>VWZP01000227.1:1239112-1544715 GCA_013396995.1 Dicaeum eximium
AGCGGCGGTGGGACCGGGGCGCCGGGTGCGGCGGCCCTGCCGCGGGGCCGAGCCGTGCTGCCGCTCCGTGGGGCCCGGCTGAGCCCCGCGGAAGCCTCCCCGGTGCCCCGCGGGTCCCCGCCCGGGCAGGGGCTGCAGCGCCGCCGGGGCCGCGGCCGAGCGCGATCGCGGTGCCCGTGCCCGGCTCTGTGGCGGTGTCACCGCGCTGGGCACATCGCGCTGGAAGTGCTGTGTCATTGTGCGAGAGGGCTGGGAACCAGTGCGGGAGAAATTTACTGCTTTTTGACACTGGAGATGGGAATCGCAAGGGAGAGCAGGGCTGAGGGCTGGAAACTGAGCGTAAGGTGGAAAAATGTCTGAAAAAGAAATACTGCGCTCTGTAGTTACTCTTAGTCTCCTTACCTGTTGAAGCACAGATATGGATATGCTGGTTTGCTTTTTATAGCTACAGATATACTTAATAGGGAAGTTAAATTCAATAAAAAAACTCAGTGTCCTTTGACAGAGGTAGTCTTGGAAATATCCCTATTAAGGGATTTATTATTTTATTTTTATGTCCTTAATTCTGTCTCAGGTTGTGGATCATGAGAAATTATATATATCACGATGAATGTAACGTCACGATTTTTTTTCTCTAATGTCTTTATTGCATGTGGTTCTTCTGTGGCCTTACAAGCCTTAGGTGTTCTGAGCCCTTCAGTACTGCTTAAATTAATATTTTTGTGTGTACTGATAGAGAACGTTCATGACATAGTTAGGATATTAGCTAAAATAAATAAACTTACAAGACCATACTTTCTTTTTCATAAGTGTTTCCTAAACAGGAAAAAAATGTTTGTCTTATTTAATGTAAATTAAGTATTCACAGTAGAGAAGTCTCTGAAGCTTCTGGATCTTGGATTGGGCAGAGCCCTGACTTGCTGTTACAGAAGGTGAAATGAGTTTTGCTGGACTCCAGCTGTAATGCTGAAGTAAAGTACTGTGCAGGCTTTCTAGATGGAACAGAGGCTTATTAAAAAGTGACCATCATCAGGCTTCTAGATGTTTTTTTGCAGAAAATAAGAACCTCTGCAGGGGTCCATTTGAATCCTCAACTGAGGTCATAGTTTTGAGATGCTGAGTGTTCAGACCACTTGTGTGTTATCTCCAGTAGTTAGGAAAGAGCTGTGATAACGGTGCTCAAACCCATTCCAAATTGTTGTTATTTAAATTAAAACACCACTTCCTAGCAATAGAAGAACTTTGTGTTCTATTACCCAGTTTTTATCCAAAGGAAATTA
This sequence comes from Dicaeum eximium, assembly GCA_013396995.1. Lineage (NCBI taxonomy): Eukaryota > Metazoa > Chordata > Aves > Passeriformes > Dicaeidae > Dicaeum > Dicaeum eximium. The sequence continues at coordinate 1,240,393 of VWZP01000227.1, forward strand.
GATAACGCAAATCTGTGTTAAGTGATGAAAGCACAGACTTTAGGGGTTTATTCCAACCTAAAAATTTGCTGAAACAATTTATGAAATCAAGTTATGTATCAAAACCAGACGTGCCCAATTTTTATAGGATACTTTGAAGTATAGCATAAGCATACTATCTCTAGTAGATGAAAATACATGTAAATGAGTCACTTAAGGATCTTTTGTACAGTGCATTTCAGAATATAAAAATGTAATGTGTAAAGTGATAGTGCAGGAGATGAAAAACCCTACAATCCTAAAAATTGTTTTTTGTTTCCCAAACGCAAAATAAAACAATCAATGATCAGCATATAAAAAATATTTTTAAGGAATTAAGCCATGACAAAGTTATAATTTGGTGTATATTAGTGATACTTAATGGTAGTGGACTCTTAAGTGACCTTAATACTTTCAATCCCAGATAATGCTCTACCTTTTTTTACTTTGGTGTAGTCAAAGGCATATAATGTAGCAGGGAGTAATAACTGTGTTATACAATTCTGGGGTAATAGTTTCAATATACAGATGCTGCAGAATCTTGTCCTATGGAGATGAGGGTGTAATTTAGGCTTTACTTTCACTCTCCTCCCCACCCCAGCAAGGAAGATGACACGGGCCTTGCTGACTCCTCTTTACTCAGTGTCATTTAAAGCATCTTTTTGCAGTCTGCCCTGCTGAGCCTCTGTGACTGAAGCTGCTGCTTGTTGTGCTGGATATGAATTACTGGGAGATTTTTTTGTCAAGTTTGTAGTTCTGTCTGAGCTATTTATATGTTTGTAAACAGAAAAGTTTGATTTTGTGCTAATTTTAAGTTGTTTGAGCTTTGTTTTTTCTCTCTTCAAAATCCAGATAATTGGTAAAGTTTTTTTTTGACAAAAAAACAATGGAATATAAATTGGTAAGGGCAAAGCTTATTGCAGGTAGATCTAAAGGATAAGCAGCTAGCAGTACAACTAAATCCAAATAATGCATTTTTATATACAGCACTTTTTCTTCACCTTCACAGTTTTTTCTTTTGCTCTCACAGCACAATTTCTATGTTCCTTCATCTTTTCCCATTATATAATTTATTTGAGTAGGGAAATTTAATTGTAATGCCTTCCACACGTGTGTCTTTAATCAGTGACAAATGGATTTTCCTGTCCTGGTGAATCTCAAATATTCATTTTGTTGCCTGTCAGTGTTAGAAAAAGGAGGAGAAAAATGCAAAGACCAGGCTTCATTTTTAGAAAGTTAGCTGTTAGCAGTGAATTACTTTTTGATGTTTTACCCCGCTAACTTTTTCCCCTGCTTCCCCCATTCCTCCCCCAGTGTTTGATGTTACTTTAGGCCTTAGTCCTCAAAGCTTTCTGTGCATGGGCAGCAGATGACTTACTGGAATGGAAGGGGAAGAACAGTGTTACCTCTTCCAATACACTAATAGACTTTGAAAAACAGAAAGTTGCAAGTGTCAATATTAGGAGGCTTCTTTTTGTTAATATTTGAGAAACTGTGTGTCTTTCAGTAGGAATAAACTGAGAAACTAAAAAAAAATCAAGTAACCCAACTTATGTTTTCATAGTGATTCTGAGCCTTTTATTTTCATTATTTTTCTGAACTATTTAGTTAGACTTTAATTTTTTTTTATAATGGAGCATTAATTGTGTGATCAGTAATTTTTCAAGGGTGGTGTGCCAGATTACTTTATTATAGGAAAAATAGAAATAAAGTTAGTAAATGGACATAAAGTATTTCCCTACAAAGGCAAGACAGCTTATGCTATCTTGGGAACCCAGAAGTAGCTGATCAGAGGTATCAAGTGCTGTTTGCAGATGCTTGTCTCAATTTGCCTTTGCTTCTGCATGGTTTTTTTGTCCATAGACTGACTGCATCTGATTTGAGGGAACAGAGAATGAGTCTGTGTTTTGGCAAAAGCATCTAATACATGTTTACTTTTTTAATCTGAAAAAGGTGTTTAAATACAAATCTGGAAGGATGATGCTAGAGTTTATCCATAAGTATGCAAAATATCTCTTAGGAGTGTTTAATCTTGCAAGCCATGATGTGTGTGTAATGATTTTTTTTCACCAAGTTTCATTTTTATTGTAATTACAGAAATTGTGAGATGTTTTAGATCTGTCTCATAAGCATTTGAATGTGATCCAGACTTCTCTGTTAAATTTACCAGAAGTCTGCCTTTCCCTGTGGCTGAGCTAATCTGTCAGTAAGAGATGGTGCCAAAGCAGTGCAGCATACAATATTTAGACCTGCTTTTCTGTCTTTAGATTGGACTGGTTTAGATGAAGATGAAGATGCACATGTCTGGGAAGACAACTGGGATGATGACAATGTAGAAGATGATTTCTCCAATCAGCTAAGGTAATTTTATTTAAACTTACTGTTCTAGAAGACAGGTAAAATACTTAAAATGGAGTTGATTAGTTAATATCTGAAAGTTTGAAATCTGCTTACTTTAAAAAAATAAAGATCTGAAATGGAAGTAAATGAAAGCTCTACTTTTTGTTTTTCTATTTAAAGCCTTTTAGAACCAGACTTAGGGATTACAAGACTGAAGTACTGATCAGCATTTCATCTTTTAATAATTCTACTGAATTATTGGTGTATTGTAAGAAATAGACCTTGGGACATTGTGGTGACAGAATTTTGCTCTTGTTACGCAAACAACGCAAAGATCATGGGAAGTGGAGATACAGTTGACACTTTGTCAATCTAACATGAGTGGATCCTTTTCTAATGACTTTTCTACGTGTGTGTGTGTGGAAGTTCTGAGTTGTACTGCCAAGATTAATGACAAGTCATCCAAGATTATCCCTTTGTGCATTGTGGTGTGCAAAGTATGTTACAGTTTTTATGTCTGTACTTTAAAACAGCGCTGCTGTTCTTTGTCCAAATGGGGAAATTTTCTGGAGATTAGTGATCTGTATTAATGTTAAGGTTCTTTCCTATGTGATGAACATAACTGTTTATGAGCAACAACAGCAAAGTAATTGTTAATTACATGCTTTAAAAAAAGTGATAGCAATTTGTGTACCTCTAAACCAGTTGCTTAATCCTCTTTGTCACTTGTAGTTTCAGTAATCCTTTACTGACGCATAATTATAACTTAAATTGTTTCAAGCATTCAGAACAAAGCCAGATTTTATAATTAATCCCTCAGTATGTTGCATGAGGAGCAAACTGTCTGTAATACAGTCTGCTTAAACAGTTCCTGGGTTGATCTCCCTTGTACTCCAGGGAAAGCAGTTATTTTTGTGTCTTCTGCCTAAAAAATGATTGGTATAGTTATTTCATATATGGTTCAAAGGCAGTTAAATGGTAATGAAACATGCATATATGCTAAGACTAGGGGATAAAACAGGATGCATCCTGGCTGGTGTGTTCAGAGGCAGGTGAGAAGCAAAGTGGAGGCAGGGCAGGAGTGATAACAGTTGTAGTTCCTGACTTGCTGTCCTGGCCACAAGTAAGGACAACAAAGCAGTCGTTTCCCTCAGAATTGTTCACTGCAAGGTGTATTGCACCAAGACATAAAAATTCCAGACTGCACTGTTCTAAAACAAAAAAAAAAACCTTACAGTTGTTTTGGAAGCATGTGCTTTTAAGTCAGATAGAATAGTGAGCTTGCCTGAGTTAAGGAAATCTTGAGAATAATGTATAAGATTCTTGAGGATATGTGTAAGGTAATATTTTGGTTATTCTAATGAATTTGGAGATGTTGCAGGTGCATAGGTGCTACTTTGTGCCATATGGTGGGTCAGAGGGCAATAACTGTGATTAAAACAAATACATCAGTTTTTCACTGAGAAGTCCCTTACTGTGATCTAAGATAAAAACTGGAGTTCAAGAATTACAGAGTAAGTAAGGTTATTGGTATGAATCAAAAAGCAGTATGAAATTGCTATTTAAAATTATTGTATATTGTGTAGTATATTTAACTTTTTTTTAAAAATCAAACATCTAACAGTTTTGTATATGTGTTTCAATATATCTGTTTCTTCTATACAGGGCTGAATTAGAAAAACATGGATACAAGATGGAAACATCATAGTTTTTGCAGAATATGGAGTGGTTTAACACTGAACTGTGGATAGACTTTATTGAGAAAAGAAGAAAAGATGGAAAATGAGAAGACACACTTAGTTCATTATCTGCTTGGATTTATTATTGTTTTGTATAAAAAATAAAGGTTTTAATCTTAGCCTCGTCATGCATTTAGCCTCTACTCACCTGGTACCTTGTATTTTGGTTCTGAAATGTCTTTGTGTGGCAGAATTCAGGGACCTGCCTAGAATGCCACTAATGGTCTGGCAGTGGCTGATGCTCTTGCACCAGCTGCTGTCATGGGGAGCTAAACAGGTGTAACCACAGTGAAGACTAATGAATGTTGCTGTCACAGATATAAAATACTTGTGAATTCCCATCAAAATACAGAGATTGAAAGCAGTATTAGGGAGTGATAAAGCTTGTTTTGCCTCAGCATTTTATTTCATAATGACTTGGGTTTTTTCTTTTAAGTCATTTCATGTGAGTGCTGGTTTAATAAAACAGACTTCAGAGTGTCTTGCAAGAGCAGAAATCCAAACTCTTCAATCTGGTCCTGTCATTTCTCTGGATTGTTAAAGATGAGACTTCTTTGGAGGTGAAAGTTCTGTTCTTGCGCTTATTTAAGCCTGGGAATCTGCTGAAATTGCCTCCAATTTGCCAGTTACAACAGTTCATCTGTATCACACAAACATGCCTGCTGAGAACAGAAATCAAACTTCCAACTCATTTCATGGAGGCCGACAAAGATTTGCCAGAAAGATATTGCAGTAGTGACTGGATTCAATTACTCTCTGAACTAGAAAACAGAAAGTGGAAATTACCACACCTATTACCACTTCCATGAAGACTCCCCAAAGGACCTGTTAAAGCTGGTGTATGCAAAGGCAGAGGGAGATGGCAGCCATGGCTCCAAATTAAATTTGGGTTTTTTTAATAAAGGGGCAACTATAGTTACATTCTCATGGAATTTGAATGAGCTACTTGCATTTTAGCTGTACACTTAGAGAAACAGGAACTTAATTGTTACTTAAAGTTAGCTTTCAGAATAAAGGTATAGTTGATGGACATGCGGTTTTTTAACCTTGTTAACTAAATAACTGACTATCTTATGTTATAATGACATTGATTAATGCAAAATGAGAGGAAGTTTCCCCTCCCCCAAATTATTTGGCGGTGCTGTTTTAATGGTGGAGGCAAGATTCACTGTGACCCTTACTGCTTTCTGAAGATACCTGTGTAAAGACTGAGAACTTCATTGTCATCTGAATGGTTCTGCAAAACTAGATGTTTCAGATGGTGTTGGATGTTGTCAGTTTGTCCAGTTCTGTGCTGCTTGGGAAAAGAAAGGGAAGGCTTTCAAGTAGACTTGCCCTAGTCATTTAAATTGTTCACATGAGGTGTGTGGCTAATGGCAGCCCCCTTCAGTAGAATACAAGTCCAGGAGTTCATATTTTGACACATAACAAATGTAAAGTCTGTGCATTGAGTGGCAAATAGCAGTACAAACGTCTTCAGGTTTAGTGTTGGGAATTTAGGAAGAAAGTATGTTGAGCACAGTTCTGGGATTGCTGGTGTTACTAACACAGCAGTACTGGGAAGTTGAGTAACACAGCTGACCAAAATAAGATGACAAAATAATTGTGGACATGTCTGGTGCAATCTGGATAGGGACAGCTGCTTTCCATTACAGGACTCTGGAAATCTGACTAAAGCAGCCTTGTCCCAGTGATTGCAAGCATCAGGAGGAAGCCATGGAGATGGAAAATCATCCTTGCCTCAAGAAGCCTTTGTTTTTGCTGAGCCTCAGTTGTATTAGTATCTTTATCTTTCCCTCTTTTTTCACAAAAACAGAATTGGAAGGGAAGCCTAGGCTGAGGTAGTGACTCTGCACTCTCACAATCTTAACCTTTAGCTGCTGGGTTGTGGTATGAAACCCCCAGCTGGAAAAAGAGAGCAATCTGCTTTGGAGGTCAGTTTGATGATATGGTCTTTGAGGCAAGCTAGAGACTTTTTGCCCATTTTGGTTCACTTTTGACAGCTTTGGTGTTCAAGAAGGAAGTTGAGGGGGTTGGCCAGGATGTCACAGTACCTGCTATTCACCTTTAAAACAAGCTAATATTCCTGTGTGCTTGTAGACTTGAGTTTTTTAGATTGGCCTTGCTGGGAGAGGTTTCCTTTGGTGGTTGTTCCTGGAGGTGTTGTAATGGTCCCTGTTAGCTAAGGAATGCATGAAGTGTGGGATACAGGAATACTTTGGGGTTGTGAGGGAGGGCCCACTGAGAGAAGACAAAGATTTCGGAAGGAAGATCTGCAGCCTGTCAAGGGTGGGAATGTGTTGAGAGGGAGGTTTGGCAAAGATCTGAGTGGAGGAGAGGTTGGACTTTCTAGTTAAGAAAGTAGGACAGCAGGCGGAGGGGTGTGTGTGGCGATGGCTGGGTGTGGGCTGCTGCATAGTCTCTGTTCCCTGCTGTAGGAAAGAGATTCAGGTTGATGATGTCCTGTGTTTGGGGACCTGTCCTCCTCACTAGCCCATCCCTCAGCCAAGCTGTGGAACTCTTGGCCAATATCCTTACTCTGAGCCATGCCATGATATGTGGCACACATCTACAGCTCTCTACATGATGAAGGAGGGGTTGTTTTGCAGCATGGGGAGGGTTGACTCGCTGTGACCCAGATGCTGAGGATTCTCAAGGCAAAGCACTGTTCAGCCTGTTTTGGAGGAAAGCTCTGGAATGTTCCTGATTGCCAGTGTTTGGCACTCATGCTTTGCCTTGATCCTTAAGAAACCATACACACCTAAGAAGAAATACAAAATCACAAATAAGCACACAAAACGGTGAGTAGTCCAAAGTAAGGCTGTTTGGCAGGCCTCAAATCCAGCTCTTGTGTTTCAGAAGAACCTTGGCTGTTTCCCCCCCTGGCACCTGCCTCCCTCTGCTAGCTTGTGCAACAGCACCAGCATCTTCCCCATGTGCTTTCTGCTGCTGGGTCACAGTGTGTCCTGTTCCCTCCTGCTGCGCCGTGCCCACGTGGCGCTGTACAGAACGAGTAAATGCGGGTCTCCATAACACAGCAGTCCGCCTGTTTTGCAATTGCTCAAATACATTTTCCACTGTCCCTGGGAGAGGGAGAAGTGTTTTCCCCTCTTTGAAGTGTACCATTATTTTAAGTGTGAGACCCCAGGCCCTCATCTTTCACTGGGTTTGGTAGTATGTAAAATGCTCTGCACGTTCAAATGTTTCTTTAGCTTCAGTTACTGCTGTGCATATTCAGCATTTCTGCCAATCAGGATTTATGGGGTACCAAGTCAGCCACCCAGAAAAGGAGGCACATGCATTGCAACCTTTGCAGCTTTTGTAAGGAATGAGGCGAGGACTCCACAAATGGCTACCTTTCCCTGCTAGCTTTTTCTTGAACCTTATTTTTTTTCTTATCCTGTTTTTTCTTGAACGCTAACAAGGACTAATAAGTCCCCTGAGGGAGGGTGTACATATGAGAAAATATGTGATCATAAAATTAAAGACTATGAGAATACATATGTATGGGAAAAGGAACCTATGTTGCACAGAGTCTCAGTTCCAGCATTTCCTATCTTTTAACTGTCTGACTTTACAGCACTAATAATAATCTTTTAATACAGGTATGGGTTTTTGTTTGCATAATGATACAGCTAAATTTGATTTAATTCCAAGGCATGCAGGGAAATAAGAAGATTGATGCCCAGAAAGTTTTTGTGGTGGAATTTTACTAAAGAATAAATGTTATGTAACATTTCAAACACAGTGAGATCCTTCAAGATGAAGTGTGTGATATAAATGTAAAATATTTGCAAACTATAATTTAGCAACCGTTTTAAAATCACAGTCAGTATTCCAACCTCTCACATGTGGCGGGTGAGATCCTTTGTCAACTGCAAGCTAAGGGCAGTGAATGTGAGATTCATTAAGTAATTATATAGGAACATTAATTTCAAATTAATTTCAACAGTTGTTTTAGACATTAGCAACCAAATTAGGGGACCAAAGGCAAACAGTAATGCAGCTTAATACTTTTAATAAATGAAGGCATTTGAAGTGATTTACATAAATCGGATGATAAGTTCTCATTTAATGGGCTTCCAAATGCCCCCGCCTCCCCTTCCCGTTCACCTTCGAGCGTTTCCAGGCTGTGTGTGCTCTGCATTTACCCGGCTCTCTTGTTACATCGTGCTTTTCTCAAAGCCTTCCTACCCTGGCTTTATAGTAAGCGGTCGGACTTTCTGGAATGTGTTACCGTGAGCTGGAACCCTTTAAGGCTTCTGAATCTACAGCGCTGGGAGGCATGGAAAGGGAATGGAGCCGCTATTGACAAGGCTTCTAGGAAAATAAATGGTGGAGAACAAAAAAAGCAGATTAGGGTATTGGGGGATGCTTGCCTACAGGCAGGGCAGGGAGATGAAAACCAGCCCATCAGCAAGTGAATGGGTCACATGTAATGGATAATGACCAGCCCTTTTCATCTTTCCTGCAGTGAGCTCAAGGCTCTTAATGAAAAGGAGCAGGCACAGGTCTGGATTTACACCTGATAGAGGCTCAGCAGCTCGGTGACTCACCCGGGAGGCGAAACCAGCCCTGCCAATGCTCCAGCCACCTCACCTGCCTGCGTCCCTCCTGCCTCGAGCAGAACAAAAGCCCTTCCTTCCCGAGGGAGCTGGTAGTCTGTGAGGTGAAAAAGGCAAGATAGGGCAGCTGGGGAGGGTGGGCGATGGGCTGTGTTTCCCTTTCTCGTGGTATTGGCTTGCAGTAGGATGTGGTGGAACTGTACGATGCAAGCCTCTAACAAAGATTCCTCTAACATAAGGAATTGTCCCTGTGACCAGGCTGTTCAGTGATACTGTCCAGCTGGCTGTAATGTTTGAACCCTGTTTTTCAAGACTTGGGTAACAACCTGATGCTATCAGCCACTTCTCCCTCAGGAAAAGCAGTGGGGTGGCTGGGTGGTAACAGCATATCCAGAAAACAAAGGTGCAATGATTCTGTTTGTGCTCAGCTTGGTACTGCTTTCTTATGCCAAAGATACCCAGCTCAGGCCAGAAATGCACAAAGAAGCGCAAGCTCTGGAAGAAGAGTTTGATCAATCTTGCTCTGAAGTATTTATGTTAGTTTTCCTCCTCCCTTCCCAAGCTGCCTGTTGTGCCCTCACCTCTGTGCAGGTGAGCGTGAGCTGGCAGAGTTGAGACCCAAGCACATTTTCTGTTCAGCTGGCAGTCAGCCATGGAGGAGGATCCCAGAAGGACATGAGGGCAAAGAGGAAACCATGGCAGCAAGATAAAAAACCATCTGTTTTCTCTCTGAAGGTTAAAATGGGAAAGGGTAAAAATCCCTCCTCAGCAGAAAGCAGTGTCTGAGAGGGTATGTGAGCACATCACAGGTTGAATCACTGTAAAGGGCAATTCACTCCAAATTATACACGTGAAATGGCAAGACCTCTAATGTAATGAATCACGTAGATGGATCCATTTCAAGACTATTGCTTCAGTGGCTTTTTAGGGTAGATTTATTTTTTTCCCCTGGGGCATATTAAAATTGCAGAGGGTGCTGTGCAAAGCAGACTTTATCCAACAGGTATGACCTTGGTTCTCTGGGTCTCCTCTGCAGGGCCCAGCTCCTGAGCACTCAGTGCTGCAACCAGATGTGGCTTTTCAGAGCCAGGTTCCAGCTGCAGTTGATCCCTGGTACCTCAGATGAGAAATGGGCTGTGCAGAGGTGGCAGCAAATGGGTACTTCTGTGTGTTGCCCAGTGGGTGCCTCAGCTTCAGCATAGGATTGTGATCTTCACCCAGCCTCTGACATGACATTTCACAGATGAAGTATTCGCTGCTAAGAAATTTAAGGGATTTCACTAAAATGTGTGCTGGATTCTGTTCCTTGCTCTGCTACTCTATGATCAATGTCCATTAGAAGAGAGAGCACAATAGTGTTCACTGCCTGTGAGCATGAGTAAAATTACCATGTAAAATTACACATCCCTCCCAGGATGTCATTTCTAGGCATTTCTAGCCTTAGAAGAATTATAGCAGTTAAAAAAGTAATTAAGAGTAATAAAACCAATGAGTAGAGATTTGATTGGAACTTGATGGAGCTGCAGAAACTGCATGACTCATCTTAAAAAGAATATATATATATATTACATTTATAAATAGGATTCTTTATTTTTGCGGTTCCTGTGGAATATTTAGCAATTCCTGTTCTTTTTAAAAATAACTTTGATGTTTTACAGATATTTAGGGCTTGCAGGTTGTGTTGTTTATTGAGAAAACACACGCTTTAGCAGTAGCCTTCTGTCAGAACAGAACATGGCCTTCCTGCCCTGGAACTGTCAGTGAGACTGAAACAACACACAGGATACTTTGCAGGAGAGAATGGAGTGGGCTGTGATTAAAAGAGCACAAATAGTGGTTGTTTGGGGCCAGGCAGAAGGAAGTAAAGAGGAGTGTCCAGAGTGAAGAGCTTAGGAGGAAGCAAGGGACACTGGTTCTGCTTTGTGGACAAAATGGACTGGATCCAGGTTGCATCTGAATTGAAAAGGCTGATGTGAAATGAGCTCTCTTCCTAACCTGAAGAACAGCATACCTGAAAGGCATATGGAACTCTGTTTCATCTAGGAGACAGTTGAATGCTGATTTGATCACAGCTCTCAAGCTCCCATATGAAGAAAATTGTCCCATAAGGAGATGGGTTTTTTAAACTCGCTATAAAGGTAAAGCAAGGCTGAGAAACTGGAAGCTCAAGTAAGACAAATCTATGTTGTACGTTTTTGCAGCAGGTTCTAAACTGAACCACTCTCAGATTCAGTAGTCTGCCCACCATGGAACTGGTAATCAAGATTCTCCCTGATGCTTTGTGATGGCTGAGAGAGAGATGGTGGAGATGCAGTGCAGGAATGGCAGGATGGAAATATGAATATGTTAAAGGGGATAAGGACAGATGATTGTTTCAGTCTTTCCTCACCAGAGCTTTCCTATTTTCCTTCTGCTCAGCACTGCAGTGATTTTTGCTGTGTGTTAATGGTGTGTGACATGAGTTCATGTTATGCCATCTCTAACCTCTTCCATGACAGAAGGCACTAAATCAGAGGTTTGCCTCCCACGTCTTTGTCTCTTCCTGGTTTTGCTTCCTTGATGTCCAAGGGTGTTTGTCAATCTCACATTGATGTGGGATCAGAACCTGGAGCCTGAGAACATGGGGCAAAAATGATCTTGCAGCCACGGACCCAAGGAATCACCACAGGGTTGTTTGAGGTGTATATGGAGCTGTTCCCCAGGCCTCACTGGGCTGCTGGGTCTTTCTGTGTGTGGGGCTATGGGTTTCCTTTCCCTCCTCCTTCAGAAGGCTGCAGAGACAGAGATCTAAATGCAAGGTCTTAACTAGATTCTAATTCCTTATTAAGTTTCAAAATACCGAGCAAGGTGTACAAATTCTCAAACATTCAGTATTTCCAAGGAGCTGGAGTCCAGTGGTTGGGGTCCATCCTGGAGGAACCATATTGTGGGCTTCAGCTCCGTGAATTGGGAATATAAAAGTGATTTTGCCCCCGGCCATATTAGCAAAAGCACTCAGGGAGCTCCCTCTTCAGTTTTGCTGAAGCCAATAAGTGGAAGAGTCTCCTGCTGGGCTCACCTTTGCCATTTCCACAGATTTTGAGAGCAAGAGAAGGAGTCAAGGAAGAACCATGGAGCAAACGCAAGAGAGATTCCCTGCAGTCTGACTGGTGTGCATATTGCCAACATAGCACAAAGCTGTCACAAAACAAAACCACCTTCATATAGTGAAGGTGCCACGTGCCTGAAGAGCAACTGTGAGAGGTCAGACCAGAGACTTTGTGCCCAGAGATATCGGCTGCGAGGAGAGTCTGGCTGGGAGGAGTATCCCTACAGCCACCCCTCAGAGACATGCCACTAGTGCTGCCAGCAGGTAGACACTGGGGTCCTGTTTTGAGTGGGAAATTGGTTGTGGAGAAGTGGTTTTGCCTTCTTGTGTGGATATTTCCATGGTGCAAGCTGGTGACTTCTATAGCTATGATGAGAGACAAGCAACAGTGATCGTTTAAGGCACTTCAGCATGAGCTCTGTAGTGAGTACCATCAATCCTCACCCCTGACTGCTCCTACTGAAGCTTCAAGTGGTTGGAGAAACTGCCCAATGTTCATGAAAGAAGTTGAACCTCTATAATCTACCTCTGGAAAATCTTGAAAACAAATATATTGATTTATTTGGGAGAGGATGGGGTAAGTCAAATATTGTTTTAATGAGTTTGAAAAAAGAAAAATATAATTGTAGAGACAACAAGAGAGATGTGAAAATGCAGAAGAGGTAAACCCCTGAAGAGCCATTGAACTGAGGAGGGTAAGAAAGATTGAATCCAGGCTGTGACCACCTCAGAGGCAAAGGATCCAGTGTTCCCAGGGAGGTACAAGTTGCATCAGGATGAAGACTTGAGCCTGCTCCCCATGCCCGACTGCTGTGTTTCACCAGTGCCTGGTATGCAGAGCAGCACCAGGGCCTGGGCTGTGCCTCTGTATGTCAACATACCTGTTTTAGAAAGTGATGGCAAGCTCCCAGTTGGATGTCCTGTGTGGAGAAACCTTCCCATGGGTAGATACTCCTCCTTCAGGAGGCTGTTCTGGTTTTGCTTGCTTTGAAATGCTGGAAATAGTTGCTGGTTTTCCAAGGACACTGTGTTGTGCAAGCTGTTGCATGTCCCCACCTGGGCACACCCTGTGGCGTTAGCCACAATGTCTCTGTACAGAAATGATTGGTTTTCAGAAAATCTTTAGTTTCTGAAGCCAAGAGTGTCTGCAGGAACGTAACTTGTTGAGTTACATTCAGATCTGAGATCAGGATAAACACAGAAGAGAGCAGGAGACTACAGGGATACCAAGAACTCCTTATCCAATGGCAGGGAGGAGCTGGGTGGGCGGAGGTCCCCTTCCACACCCCTACCAACCACCCACTCACCCACCAGTGGAGGCTCTGTGCCCTGGGGTAGGAGTGGCAGGCAGATCCACCACTGATTTGCCAGGCAGGGTCTTTGTTGCTTGTCATGCAGAGTTTCATGAGTTCCTGGGTTTATGTTGAAGAAATCGTAATAAATGGAAAATCCTGCCCCATTCCCCTCTTTTTTCCCCTAATCCTATACCACCTATTTACCTATTTCTGCTATTTTAAGGAATTCATAGTCTAGGACCCTGTTGGTCCCTTCTATGTGGTAAAGTTTGCTGAATTTATAGCAGCATTGCTATCACTGTTTTTCGATCACCCAACACTTAAGTATCTGAAATTTGTACCTTCTCATAAAAGATGCCTCATTTTCTTCTTTCTTTTGCCAAAACAGTCTTGCTCAGGTTGCCACAGGTTGCCATAACTGTGTCTTAATAGGGTTTCAGACCTCAGGAGAGCTTTGATCTCAGTGCAACTTGGGTGGGTCCATATATTGTTACATCTCCCGTGGACCCCACATCTTCCAATCTGCCCTCTGACCTTCCACTTCTGTCAGGGAATGTGGTACATGCAATTGCCCACAGAGTTTTTATTTCTAGTGTGCAGATTAAAAACAACCCCCTGCTCAGAAATGGGGGAAATGATGGGACGGGGTGTTGGGCTGGAGGAAGGTGCAGAGAGCTCCAGGACACCCAGGAGCAGAGGGGAACTACAGGCTCCCCTCAGCTCCCACCTCAGAGCTGAGGAAAGCACTGAAGAGAGGAGAACAGACACTGGCTTCTCAGCAGGGTTAGCACTATGACAACACAGCACTTCCAGTATTCTGCTTTACTACTACCACTGTCACTCTGACAATTTGAAATTACATTCTATTAATGATCAGAAGCAATTCCTGTAAGACTTTCCAATTAAAGTGGTCTTTTATGTTATTGGAGGCCAATGTTCCCTTGCATAGTCACCCATTGCTTCAAGGGCTTTGAAGTTGCATTTCTGTTTCAATTGACATAAAACTGACCAAAGGCAATATTGTAGTCTCAGGCCTGTTTATTTTCATCGGGAATGCATTAGCATTTCAAGGAAATAAAATCTGCCCAAACATCACTGGGTGATCACCACAGCAATGCTCAAAAATATTGTGAAGTCACAAGGTGGAAATTCACCCTCCTGGTAATGAGATGGAAGTTGAGTAACAGCGAAGAGAATGTCCATAAAACAGGAGGTGTGCAGAGCTGCATTACTGTAAGGGCCATCAAATCACACATATGGTGTTGGGGAGCTGGCCCTGCTGATTTTGCTAGAAATTCAGCAATTTAAGTAACTTAATCAAATGTCATAATTAATTGGAGGTTCATTTCCTCTCTTGGAAAACGTGAAGGGTAGTCAATGCTTGCTAAAAACAAATTAATCCTCCCCACAGTGAGGGTGTTTCTCCCTCTTGCCAACAGAAAGCCACTGGCAACCTGCATTTGGGGGGCACAATGGGCAGCCATTTGGTCCTTAAAAAGGGGTGCAATGCACTCACAGGCAGAGGGATCCCTGCTGGGAGCATGCTGGGGCTGTCATGAGAGCTTCACCATCGTTAGGAGCTGCCCTCGGTGCCAGAGGGGGATGTGTGCTGGGCAGTGTGACATTACTTTCTTTGCTGCATCCATGTGTTAGAAAGAAGTCTGAGTGCAGAGGTGCCCAGGTGTGCCCAGGGGTGCCCAGGTGTGCCCCTCACACAGGTGGTCTTAAACACTGCCCATTTCACACACAGAGAACAAAGCATTACTTCTTTAATGTGTTTTGAAATAACCTTTTTTGGATTAGCCCAGGAAAGAGATAATACTATCTCTTCAAGTTTGGCAAAATGAATGTCTCAGTCCATAGGAAAAGGCTTTGTAATTTTATTTTAAGAAGCACTTGGAAGATGGTTTTATTTTTGAAAGAAATGTAAGCAAAGTTAAAAAGCTGTCATTCTTGTAAATCAGAATTTCTGACCTCCAAGCACACGATATGGTCTTTACTGAGCAGGTTTCTGTGTGCTCTGCAGAAGTACTTTCTCCAGGTAGCTCTGCTATTGTGCCAACTTACAGTAATCATTGTAATCAGCCAAACCAATTACAGAGCAGCAACCTACTATACACATAATATTCTAGGTGTATATTAAGGATGTTCTGTTAAAATTGGTAAAAGTCCTTTAGCAAGAAGAAAAGCCTTCATCACTATTTTTTTTTGTGCTTCATTTTAGTGAGAACATAAATATAGTAGCATTTATATTTTTCACCTTGGAAAATATTTGTACTCTAAAATAACACATTAAAGCTTTGAGCCTGAAAACACTAATGCACAAGAGTGACTTTATTTATACATTAACAATATTTTAGTCAAATGGTCTAGTGTTTGCAGAACCAGATTCTGAAAAATAATGTATTATTTTATGTTGTATCACTATTGGTTCAGAAATAAATGGATGCTTTATTTAAATCAGGCATTTAGAGAGAAGCTTTGTAACTTGGCTGTTTCATGCTATCATATTGTTGGAAGAAACACGTAAGTAAAATATAAGGGAATGGGAATTGAAAATAGAGGGAATGAAATGTGCACGCATGAAATGTTCAAAGGTGTGAGGCACACCTGCTTCAGTCTGAAATGTCCCAGATTCAAAGCAGAGGCAATTTTCAACTTTTCCTCTGACCCAGGATTTAGTAAAACTCTTGATCCGTCTTTTCACAACTAAAAAAATCCTTTCATCATTTTGCTCTCCATCTGCCTCAGAGGTTAAATCTTCCCTTTCAGCTCCAATAATCACAGATGTGGCTTTGTATGAGTGGAGACCCCGGGTTTATCCAGGACTGGCCTTTGCATTCAAACTCAAATGCCTTTTCTTCCAAAGCTCACATAGGCCAATTTTTTTAATGCTCTGGATATTAAGTATAGTCATTGCAGAGAGTGGTTGGGGCTTTTGAACTAGAAGAGTGAGCAGCCTGTGGCTTTAGTCAGGATGGAAAGAAGAAGCTGAGGTAGGCAAGCAGCACTGCTAGAGGAAACACAAATAATTCTACACACAGATATCCATATTTGTTTCTGGCAGTAATCCTTACTAGACCTTTTATTAAAGCTCTAATGTGCTGGTAATGGGAAAATACAACACCTACCTCCATCAAGTGTACTTCTTGACTCTTTTAAGATTAGATTTTGACCCCAAAGTTCAGGTACTGTTTTCATTGCTGTTTCTGTCACCCCTGAGTACCTGGTGTGGTCTTGAGCCATCGTGGTATCGACAGGAGAGGTGCCCAGGTGGTGGCTGGATCAGTAGCACACTCCAGTGGGTGCAGAGCTGGGTGAGCTCTAACTCAGAGCTGATGTAGAGCTCTTGGGTGGTTAAGCAGTTTCTACCATCATTACTCTGATTTGCTGGTAGCAAAACAAAACTCTTATTAAAAAACCCAACCAACCATATAACTAAATGAATTTTATCCTGTCCTGTCACTTTATAGTTGCAATCCACAGTTTCATGCTTGAGCCACCAAGGTGTGGAGGCCAGCCCTTCTCACACACTCCTGTGGCAATACATGGACATTTCACTCAGAGGAGCACCAGGGAGTTTCTCAAAAGCAGCAGAGCTGGTTGTGTAGGGATGCTAGGAGTAGAAATGCCAGTGAGAATGAAGTAACGACAGTCACAGCCCTCCACCCAAAATAGAACCTCAGTTGCACAAACTGTAGTGTCACCACAACTGTAACTCCTTCCCTGGCCTAAGAGATTCACAGAAATGGAGAAGGGACAGAAGGAGACCCCTGGATGGGATGTTTCATGCTCACCAAAATGGGCTATTGCTTTCCTGAGTAAATGCAATGTGGACTTTCTCTGTTGAGAAACAGAGCTGAACTACTTCAACCTCTACATGAGAAATGGTTTTCTACTGGATCCTGACCCACAGGAACTCAGCTTACCCTGTGAAGACCTGGACATCTCTTTTTTTTTCTTTTTCTTTTTTTTTTGGCTCTCTGCAGTTGTCCATCTCTGCTTTCCACTACAAACATCCCTGGCTAAAGCTTCATTATAAACCTTGGGGTGCATATATCCTCTTGGACTAACAGCTTTCAAAAATGGTATCTGCCTTTTCTTCCTAAATAGACCCTTTTTGCACAATAACTACCATGCATTTCTGACTGTGAATATGTAAATAGGTGAAAAAGCAAATGTATCCACTGTCACAAAGAATAACATTGCAGCCTTAAACTTCAGATCCATTCAGAATGATTTGCTAACATTTGGTCCTCCAAGTTGAAGTTCCAAAATTGCCTGTCTTGCGCAATTTTCAAACATTCCACCTGCACAGAGTGAAGAAAAAATAGCTATTTCCAAGTGAGAGAAAACTCCATTTAACATGTTTTGCAAAGTACTAAATAGCTTTTATATTTCAGATGAAGAATAGGGAATATGTCCTCTGCACTGTACTTACTAAGTACTTAAAATATTGTCTATTCCATGTAGTTTCAAAGACACTATAAGATTCTGCATTACTATGATTATTTATCAAAACCAAAATAATGTACTTTTTTATGAGTCAGGAGTTCAGTGGGGAAAAATTCAATTTCTGTTGCTTTTAATTTCTAGAAGAACCAAAATAATTTCCATTGAAATTATTTTGAAATTATTCTCTAGTCTGCTTGCTAAATACAATTGCAACTATAAGGTGCTTTGGATATCATTCAACAAAAAAGCTGAATATCTATTCAATTATACCTAATCTTAAGACTGGTACTAACTTCTTAACTCTTGGTCTTCTGTGACATTAGAGTTTTTTATAGACACAGGAGATTATTTTTCCCTATGTAAAGACATTTATGGAGTGTACTTCATAAAACAGAAGTGCTATTTAATCTGACAGGTGAAGGGTGACTCCCTATGAAGTCTATTTGTCTGCACAATAGTCATGTTTTCACAAAAAAACCCTGATTTACACAAATGCAAACCTGAACTACAGAGGAGTATAAAGACAAGGCCCAGTAAGACTTGTGCAAGAGAATCTAGGCTGAGTGGAGGGCTGAAACTGTACAATTATTTATTTCTGATATTTGAGCCAAGGGCTGCCCTTACAGTTTGCAGAAATCTAGACCATGAACATGGGTAACAGCAGAGCATATACACCATTTTAATTTATACTACATTCTTCCAAGAATATTTATGCTTTATCATTTTTTTTGTTAACAATTGTGCTTATAACTTCTCTGAGAAAGAACCATGTTTTCTCATCATGATTAAGAATTCAGAAACCTGGGGCTACTTTGCATTAGGTAATGTTTGCAAATACCCATGATTCCTAAAAATATCTAAAATATTCCTATGTTCTTTAAATTGTTAAAATCAAACAAAAATTTCCACAAAATAATTAAAGGTTCCACACCAAATTTTTCCTAATTTGCAGTTGATTTGTATGTGATGCAGAGTACCTTGGAGCTAGATATAAAGGATCATGTGATTTTTCTGTAGACTTGATGTGTTGGAACCAAGTCAAAAGTCAGCAACCACTGATGCTAAAAAATAGGGAAATTCTTATGGCAGAAAGAAAGCAGTCTTTTGAATGGGGGATGCCTAATTTGTGGATATGACATAGTGCAGACTTCCTTGCCATATTTCCAGCACTTTGTCCTGCCCTCTGGGCTTGAACTACCAGGAGAACAATTTGTCTTGTGATGTTTGGCATTTCTGCTGCTGATGCCAGAGTAAACTAAGGAGAGAAAAGGCAAGTGGAAATTAAAAGCCTGACACATGAGAATCAAAAACTAAGGTTAAACTTTAGATGTCTTTTATTTTAGTTCTTCACTTCTCTCTAATATGACCTCAAATATACGACAGCTGCTTCTGAGGGTGGGTCTCTGTGGTATTTGCCAAAACAACCAAAATCACACAAACACCTTTAGAGTGGAGCGTGGTCAGAGGCAACGTGAATCACTTCAAGCTCTGAGCTGGCATGATTGCAGACAGAACATTTGGCAGCAAAACAACTCATCTCCCACTGAGGGATGCAGTCACCAGCTCCATGTCCCAGCTCCTCCCGTGCTGCTGAGCCGACCCCTCCGAGGAGGAGGAGCGGCCACCACGGGCCCTGCCAGCAGCAGGAGTCCAGGGAGTCACTGCCAGCATCCCTAGGCACAGTGGCTGTGATGCCAGCTGAGATCCAGAACTGATGGAAAACTGACATCTGCAGTTGGGGCAGCAGCAGTTTTCCCTGGCTGGAAGGGAAATCAAAGAGGAATTTGAGTCACCTGCTCAGTGCTGTCCCGTGAATCAGGAGTGATGGCTGGTTGCACAGTGTCAGAAAATGTTGCTGCACAGGTGTGCAGCAGAATAAAAACCAGAGGAGGTAGATTAAATGGAAGGACTAAGGAATAGTCCTGAACTGAATAAGGAATATTTCAATGATGTTAAAAGACACCTTGAAATTAAAAAAAACATTACTGATCTACCAGTACTGAGTAAATGCCAGCAAATGCACCAGCTCAGTGAGAACCAATGATGATGATGTGCTATTTGTGAATGTGAGGACATTTTGTGGCAGTGCAGGAATCTCCAGCACTGTGGCTGGAAAGTCAACAGGACTTTTGTTCCTAGTGTACTGAGCAAACAACAGTACGGGGTCTGTACCATGCAGAAAACATCTCCCAGATCAGTTTCCAGCATCTTAGGAAAAGTTCACAGCCAACTGCTCAGAAATAGCAAATATTTGGCTGCACTTATGGTAATTTCTCACTGTCTGCTCCCTCCGTGTCAAAATGATTATGTATATCCTTCAGAGTTGGTAAAGCTACTCAGCTCCAAAGCCAAAAACACGTGTTGAAAAGCCGAGGTTCATTAAAGGCTCTTTTTTGATTCCAGCCATTTCACACACATTTTCCCTGAGCTGTGGCAAGCTTCCAGCATGGCTGAATCCAAATGTTGCTCCTCTTACAGGCACATAGTTTGCCAAGACTAAGGTTATTCCTTCTCCTTGCAATGCAATGTTTCTTACTGACCACTGCTGTGTGGAATGAACCTGGTGGCACCAGCTTGGCTGCTGCATGTGAAAAAAGCCTCTGATCCCTCAGTTTTGGGAGTTTTGACATGTTTTATTTGCATTTGTTTGCACATCTCTAAGCATTATTCAATTTTCAAACAATCATGTTGGTGGTGAGAAGTCAGGTAAAGTATAAAAAAATGAATTGGCAAGATTTTCATTTATAGAAAGTAATTTGTCTCCTCTGTAATACACATAGATATTGTCAGGTTGGACAGAGGAGCCTTCTTAAGAAATCAGAATCAGATTTATCAGCTCAGTTTCAGAGTCATGCTTGCTTGCTTTATTTGCATAGTGTAGCAAAGAAAATCCAGCTCTCCTGCTGTTTTCTATTTCCCGAGAGCCCCCTTCACCCCTCTCACCAGTCCTCCCTTTGCTAGTCCCACGTAAATAGAAAACGGGGTCAGCATATTTTACTATGCAAAAGCTTGTAACCTTCCCCCTTGACAATTCCCACGTGCAGCCATGGGAATCTGGATAGATGCATCATTGCCAGAAGGGCATTTCTTCCTAAGGGCATATGAATTGCTGCCTCCATTTCCTGTCTTAGCCATAAACCTGCACAAAGAAAGTCCCAGATCACAGAATACTCTGAGTTGAAGGGGACTCACAGAGATTGTCAAGTCCAGCTCTTGAGTGAATGGCCCGTACAGGGACTGAAACCATGGCCTCGGTGCTAGCAGCACCCTGCTCTGACCAGCCAAGCTAAATAAATAGGAGGCTTCTCTTTTGCTTTGCCTTCTCAAGGCCTCAGTGTTGCAAGAATCACAAGGCAGAGTCTGGTGACACAGAGGACAATGTTGTGCTGGCTCCTTTTGGGACACACCAGTCAGTGGGGTTTTGGCTGTCATGAAGGACAGCCCATGTCTGGGATATTCAATGTTATAACAAAGTGGGATTCCCAGACCATCCATTTGGTGCTGTCCCATTTTTCTTTGCTTGCTTCTTGCTGGAGGTTGTTTCTTGGTTTTACTGGGATTGTAACTGGTGTCAGGACTCTGCAGCCACAGTATGGCTCTGCTAACTCTACTACTCAGCTGTAGTATGAGTCTTCCAAATACTTGCAAAACCATGCTTATCTGGAGAGCTGTCCTTCATTTTGTGACAGGAACAGGTTCATCAGTGTCTCCATTGCTGCAACATCTTTTGCATTAAAAATTAGTTTGGAGCAATGAGGGAGGCAGCAGCCACATTGTCAATAGGTACAATGAAGCAGAGCAGGGAGGTGAGTGTGACAGAAGAAACACTGCAGATGCCAGGCCACAGCTCTTCACAGCTTTTCAGGTATTTTCAGAATAATTTTTCTGACTTTTATTTTTGGGTTCCTCAAAACAAAGCTTTTTGCTTGTCTGGAGCTTCTGCTTCTCAGTCTCTGGAGGCTGTGCTGCTCCTCCTGTTCCACGACGTGTCAAGCAATGCATGAAATATCACAATTACCCCAAGGGTGGCAGTCCCTAGGGAGACCTGACAGCACAGTTCACATCTCAGCACAGTTCAGACAGAACTCAGCAGAGACTTTGAGTTATTTTCAGCTAGTTTTAACCATCATCTAGTAATTCCCTTACATATTCTACAGATTTTGATCAAGATTTTCCTCTTGCAATTTTTAAGTCAAGAGCAAAAGTCAACCCTTATTTTCTCTTACAAGCTAGAGCAAGAGGACTCTTCATTTCAGTGATGCAATGGCAAATTATGAATTTAGGGCACAAGGCTTTAGAAGTGGTGGTCCAAAGGAAGCATATCTGTTTCGTTTCTTCAATTCAAAGAGATAAGGCCCACTGCCATTGATTTTGAGCTACTTTTAGGTATCCTTTCCTTGGTCTCGGCCTCCTTCTTCCACAAGACATTTCCTCTCACCTGACCTACTCCACTATGGATTGTGAAGCTTTCAGAGTCCCTAAAATGTCAATGGATTGATTCTTTTCAGTCCTAGACAAGGAGGTTCAACCAAGCATTGGAGCAGGTTTCTCAGGGTGTCTGTTCAGTCTGCACCCCAGAAAAGGTTAAAAATCTGGCTGGATAAAGCTCTGAGCAACCTCATCTCATCTCATCTCAAGCTGACCCTGCTGTGAACTGGAGGCTGGAGTGAGACCTGCTGAGATCTCTCTCATTCTAAATTATCCAGTGGTCCCATAGAGTGCATCAGGTCAGTATAGTATGGTCTACTTAGAGCTGCAGAAAGTTAGAAGTGGTTCTTTACTGGGACCTAAGAAATAACCCTGAATAGAAAACCAGAAAAAACCCATCCCTCTCCCTGTGAGAGGTAAGTGATAAATGTGTATACACAGAGTGTCTCCCTCTTCATCCTGGAATAGTAAACTAATCCATAGTCTGGCTGTGTATGGTTTGAGCACACAGCACTGGCACAGAGGTTTGGAAGACCCTCCTCTGGCTGTAGGGGTTACCCCACAGAGTGGCACTGCAGAAGAGACAGAGCCCTTCTAGGGTTAACCACCACTGTGCTGGATATCTGCTGGCACCTTTGTTCTGGTACCTTGGGCACTGCCACACTTTGGGCACCCCGTGTGCCTCCAGCTGCAGGCTGGGAGTGAGGGATGAGAAACTCAGGTTTCTGCAGCAGGTGGGTCACGATGAAACCCTGCAGGATACAGGACACAGGACACAGCTGTGTTTGTATCCTAATAGAGGCTGATGGGGCAAGGAAAGGGAGACCCAACCCCCAACACTGGATGTGGGGCTGTTCGGAGTTTTCAGCAATTTCTCAAAGGATATGACCATGTCAGTAATTTGCCAACATCAAATTGCTCCTTTGAGCAGCATGGGCTAAGGATGACAGAGATCTAAACCCTGAGATGTTTCAGATCTGAGTATGGGACATGACACTGAAATTGGTGGTTTGTGTAGCTTCTTGTGATTTTTTTGCTCCTATATTGCAACTACTACATAGCTGGTATGATTGCTAGCAGAAATAGCAATTTCCGGACTTGTGGAAACTGATATCAATAGGTGTCACTATCAGAAAGTGATCAGATATGTAACCAAATTCAATGTTGCCAATTTTTATTTATTTGTTGTGACTGTGAAAAAAAATGTGTTCTACTTACAGCTGTGAACTGCTCTTGCTGTTTCAGAACGATAACTTTTTGTTTGAATGAAGTGTACATTTTTAGTCCTTACCACTGGAGACAAGATCTTGAGGTCCAATAGCCTCTGCAAAGGCACCAGCAAAGCAGATGTGTGATAACCTATGCATTATCTCCTTCTTACTTCTAATTTAGTCCAAACTGAACCCAGTACTGCCTAAGCTATGTTATCACCTACAAGATTTCCTCCAGCTGTTGAACATGGCTGGGAAATCCATTTTTCTGTTGATGGTGCCTGTATCCCAAGGCCTGTTTGTCACCATAACACATTGCTGAATGTTGTCCTACAACTCTGCTGCCAAAGAAAGGGCTTGGGCACACCTGAAGTGTCTCTTTGGCAAAGCCAGCTAGCTTGGATAAAGCGCTGAGGATGCTGATCTGCGCTTACCCAGTCAGCTTTGCTGGTTGAAATCAGGGTAACTCCTTTCCACCCCCACATGGTAGGATGGGCACAGCAGACCTGAAAAGGGACCTCAGTGTGTGGCCATTCCCCCATCATTAGGGCTGAATGGAAGTCCTGGGCAAAGCTCTCCACACAGGCACAGCCTCAT
The DNA here is from genome assembly GCA_013396995.1 of Dicaeum eximium. NCBI lineage: Eukaryota > Metazoa > Chordata > Aves > Passeriformes > Dicaeidae > Dicaeum > Dicaeum eximium. The sequence goes on from VWZP01000227.1 coordinate 1,264,129, forward strand.
CCTTCCTCCACAGCAGGGAGCTGATGTCTGTATTTTCCCCTTTTGGATGCTGTAGCAACTTATTCTTTATTCTGTAGAATTTCCTTTCTTGCACTCAGGAGACCTTTTTAATTCCGTAGCTTAGCACTCCATTATAATTTTGCTGTGGAAGGAGGTGGCAATTTTTATGTCAGGGCTGCTGGGCACAGAGCAGGATCTGGATGATAAGTACAATAAAATGAAGGTGTCAGATAAACACCTTTGCAATGCCTTAAGAATTACCAGATATCCTCCTTCCACAAAATGAGGGTGTTTCTTCAGTCCATACTTATTGATCACTCATGGTCACTGACACCCTACTGGCCAGAGAACTGCCCAAGAGAGCCCGTGGGCACACGCTCACAGCAACAGCACTTAGTGTGTGTGCCGTGTGGGCAACTCAGGCAGTTAAATCATCCTGGTTATCTTCCCTTTCACTCACCCCCTGCCACGAAAAACCACTGCAAAGAAAGGAGAGGTGGGGAGAGGGAAGGGGGAAGGGGAGCTCTTGCAGGAGTTTTCACCTGGATACAGTTGCTATAGGAACCACTTAAAGAGCTTCTCGGTGCCTCCACTATACAAGAAAATTTGCTTGCCCTTAAGAGTGGGCGAAGTGATTTACCCTTAGGTGTAGACATTTGGCCCCTGCTGACCCCCAACAGGACAGGATCTCCTTGGCCAGGGCAGCAGGGATCACCAGCATTTGCAGCAGGGGAAGGGGCTCCATTGCTTGATGGAACAGGACAAGGAAAGAGTGATGCTGCCTCTGGATCTGCAAACAGCCGTGGTGGTGCTCAGAGAGCTGCTGAGGTTAATGGACAGCAGTGGAGGGTCTCTGGTGGACAGGGACAATGAGAAGAAGCCAAGACATAGGGACAGAAATCTGGATTTTTATTGCAAAGAGTTCAGGAATAGAAATAGTGCATGTAAGCTCTGGAAGAAAGTCAGTAGAGGAAAAGATGTGAAAAGAAATCAAAGCTGTAGGAGAGATGGGTGGCATTAGAGGTGCAAACCCTGGAGAGTAAAGCAGCATTAGTAGAAAGTGCCCAGCTTGGTATTTGTAATGTGCACTGGGATCCTAGGATAAAAGACCTAAGTAGAAAGGGCAATACTGTGTCTTTTAATATAATTTTGATAGCTTTTGCAATAGCTATTAGTTTCAGTCCTTGAAACCTCATCTTGATGAAAACTGCAGTGGTGGCTCCGTGTGATTATCCTGCTGCCGGGTGTACATTTGTTCCTGATGGTGTGGTACAAGTGAGGAGATTGCAGCTGCTGGAGCTGGGGCTTATCAGCTCTATATTAGGGCAGCTCTTGACCCTTGGTTTGTGGGGAACAGTTCATTGGCAGCCAGAAATAGACCGCAGACAACAAGTTAATGACCTTTTCTCACCAGTTCAACAGGAACTGTAACCTCAAATTTGACATTGCTGGCAGAGCCTGTATCAGAGGAGAAGGGTACTAATCACTGCAGAGCAGTGAGGGGAGGCTGCCAGGCAGGGAAAAGATTAAACCAAATTGCACGAAGGGTGCCCAAGTTCAGCAAAGCACTTGAGTAGCTGCCTAATTTTAAACCATAACTAGCACAAAGTATGAGCCAATTTGGAGTGATCATAGCAGGAACAATCTAAGGATGGATCAACAGAGCAGTGTCACTTAGCAGGAGCTCAAATGAGCAGAAGAAAAGCAGAGGCACACTTTAAAATGGCTCGGAGTAGGCAACAAGTAGGTGAGCAGAGGTCAGGTGAAGAAGTGCAGTGTGACAGAGGAGGAAAGTGGCAGCAATAGGAGTGAATTATAAGCTATTATGATAACTGACAAATGGATTATGGTAAATCATCTTGATGGCCTATTTGTAGGCTGCAAATCAACAAGGGTTGGAACCTATTTACCATGAGATGCACTTTAACTTCACAAATTAATGATATAACCCTAAACAACTTCTGCTAAATGCACCACTTCACAAAATTACACAATTTAGGCAAGGAAACCTGAATTTCATATGTCAAGTAATATAAATACAATATTTATATAATTGTATTTTTTCAAATATATGAATTTTTAAAAAACCACACACAAGTTGAGCAAATGAAAAGTTTATAGACTTGATGCTATAAACTTGTGCTGTTTATGCACTGCCAACAGGACCCGGATTGAAAGTGTTTTTTCTGTAGTCATCTCTGCAAAGGTTTGCCACCATGAAGCTCCTGACCTCAACAATTACATATGTTTCTAGATAGGTCTTTATGCATACTTTCTTTCAAAAATATCCTGCCACTACTGCCCATATTTTATCTCACAAAAGGCACAAAGAAGAATATTTGATAAAAGCCAGGAGACTGTCATACACCAGCAGTTGACATGCACAGGACTACTTCCAGTGGTGGTGTATTTGAAGAATACTGGCAGTGGTGGTCTGATTCCAGCTGTCTTCTATACAGGCTCCAAGTTCCCAAAAAGTGCTGTTTGTGGTTAGTGGGTTCATTGGTTTGGGCTCAGAGCTCTCAGAAAACTGTGACAACCATTTCTCCTGTGACCTGGATGGGTGATACACACCTCTAACAATCAGGCCTCACAATTGATCTCCCTAATATCAAGGAGAGAGCAGCAGATTTTAAATACCTGTAACCTCACAAAGGGCAGGAGTCAATCAACAAAACACAATCACTTTATGGGCCTCTGTAGCAGGAGGATGTGATAGAAGTTGTGGAAGAGAAAAAGCAAAGAAAGGCATTTATGTTGCTAACATTCAAGTTAAAGAAATAGGCTGAGCTCTAAATAAGGATGACAAAGACCAGTTGAAAAGTTCTACTACTATGTCTCAGGGCAAAGTATATGTTGCAAGAGGAAAAGGCTGTCATAGGAGACAACAACAGCCAAAGCACCAAACTTACTCTGAATCTCTCCAGAAGCAAAGGTGCTCTTTTCACTGGGACAGCAGAGATTGGAAGCAGGAAGAGATGATGGAAACATCACATGTATTTTGGTGTGGAAATGCTCCTGAAAGCCAGGAGGAAGATGGTGGGATTCAGGAATTTGAGGAGAGGCTAGAGGCAGGAGGGGTGCTGCTGCCCCTGTACATGGTCCCTGAGCATCCTCCAGCCTGAGCGGACTGGCAGCTCCTCCCAAGCAGGAGAGTTCCTCCTCTGCCAGGCAGAGATTGCCTTCCACAGCCTTCTGGGAAGAACTCCATTGCATTAAGACTCCTCCTCTGCTCTGCTAATTTAATATTGACCTGATTTCTCCTCCAAGAGGTCTGTTCTCCCTTTATTTTTATCATCCTCCCTTCTGGTTATTCTGGATGTGTTTTATATCCATATGAATTTGGGCATCATAACATCCCAGGAACCTGGTGGTGGGAGGGAGCTCTGCAGACTGCACACTGTGTAGAACAAGCATTTCTGTGTTTTCTAGTTCAGTAGTCCCTCTAATTAAAAAAATGTAAAATTTTCTTTTTCTGGCTTATTATCAGAGACGAGACTTTCCCACTGTAATTTCTCTCATACATACATTCTTCTATTACCTCCTTTTCTTGTGGCTCCTCTTTTTGTCACATATTGAAAACTGACCCTGTTTTTCCATTCTCTCTTCAGAAGAGAGTTTTGACAGCCTGGCTCCTCAGCTGTCTCTTGGCTGGCAGGTTCCCCTTCTCTTCTGAGTTGAAAGGCAGAAGAGCTCTGCCCAAATTTGCAGATGGGGCTCCTCCACTGCTTTTAACAGGGGCTCTGTAGGACTGAGTGTGCTGTTCCCTGCACAGCAAAGCACTTGTTTGCTTTAGGGCTCTTGGCTGCACACTAGGCTGGAGTGGTGGTGTCCATCTCCCTCTCTCCAGCTGCTGGGTTTGGTGCAAATGCTGTAGGAACTAAGAGTCACTGTGTCTCCCTTCCTCCCACCCCAGTGTGTGACATTTTGCCTCTCTGTTGTAAAACAATATTTTTTATTACTGGAATTGCAATCTCACTGGCTTCTCTGTGCATAAAAAATTATTATTATTGCCAGGGTTGAGAGACATAATAATATCCAACACATTGCCCTACAGGATTTTTATCCTCAGATGTGAATTCCCAGCTCCACTGAGGTCCTAATAGATTTCAACATATTTTCAGAATTTTGTTCCTTGTAATATTTATAACATCATTTCAAAACTCACAGCAGCCCAAAGAAATAGATTTAGTGAAATTCCAGTCATTCAAATGAACTAAGATTGGCATGAAATCAGTACTAAATAGTCAGAGACCATGTCAGAAATATTCAGCATTTCTAGGCTACCTTGCACGGGATTCCATCACATCTTGAACATTTCGAAGTTTTGCAGTGTTAACAGAGTGGGCCACAACTGGTTCTGTTTTTATTTTTTCTCTGGGAATAAAGCCACATAAATAACAATAGACCCAAGACATTTATTCCTGTAAAATAAAAATGAAGCTGAAGCCTTTTCTTCCCATGAAATCTAACAGAGGAAAAATTATCATGATTGGCAAAAGATTTTTCAGCCCTTTCATCAAGTGAAACCTATCTCTTGATGCTAAGATTTGAGACACTGACTCTTTTATTTTTTTTTTTCCCTTTTTTTTTTTTTTTTTTTTTTTTTTTTTTTTTCTGAAGGAGCCTGTCCAGCTAGAGATCTTTGACAGGCTTGAAACACTGCAGCACCCTTTAATTTAGAGAAATTATTTCCAGTAGGGAAAGTGGCTGGTCATGTGCAGGACTCAAATTAGAACCAACAACAACAACAGCCCCCCACCCCCAGAAATCAGGATGCATAACACCATCCAGGCTTGGCTTAGCTCTGAGGCTAGTTTGTGTTTCAGCAGCAGCTGTTCAAATAAGGACCTGCCCCGAGGAAAGATCTGTACAAATGGCTGGGCAGGTTTTGTTTTTTTTGTTTTCTCAGTTCTTTTCAGCCTCTCACCTAAAACCCTGAAACAACTAGTTGCCCTTGTGGGGGATGATTATAATAATTATTGGAAAACAATTGAAGTGTGATCAAGCAGGGAGAGTGGTAATTGAAATATTGACAGATGGTTTCTTTGTGCCAAACAGGAGTTTTTAAGATCAGCCACACTTTGAAGGACTCCCAACTATGATGCTTATGATAAACTCTTTAATTAACTGTGTTATAGATTTTACTACAGAATCTACAGAAAGACCACAGCAAGACTCACTAGAAGGAGCTCTGAACCTCATACAAATAACCTCTGTCAAGGAATGCTTTAGTACATATAATTTTATATCAGTTTTTCCTGATGATTCCACCTTTTCATTTACCTGGATGATGCGTATGAAAGCAAAAAATTTGTCTATCTTCTCTGATAATCAAATATCATTGACACGTGATGTTATCCCAAAACATCATTGACACATGATATTATCATAATTGGGTGATACTAAGGTAATCACATCATGGAGCCACAAGTAGGAAGGGCACAATTTATTCCCAGACAACTATGCCAATGCTAAGGGGATGACTGATTTGTAAGGATTCTGTGTGTTTATTTGGGACCCAGAGAGCAGATGTTGTGAATTACTGAGAAACTAACAATATTAAAAGGTATATTTTTGTTGAAGTATTGCTCCTAATAGAATAAAGAGGACTGTTGCCAAGACAGTAAGAAATACATATTCCTCAAAACCTCCTGGTAGGAAAAGTACTTCCTGAAAGGATGCTAAATTTGAAGTTCCTCGTGAAGCATTCCCTCTTTATTAAAGGTCATTCTGTGAATTATTGTCCAAGAGCTGTACAGAAGATTTAAACACCCAGTCTTGCAAAAGCTTCCACAAATGTAACTCTTCCTGAAGCATGAGGTCTGAGACAGACACTGTCCACAATTTTGGACCCTATAAATGATGTATGCCCTTTTCCATCAGTTAGTGAAATGGGATCCATTTCTCTGCCAGCAGAGAACACATCCCCAAAAAAGCAATGATCAGGTGTCATAAATGAGCAAAACTTGAAGGATGGGGCAAGGAACTGCAGTTCAATTTGCATAGGTAAGTGGCTTACATATACACACTGGATGAGCCTCCTGCATCAGCAGAAACACCTTTGTTGTTGCAATTGATATTTCTGAGCCAGCTGATTATTTGTAATTTAAGGCTAGTGATCTTCAGTAAACATTGTGAGTAATTGAATTCTCTCTTTGTCAGCATAACTTCTACCATCTCCACAATTAAGTAGGCTATTTAGAAACATCTCTGTGGTAGCATTTGTTGGTTCATTTCTAACATTTTTATATTAACTGTTAACCAATTGCAGTATCCTTGTTAAAACCTTGGAAACAGCAAGAAATTCAAGGGAAAATTTCAGCACCCCCATGGCCATAATATTGGGAGGGAAAAATTCAGGAAAGGCAACCCTGATGGGGCTTTCCCCTCTATGAAACCCTTTGTCTTTCTGAAATAAAATGTAACTTTGAATGTTTAATTAGTGCCACTCATTATTTTTTTCATATGGATAAAAATACCTGTCCATGGCTTCAGAAACCCTTCACTTTGAGTGGGTTGAAACTCTCTGGATCCCAATAACATTTACATTACATCATTACTAGATGACTTTGAAAAAAGAAAGGAATTTAAAAAATTCTGCAAATCCTGTTTGTAGCTGGCAGAGCAGGTTGCTTGTGCATTCTGGTGCGTGGGTGACAGGACAGACATGTTTTGTACCACGTCACATGGAGTGCATGTTGTGGGACCTGATATGGGAGATGCTGCACCAACCCACAGCCCTGTCCTCCTCACAACCTGATCAAACTGCATGGCCAAAACTCTTCATGAGCCTCTTCCCGTGTCTGGCAAGCTGGAGCAGATTTACCTTGTCAGTACCTAAGTCTTTCTCCTGTACATAAATGTAATTCAGTCATCCAAGGTCTTGTTTTCTCATTCTTCCTTTGGTCCTTCTCACAAGTACTTGACTGGAAGAGCACATGGGAAAACAGACCAGTGCAGCTAATGTTCATTCAGTCCCTTCTCTTCAGCTTGCTCTTCTTACCTGCTTTGGTTGCCAGTTGCTATAAAGTACATCCTCAGGAAAATCAGTAATGTAAAGCACTAAGACCAATGTTTCAAAGCTGGGCAGTGTCTCAAGAGAGGCTTTTGGTAACATTTATTCCAACTCATTTCTAGTTTTTAGAGGGGCTGCAACTTTGATTTTGAGTTGCAGGAGCAGTTAAGTATTCAAGGACAGGTTGGATGAGGCTTTGAGCAACCTGATCTAGTGGGTGGCATCCCTGCCCATGGCAGGGGAGGTTGGAGCTAGATGATCTTCAAGGTCTCTTCCAAACCAAATGTTTCTATGCTTCTGTGAAGTATAGGATGTTTATTTAGCTTGCAAACTTCAGCCAACACACAACCAAAGACATTGGCCTCTCTGCTTTCATGTCACCTTTTCAGTGTAGAGAAGTGTTTTATGCTACAAGGTAAAAGCTCTATTTCTCCTCCAAAGAGCTCATAGACCTTGGTTGCCATTCAAAACATATATCCAGAAACAAACAAAAAAAGCAATATTGTGTCTACTTTGGAGGGAGTTTCATCAAGCTGCAGTTTGACTATTTACAACTGAGTCCAGCCTGAAGATTGGACATCTGGATAAAGATGGTAGTCTTTTTTTGCACAGGTAGACGAGTAGGAAACCCATAAACACTTTGTAAATGTTGTCTTTTTATGATTATGTGGATTCTTCTTTTTTATCTACTTACCTACCTACCTGACTACCCACACACCTACCTACTTAACAAACAAGTCTGTACTTAATAAAAAGATAGGATGTTGATTGAAACAATTTCAATCAGTGTTTATTTGAACAGCATTAACAATGTTGTTTTGGTTTTTTTCTTTTTTAAGAAGCAGCTGTGAGTAGATACAGAAAGCCCTGATCTAAACAGGGATAAGTAGGGCAAATACCCCAGTTTTTAGCATGTGACCTGGGCTGCACTATGCCAGACTTGCTGAAGGAAGAAGGATACATGGGGATGGGGACAGGGGAAGGCAAACCTCTCCTTCCCCAGTCCTCCTGCCCTTGAATCCAGTAAACCAGTATCTGACTGGTTTGTTCTTAATTTTCCCATTCTTAAAAACTGGGCTAAATCCCATCACCCACTGCCATCTAACAGTGCTTTCTTTGGCACCTTACTAATATAGCAGGGATCAGAGGATCATAATGATGACTTTTAAAAATGACCACAGAAAATGACTAATGATCTTGCAAGATTTTGATTCTGTTGGCCCAGACCTGTTGGTCAGTAGCTTTGTTTCTCACTTTGTGGAATAGCCTTTCTGGTCGGATTCACTGGTGTCACTGTGCTGAAAAATGCATTCTCTGTACCTAGAAAGATCCTGTATAAATATTCTCAATAAATAAATAACAGTTGTCATTTTCAAAATATGACAATCTCCAGTTGCCTGTGCTTAAATTGAATGACATGTCATTTATCCTAATAGATGTGAATACATGTATAGTACATATGAGTGAGTCACCTAATTCTTATTCACCTCAGCCTTGGTCTCAGCTGGGGGCAAGTGCCTCTAACAGGGTTTGGATGGATCAAATCACAAGCAGAAAAATCTTGGTCAATTATAGATGCCTAAGGCTAAAAGGGCTAAAAGGTCTTTTTCTCTTCTTCATTTCCCCCCCTCCCCTAATCTCACCAAGCACAGGATGCCCCTCCTATCCACAGGTTTACTAAAGGAGCAAGTCAATCTCTGGTCTGTGGAACTTCTGGGAATATCTCTTCTCCCTGTAATTTAACGTGACTCAATTCTCCATCCTGATAATACAAGCGGTGAGAAAAGCTTCTAATCCTATTGGCATACCCTCTTGTCAGCACCTCTTTATTTCACTGCTTTAAAGGCTCAACATGTTTTCATTTACAATAAGCACTAAGATAACTGCAGGTGCCCTCTCTAAAAGCAAGGTTAACTCACCTGAGATGAATTCTTTTATTGCAAACAAAAGCAATGCATGAACAGGAAATACAATTAATACAGGTGCTTCCCTGAAACTTAGCAAATGCCATTTGTCTTGAAATGACATAAATCCCGATTACATAAACAGGCCCCAGAGGCTTGATTTGTATTATTTCTGGAGAGGAAGGATTTAAGCAAAAGGTAAATGAAGTGGTGATGGTGGGGAGAAAGAAATCCTTATACTTGAAAGGTATTTATTTGACAGTAAAACTCCTAGTGTGCTATTTTGTGATTGTATTTAAAAATATGCAAATGCCTGAACAGAGACAAAAATCCCAGTCTAGATGGGATCTGCAAGTTAACTGATTTTTGCTGATGATGTGGAATATCCTGTGTATTTGCAATCCAGCCTTTGAGCATTTGGTCTGACACACAAATCTCCTAATTATTTGCTGTTTGGTGATAATGTCAGATCCTTTTGGACATTGCCAGGTGCTGAGCACCTTGGGTCTCCACAGTAGCAGAAGGATGCTCCTTCCCAGTTCTCTCAAGGAGGATCTTTGCAGGGTGCAGCCTGAGCTCTTGCTCCTGCTCCCTTTGCACCACCAGGAGTACAGCTCCAAACCTTCTGGAGGCAGGGATCAGGGACAGGTCTGTGGAACTGCCTCTATAACCTCCAAGTCTCCTGCTGTCCCCAGGGATTCTGGAGCTCAGGATGTCTGCTGAGTGCATGCTGATGCCATAGAGCTGGACATTAGGTCATCTCCTGGGTACCCCAGATGTTTAGCTTGTGCTTGGCACTGGGCACCACGTTCTAAAACAAACTAGAAATATGGCAAGAAGGAAGCAGACAGGGAGGGCAGCCCAGGATATTCTGCTGCTGAAATATTGGGTTCTCTTTCCTTCTCTGCTTCTGACTTACACTGAGCAACCTCAACTGAGATAACAGCCTTACCTCCCCAAGGCTCTCCATGCCCCTTTCTTCTGCTGGTTTTGTCTAGCTAGTCTTTCACTCCAGGTAGACCACAGGGCCAGGTTTTTAGATTGAGCAGCTTTTGTGCTCTGGACAACAATCTCTATTACATAATTTTCTGAGAAATGTGTGTTGCTTTCCTGAGAGCGTGCACCTCTCTCCCCTTTGTAATTACCAGTATGAACTCTTGGTGCTTATAAACAGGTAGGAGGAAGGTATAAGGCTGTCATCAAAGCCGTTTACACTCTAAAAGGCCACTTCAAAATAGAACTTAGATAATATTTTCTCTTACCCATCTCCTTTATCATTCACGTATAACTACCTAAAAAACAGACTCCAAAATTACTTAAGACAAATAAACAAACAAAAACTGGAAGAAAGAAATTGTAATACTTAATAGGATCATCAGACAAACAGCTGCAATTATCTTGACAAGTATAGTACAGCGATTTAGATATTCAGCTGTATCATCACCAAATCCAGTACCCCCTCTTCCTTCACCCAAATGCTGTGCTTTGTCTAATGAGTGCTCCTGATCCTCACTTTTTAACAACTGAGACTCTGATTTTTGCAACCAGTCCTGCTTGTTTGGATTTCTGCAGCCCAGTGGAAACTATTGCCCTCAGGTTAACTGTGACCCCACCAGGTGTCAACCTGCAGGGAGCCAATTGCATCATCTGGGCCAAAGCTGAGACACCAAGTTGGACTGATGTCTTTCCTCTTACCTGTATTCTTATAAGCCAATAACTTCCAGTATCAAGACATCAAAGGCATAAAAGTTTATTATTTCCCCCCACACTTGAACTCATTGTATATCCCAAATGTCCTCCATTGTCCATTGGACCTTTAAGTGTCAGAAAAATACTGGATTAGTCCCTTTCCCCTGAAAATTCAGGATTTATTCAGACAGCTACAGCAACATTTAGCAACCCCAGTCTGCAGACACTACCTTCATCAGGAATGACAAGCTGACATCGTTGTATGCTCAATTAAACCTTCTCTTCCTTTTTAAACAAATGCATTAGGCTTCTAAATCATGTGCAAGTTTTCTTGTACACTTTTACCACATTAAACTTCAGATGCCAAACTTCAGTTGCAAACTTTAATTTGGTTATTTGGAGGAGAAAGGCTTAACACAGCTTTTTTTTTTTTTTTTGACAGATATTGAAGTAAAATTAAAATTGCTTTAGAGCTTTTTCAGTTTTCTAGAGAACTTGCAGCTTCCTCAGAAAGCCATTCTTAAATGTGTGAAGTAGAAAACAAAATATGATAGCCCTACTTTCCAGAAGTCCCAAGAACAAGCAATTCCAGCTGACAATGGAGATCCATTACGTGAAAATCTAGCCCTAATGTTCTAAAAAACTTGCTTTGAAAACTTTATCAACTACTTAACCCTATACATGGATGGCAAGTGTGGCATTTTCACTTAATTGCTACTTTCTTACAATTAGTCTCCCATGAACGAGCCCTTTCCTTCATGTAAAACCCCACTAGGGTCAGCAAAGGATTTGCACCTAAAACCAGAGTTATAATAATCTGCAAAAATTATATTCTGGACTGGTTGACTGGCCTGTGAATGTAAATATCCTTTCAGGAAAATCAAACATTTTTATAAGAAAAGCTATCTCTACTGAAAGTCTTTAGGATTTTGTTGTCTGGTAAATGAAAGAAAGCTTAACCAGCAGAAGCAGCAAGCTTCTCCTGGTACTGTTCTCATCATCTAGGGTATTGATAACTCTTTCTTTAACAGAAGGAAGAGTCAAGCAAGCATCTCTCTCTTAAAAAAATAATTTCTAATTTTCTCTTACATGGGTGGGTGGAGCATTTTTTCCAAGGAAAGGCAATAGACAGCCAACCTGCATGAGTAGCTGCCCATGTCATGTGCATTGCCTCCACCAGGGGTTGGTGGTTTCACCTTGCCACAGTTCAGCCTCTGAAGTTGGAGATTCCAAACTTTTGTCTGCTTCATGAAGCTGTTTTACTTCTAAAGGTCACAATTTGCTGTAATTCAGGAGGTGACTGAGAGACACTTGAGTCCAAGACACCAAATACTGAATGGAAAAGGGTGATGCAAGAATAGCACAGAGCTGAAATGCTTTAGGCGCATTGGCCTTCACTGTAGGAATCAGTCACATTCTTTGTCTTCCCATCCCACCTGAGAGGAGAAGACAAACCACTTCTCTCATGGGCATTCCATTGGTCTAAGGAGGAAGGTACACTTTTCAATAATGGTTTGACACATCCACCACTTTGAAGACTCAAAACAAATTCCTCCTGAGGGAACAATAAGGAGTCATCCCAGACTGTCCCAATAATTCTTCAGTAGCTGTTTATATGATTTGCAGCCACTGGCTTTAAATGATGTACAGAGAGTCAGAAATGAGGATTTGTCTGTAGTACATTTAATTTTCAGTTTTCTTCTCCTATAAAATACCCTCTAAGCTTTGGATTCACAAGAGATTGCAGTAAAAGAAGGTTTCCCTCCAGATAGCACAGGAACAGAAGTCTCTTGCAAAGCCATGCTTTTCATTATGGCCCGAGGGCAAGACCTTCAAGCCCATGCAGCAGAAACACAAACCTTTCACTGACCTTAAAAAGATCTGTGGTGAGCCAAAAGCAGAGCAATGCTGTTCTCCTGCCACAAGTGAGAGAAAAGACTCTGTCCCCTAAATGGAAGAGCAGAGGACTGCTCAGGCTGGGTCCAGAGGAGCCTCTTGACCCAAAGGGTGGTACCAGACAAGACAGTGGGATCCACCAGAAGGAATGTGTGCAGCTGAAAGTTCCAGTAGTAAAAAAGACCAACTAAATCTTAAATATAATCTTGCACACACACACTCCCCAACTTCAAAAGTCCACGAGAAAAACAAAAAAAAACCCTCTGCCAAAATGTTCTTATAATAGACCTAGGAATGTATTTTATTTCCTGTAATCTCTAAAAGACTTACTGAGATCTAGGCAAGGTATGGAAAGGACATGTCTCTGAGACTCCCAGACTTCCAGGAGGATTTAGGTGCCTTTGAATGTAATGAGACCACAATGATGATAATATTTTATATACCAATGTTCTGATTTGAAGTGTTTGCAACTGAAATAAGCAGTGAAATTTGTACCCTTATCCCAAAAATTTGCCTGGGCTTTAGATGATTTAAAGTTGGAAGATTTACATTGTAGAAACACAAGCATTTAACAATGCCATGTGCATTAATTGGAATGGATCTGGAGGATAAGAACAATATTTCAGTTTGGATACTGAAAAAGGACTGCAAATTCTGCTGGGATGGAGAGAGGGGGAAACTGCAAGGTCTGAGTGAATCCCTGAAAGACCAACAGTGACTGAAAAGATGGAGAGCCAGCGGAACACAGGGCTCGGGACAAGACCTTCAATAGATGGGTCTGGTGATATCAAAACAAGTGAAATAATTGCTAAGGAGGGAGTGGAAGTAGCAGATATTTGAAGCAGGACAGGTCATTTGCCATAAGATTAGACCTGATTGAATAAAGACAAAGAAAAACAAGGAGTTAGAGAAGTTAAAAAAATGTGGTTTTCTCTGGATTACTATTCTGCAGCCTGAATATGATAAATATGTATGTCTTTCTGATATGAAACTTATCTACCAACTGTTCGTGAAGAAATTAGACTGAGAGGCACTATTATGTCAATAAAAAAATACACTTTGCGTCTTCAGAAATGTTTTATTATTTCTGGGTATGATTTTCTGATGTGTCTGATCCCCAGCTAGTATTGCTCTCAGTCAAGTGAACTTCACTGTGGAAGTTTGATGTTTTTTGAAAATCACACCTAATAACCTCTCAGAAGTTGTGAGTGAAGTTACTTTAAATCTAGGGAAATGCAGCATGTGCAATACAAATAGTCAGGATTAGATATAAACCCTGTACATGCAGATAGAGAGACACAAATGCTCAATTGCAAACAGACAGAGCCGTGCCCGGGCACTGGAGCAATTGAGCTGCTGTGGTGGATTTGGCATTCTGATCACATTCCTGCTTCAAAGTCCAATTGTTCTCACAATTGTTGTTCTGATTATTTATTGGAGCACAAAAGTAATATTGTTCTCCATGTCGCTGTACTAAGAGATGTTTTTAATGCAGGAGATAAACACATTTCCTTCCTTTTAAACTCTGCCTTGTCCCCTTCACTTTGTCTATGAGCCATAATGTATATTAAAAAGGTGTTTGTCCCCCTATTCTTCTAGTTTAAAAATCATGGGTTGTGGCAGACCTTCTACCCTGATTTGACTCCTATGCCAGCATCACTTCATACACTGCACAAGCAGAAAATACATGGCAGTCTCCTGCTGGGAATTTTTCCAGCATGGCAAATTCTCTGAGTGTGCAGAAGGAACCTGAGCAGTGCCCATTGCACTGTCCCTGCTGCCTCCACCACGGGAGCAGGATGTGGCACAGGGGCCAGCATGTCCCAGCCACAGCTCGGGGGAGCTGCTGGAGCTCCAGCATGCTGGAGCTGTGGGGAAGCAGGAGGTCAGGTTTCTTTCCAGACCCTCTGGTTTCAACAGGCCTTTCAAACAAAGCCTCCTGCCTGCCCTTAAATATGTTGAGAATTCTGAAGCTGAATGCCATCCCTGTAAACTCTATTTTACATGGAGCAGGCATGCAGGTCAGAGCCATTGCCAAATTTCCAGTGTCTTCTGTAAATGACACCAAAGTGATAGATGTCACATGAAAGAAAAGATGCCCTGAATTCAGAGCATGCAGAGAAAATGTGAACAGAGGTAGTAGTTAGCTGGCACTGTTTTCATAATTATAAGTAAATAGGCTTTTAGCATCAGCAAAGCCCCCATAATCTAATACTAGTAATCTAATAAAAGATCTTGTGAAAAACAGATTCTATATCTATATGATGATGTGATGACCTATAAAATGATGATAGATGTTCCTTGGCTGATACTGGTAACTAGGAGAGAAAACCAGGTTTATTGTTTGCATTATGTGAAAATGTAAATTCTTTAATTATACACCGATCTGTCCACAGAACCCTGGAGTTCCAGTTGTTAAGTCTGCAGATTGGTTGGATGGAGATATTTAAAACAGGAAATAAAAAAGCATTATAATTAGAATAGAATAGAATAGAATAGAATAGAATAGAATAGAATAGAATAGAACTATTTCAGTAGGAAGAGATCTATGATGATCATATCTTCTAACTACCTGATCCCTTCAGGGTTGATCAAACCTTAAAACATGTTATTAAGGTCATTATCCAAATGCCTCTTTAGTGCTAACAGGCTTGAGGCATCGATCACTTTTCTAGCAAATCTTTTCCAGCATTTGACCTCCTTTTTTCCAAAGCCTTTAAAACATCATTGCTAAAAGACTATGCCAACAGAAACAACTCATCTCCCATCTATTTTCTCAGTAACAGACGGTATCAGCAAAAAATTTTGTACCATATCCAGCAGAAATCAATCCTGCCTAGCACATGAGAAGCAAGCTAAGACTGGCAGAAATAAAGGACCAGCATATCATAATCTTTCATTGCAAAGACAGGATACCTTTTGACTAAGTATTCCGCAAAACAAATACTTTTTAAATCTCAAAGATTTAAAGACAGGGCACACTTTGTATACACTTCTCTCTTGTACAGCAAGTGGGTTTTGTACTACTTCATGCATTGTTTGAAGATGCAAGAGGCTACAGTGATATGCAAGTGGGAAACTATTAAAAAATTGCCTCCATAGAAATTTCAAAAAATGCAGTAACATGTTGAAACAAAAATAAAAAATAAATTATAGGACTAACAGACTGTATTGGGTTTGTGTGGCAAGGTTTTGGTAGCAGGGGGTGATAGGGATAGCTTCTGTGAGAAGCTGCCAGAAGCTTCCCCTGTGTCTGATGGAGCCAAAGCCAGCCAGCTCCAAAACAGACTCACCACTGTGGTGGTGCCTCAGAGATAATATATTTAAAAAAGGGGAAAACAGCTGGACAACAGCAGCCAAAGAGAGGAGTGAGAATATGTGAGAGGAACAGCCCTGCAGACATCTGGGTCAGTGCAGGAGAGGCAGGAGCTGATCCAGGCACTGGAGCAGAGATTCATTCCCCTGCAGCCCATGGTGCAGTCCATGGTGAGGCAGCTGTTCCCCTGCAGCCCGTGGAGCTCCAGAGTGGAGCAGAAATCCACCTGCAGACTGTGGAGGACCCCATGCCAGAGCAGGTGGATGGCCAAAGGAGGCTGTGACCTTGTGGAAGCCCATGCTGGTGCAGGCTCCTGGCAGGACCGGTGGCCCCAAGGAGAGAGAAGTCCATGCTGAAGCAGGTGTGCTGGCAGGAGCTGTGGCCCTGCAGGGACCCACCCTGGGTCTGTCCCTGATGGACTGCACCCAGTGGGAGGGACCCTGTGCTGGAGCAGTTCATGGAGAACTAAAATGCTTGGGACAGAATCATGTTGAAGAAGGTCATGGAGGACTGTCTCTCATGGGAGGGTTCCCATGCTGGAGCAAGGGAGAAGTGTGAGGAGAAAGGAATGGTAGAGACAGTGTGTGATGAACTGACCTCAACCCCCATTCTTTGTCTCCCCTGTGCCACCGGGGAGGAAAAGGTAAAGAATTTGGGAGTAAAGCAAAGCCCGGAAAGAAGGGACAGTTGGACGAAGGTGTGTTAAGATTTGATTTTATTTCTCATTATCCTACTCTGATTAGATTGATAATAAATTAAACTTATTTCCCCAAATCAAGCCTGTTTTTCCCATGACCATAACTGCTGAGTGATTTCTCCCTGCTCTTATCTCGACCCACCAGTCTTTTGTTACTTTTTCTCCCCTCCCGCTAGACTGGCTTTGGTGGGCAGTGGGTGTCCAGGTAGGTTCAACCCACCACATGACTTACCTCAAAGCCAGCTGGGTTCAGACTAAGGAAGGATGGATTTCATCTATGGGAAGCATATATGAAAGGACTTCAGGTTTTGCTTCCTTTAAGTACAAGTCCATATTTAAAGGTACCAAATATTTCAGTGTTTCTGTTAAATCCTCTTCACTTCTTTATTTCATAGCCACAGCCTTTCTATTTTCCACTTGCTCAGGAAAAAAAAAAAACAAAAAACCAAAAAACTTTGCATTTAAGAAGAAATCCCTGCTATCCAGCAACATGCAATTAGCATATATGAATAAGAAATGAGTTCCTGCTGCTCTGGACCATTGTTAATCCATATTGATGGGCTAGAAAACATGACATCAACTGTAAAAATCCAAGAACATTCCTTAAAATATTCAAATGCTGTACCTGGTCCTGTGTTCACTCTGCATCTCAAATTCTCATTGACTTTGTGGGTGCCTGGAATGCAGGAGGAATGCAGGATTAGGTACACAGGCTACGTGTGGTATGCCTACCTTGAGAGAGAAAACAGCTTTTGATTCTGTCTGAAATTCTCTGACACATATATTCAGGTCAAAGGACCTGGACAAAAAATACACACAAGTTTTGTACAGCTGCTGTTTGTTCTGGGCCAGATGCCACCATGAGCTCGTTGGGGCTGTGTTTAGCTGCTGCTGACGTGGTGTATGCACCCTGCACTATGCAGTGCTGGGGAACCAGCAGCTAACCACCTTTTGAACTCCTTACTAGACACACACCTGCTTGTTCATTAGCCTCTCTTATTTTTTACAACTTTTATGCAAACTGCTAGCACATAAAATTTGTCTTTAATGATGGGAGAAAAATACCATCATAGTGATGGCTGAGACACTGAGCAATTTTGTATTTTCAGGGAAGTTCTCAGGAATTAGTGCTGTGGAAGTGCCCTGAGACTTGCTGAGTAAAAAAGACTTAGGAGTCATCTCAAGTGATGTATATTAGTGCAGCCCTAAGGTTGATCTTAAACGCAACCAAACCCAAAATTAGCCCCTATGGCGCTGGAGATAGAAGTAAAGATGTCACAATCACATTCAGTTTCACCTTTCTTCCTCTTTTTTCATCCTCTCTGTGCAGAGAGAAGTGTCCCCTTTCAAGCTAACAAAATGTATCTATATATCTTTGCCTCCATCGAAAAATGCACATAGAAATACCCTAATCCATAAAGAGATTCACATCTGAGTTCAGGTCTATCTATAAGAGAATATCTGAGTATTCCTGGAGTCTCCAAAGAGCTGTATCTATCTACCTAATGTCAGCCCACCCATGGTGTGGGCTGGCTCAAAGGCTTTCTCTCAAAGCCCATTTACTTAAATTGTTGTTCATAAATTGTTGGCCTTATCAAATTTAATGACATCTTCTGAACCATCATTATTGAGAAGGGAAGTGTGTGAGTCATTTCTCTCCCAACAAATAAAGGTTCAAAAGTTTCAAGCACCAGCTAGACCTTTACTTTTCAGACCAATCTTTCTACCCCCAAAAGTCAAAGCCGTTAGTCCATTTTAAAATTTGCAGGCTGTGAAATGTCATTCTAAAAAGAACAATCTTTTTTTGAGATATTGGAGTACAAAAGCTGCCTTATTAAGGTATCACAGTACCATTGATAATAGCTTTGGCAAAGACCTTTCAGGTCACTTAGTCCAAGCCCCAGCAAGGAACAGTTATGCTAACCTTTTGTACAAGCCTTGTTTTGAACACCTCAAAACCGATGCAACTCCAGCACTGAAGGCGTGGTTCCAGTACCAATTCCCTTCTCCTGTAATCCCCTAAAACTCACTCTTCCTTCCTTTGGAGTTAGGCCTTCAGTCTCTTTCTTTAACTTCAGCAGCACAAAATGTTTCTTTTCAGAATGCTTGTCAAGTTTCACCTTACATGAGTAGGTCCAGTTTGAAGTCAGTAAATCAGTGGGTTCCTCAATTTTTATGGAGCTGTTTTCCTCCTCTTTTACCACCTCTTTTGTCAGTCTGCTGGGCTTAAACTTTTTCAGCTGACACTTTCCTGGATCTAAGTGATTTCTTTGAGGGTACAGAACTTAAGCTGAAGGATACAACTGTTTCAAAAAATCATCAATAGGAAGAAAAAAGACTTAAGATAATTGGGTGGTGTTTTTTGGCAGAGGATCTTAAAATGCAGGAGGGATAGCTTTCTGTGGAAAAATTTGCTTTTTTAATGGAAAAGTAACCTGTTCATCGTAGTATTGTGTTCTGTAAAAGCGGAAAAGAGTAGGTTGGGACAGGCAAATCAACATGGACCATTTAAGAACTGCCAGCTTTTGGGCAATATATCCTGACTGGGAAATGCAGCTCTGGGAAAAAAAGAAATGCTGGCTCTGGGAAAAAAACTAAGCTTGGTAGTTCTCACTTTCTTGAGAAACCAAACTAAGTCTCAAATATCTCTGCCGCAGAATGGTAAAAAGAAAATGCCAAGCATTTCAAGGGGAACAAGAAAATCTTTAACTAAGAATTTTCATTTTTAATGGACTTTTCGTGTGTAGTCTGGTGAATAAAGCATAGTGATAGCAAATACTCACTGGATTATACTTTTAGAACAATTATTTAGTTTGCTGCAACCATCAGGTTGCCAATGAATAAATTAATATTGAATTTCATCTGAAAGTTCAGAAGAATCAATTTTGTCATGATATTTCAGTGTTTCTGCATGCATCAGCATGCGGATGATGCACCAGAACATAAGAACTGATGCATTAGTTCTTATGCATCAGCCACTAAGTGGAGAAACATCAAGTTTAATCCTACCTGAAGGATAGGACAGAGAGATCAGTGGGTCTGTGAGTAACAGGATTCAGAGCCCCTCATGCAGAGGCTGCCATGCCCCAGAGGTGGGGTCACCTCCCAGTCCTCATCTGCCAGGCTGTGCCCTGTTCCCTCCATCCCTCCAGGCAGGTGGGCAGGCAGAGCCAGGCTGGTGCTCTTGGTTCTCATCTGCGTCTTCCCTCGTTGCTATGACAACCCACGGCAACTACTTCAGGAGCTACATCACCAAATATCCCAGAGGCAGCGGCAGGAGGGGTGTGTGACAGGAGCCCCTTTGGTGGGACCGTGTCCCAGCCGTGCTGGGGCAGTAACTCAGGTCACCCTGCTCAGAGCCAGCCTGGTGGCACGGGACAGGTGCAGGAGCTGGCTCCTTGTGCTTCTAACCCCAGATAACAAAATGTCTTCATGGGGTTATGTTTTCTACCTGCCCTATCTAAACTTGGGATGAAGCCTATGTGAAATGAGTATTTCCTTTTATTCCTCGCTCCTTTCCTGGGCTAGCATATTCTTTCTTCTTCAGAGTTACCTTCAGTGTCTTTCCTGTTTTCAAAACACATCTTAAATTGAATTATTTTTTGAAACTCTTACCAAGTTTCTGTCTAAATGAGGTATCTTTATTAGATGTTGTATTCCCTGCTTTGTGTACTTGGCTGTGCTTTGGAAGTGAAAGCACAGCCTACCTCTGTTTCTCAGTATAATAAAAGATCAAAGCATCACAGGAGCTGTGTCACATAGTGTATTTTCTTGCAGTATATGTTATTAATTTTGTTTTTGTTAGCCAGGCTGTGTCATTTCAGTTCTGGAGAGGAAGGGATAGCTTCTCCCTCCATGCAAGTAGGTGGCAAGCCTGCCATTGGTATATTAGACAAAGGGGGAGTTTATCCCACCCAACCTTTGGGAAAAACTGGGGAAATGAAAGCTGCTGTAGTCATTGCCTGATATCAACTCCTAATTTTAGCCACTCAGCAGTGTTTCTGAAGGTAGATGATTGCTTTGAAAGGCCATTGTGATGTTTCCTCAGCCTTTCAAAAGCAATGTATTATTTTTAATTTGGGGCATTTTACCATCTTCTTGAACACCAACCTGCCTGGATTTCTCCCTTATTATGACTCCTACACTGGAAACATTTTCTTCTCTCATTATTTGAAAAGCAGAAGTTTCCAAAGCTATATAAATAATTCATGAGAAAGCATGCCTGCCATGTGTGGGAATAAATTGTATGCGAGAGGAAGAGTTCAGGGGGTACAAAAATTGGAACAAACAAGTGCAGAAGATGCTAAAATCAGGCTGGATTAGTGGATAATGTCTACCAGGCCAATAAAATGCAACAGAGAAAAAAACACAGAGAAAATGGGCTTGAAGTGATGACCTAACCTGGAAGCAATTTGGGGCCAGGACAGCATTGTTACATGTGTGTACAACATCTGAGCACATGCTCTGTGTAGAGGAGGAGTGCAAACTGTTGTCTATATATGAACCATAATATGGCTAACCACACTCATATTCACTACTAATGAAAACCAGCAAGTTGTACCTTTTACCTCCCTCACAGCAAAGGGGATCATGCAGGAGGGTGGTGGGAGATGTTCTCATTTCAAAAATTAAAAATAAAACAAATCTTAAAAAAAAAGAAGGTACTTTGAAAGAAAAGATTTTTTTAAAAACAAAGCTACCTTGATTTGGGTGCATTTTAACTAACTCAGCATGCTGGAAACTTTACAGAGATGTTAGCCTTCAGTATAAGTGTTTTCTCTTTCTTTGTCCTTTGATGCCACTAGAAGAAAAAGAGTTGAGATATGGATATCCATCCACTTCTAAAGCTGAGGAGGGGGCTCAGTGCTTTGTTTTGAGATTGGACTGAAGTGTGGGTGGTGCAGTTTTCTCCTGACTAATTTCTTAATACATTCACTTCAAGAAAACAAACTTCAAAAGCCATAATTTACAAAATGTGTATTGGATGCTGGGATTCTTGGCTCAAGGACCCCAGTCCCTCTTGCCTTTACCATGAGCATTTTTGGCACAAGAACAGTGGGATATGTCCCTGCAGTGACGGGGACATCCAGGCCAGCAGGCTGGGAGCTGCACTTGGTAGGTGAGTGACCACTCGAGAGAAGGCTCTGTGTGACACTCCAATCCCCTCCCACTGTAGCCAGTGGAGATAACTGGGATAAAGCTTGCCAGACAGATGCCCATTTTCCTTCCACCAACTACTGCCGTTGCTTAGACAACTTTCTTCAATGATATGTGACTTCTGGTTACTTCTAGATGGCTAAAATTAAAGCAACTGTATCCTCTTCTGGGTATCTGAAAGCAAAAGTAAAAAAGGAAGGTACTGAGGCATCCCTCACCTTTTCTAGGAGTTAAGTGGCCACTAGAAATAGGATTTTTTGGCTTGCAGCATTTACTTTAAGCAAATAAGCCTATCCTGGGTAACTCTTGTTTCAAGCAACGTTGTTGTTGTATTCACTTCCTGATGCCAGGACACAATACCTAAGGCAAAGTGAACACTGAAAATTTGGCCCACTGAGCTTTAAAAGAACCAGAGGTCTTGAAGAGCTAGTGGACTCAAGTGCAGAGGCATGTGGAATGCATTGCTGAGATGTGCTTAGCATATTCCTGTTATCAGTATGTGCATCACCTTTGGCATTGCTTGACAAAAACATGTCTTCTAAAACAGGCACGTTCCTTCTCTACAACTCATAGAGATACAGAAACTGAGATCATATTTTATGAATGGAAAATGAAATTAGCCAGAAATTACAGTGATAAATGTAGCTTTAGAAAATCTTAATTCACTTCAGTCGAGTGATTAACTTCTGCCACTCCACAGTGCTCAGTTATTGCAAAGTCATTTGGTGACATTAAACAATTAAACTTTAGACCTGGGAATAATTTTGCAAATCTTTATAGAACCATAAAGTTCATTATTGTTTTACATGCTTGCAATGAAATACAGTGCACAACTCCAGCTGTTTGCTCTAGCATAAAGCCAGCCTCTGGACAGAAAATGATAAGCTCTGGGCAAACTACCAACTCTCCATCAGTCCAGCTCTCCCAAATGGTTATTCTCTGCAGGGCAGAGACTTTATTTGTTTCTCATAGTGAAAAGTTCCTGCAAAATAGTTTCTGCTGTAATAGTCTGACGAGAATGATAACTGTGGGCAGCAGTGGTCAGAAACAATCCTGGTGTGAATGGGCTCTTGTTGGGGCCAGCTCTGCTGCTGGCGAGCACTGGTTTCCCAGGTGGTGGTTTAGAGGCTTCAATTCACCTCACCTGGCATTCAACACACTGGAAATAAAGGTGTTTTAACTTCTCTTCACAGTATTCAGCCTGGTGCCTTTCTTTGTGTCATTATTCCACCACAACAGGAACATTTTCATTGTAAATAGCCCTATTTCTGAGGAAGAAAACTGGGGCCCTTTAGGAAGAAAATTGTTGTTTTACTAAAAACACATGTGAAATGTCATGATTTTTCATTTTTTCACCACCAAATTACCATTTTGTGTGACACACAACAAAACCAGAACACATGTATGGGTGTGAAAATGGGTAATAACACAGCAGAAAAAATGTAGTGAATGTTCTCAGCCATTTTTCAAGACCCTGCTCTTTTTAACAGAGTAGCTCTAGTACACATTAAACTAATAAGCAATATGTATTTGATTTCCATAACGTCCCTGTTGACAGCAAAGGCAGCTAATTAGTGTAATTGATATTTGTATTTACTTGGCTGTTCTCTTGTGTAATTTTGGAGAACGGCTGCTCATGCTTGTTATCCAAGTGCTGGGTGTAGGGACCAACCATGACTGTGGCATTAGGGGTTTTGGGGTTGGGCATGGACCCCAGGAGGATTCAGTGAGCCTGCAAAGCCTTAGTTTGTCACCGTCATTATCATGACAAGCTGGGGCTTCATGGACTCGAGCTCAAAATCTCCCATTGTCTACCCCAGCCACCATCCCCACATGGCCCTACTTCATTCCTGTGGCCACCGTCCAGGGGCTACAGCTTGGAAACTAATTTCTGAAGCCTGGAAATGCTCATTTCCAAGCAGATGCTTATTTCCAAACAGAAGCTTAATTTATTTTTTTTCCAGGTTCTGGCTACCAAATGTTATTTATAATAATCTGCAAGACTGCAGAGGTGATACCAGCAAGGCAACAAATCTCTGCATGACAGTACTACTTACTGTAGCAAGAAACAGCTTTTCTCTGTGACCGCATTTCTAATTGGGCTGCACGAAATAGCATTAGAGCAGTGGTGTATGAGAAGAATCATATTTGTATGAGGCTCATGGCTTGCTGTGGCTCATCCAGATACCACTTTACAACTTCAGTCATCAAATCAGCAGAACCACAACAGGCTCTGGTACAAGCCAAAGGGGAAAGTGCCATTGTAAAACTGAATACAGCTGCTTCCATAATAGGACTAATTGCATATTGCATCGCAGAGCTAAATTAGTAGTGAAAACAGTTATAAAACCAACAGACAGTGAAAC
Organism: Dicaeum eximium; assembly: GCA_013396995.1. Lineage (NCBI taxonomy): Eukaryota > Metazoa > Chordata > Aves > Passeriformes > Dicaeidae > Dicaeum > Dicaeum eximium. The sequence goes on from VWZP01000227.1 coordinate 1,288,172, forward strand.
ATGACTCACCAAGCAACTGCTGCCAGTTCGGCGAATTCTCATTGGCCCCAGTTCAACAGCCCACACCTGCATTTTCTGAATAGTAAATATATAATAAGGCATAATTACTAGAAAAATACGCAGCACTCCAAATGTGACAACACGCTACTTGTTTATTGGGATAGTGAATAGTATGTAATAAGTTTGACCCAAAGTACTCCTGAGCCACCTGGGGTCACAGCACAGAGAGGAGACAGACATCACAATCCTGAACCAGTGCAGGAGAGGTTATCTGTAACATAGCTCTTGGCTGCTTCCAACAGATACATTGAAGAGACACAAACCTCCCCATGCTACTAAATCAAAGGAGAGTAAATAAGAAGAAAACATAAACAATAATCACTGTTTAAAAACCCCAGATATTTATAGCCTGGCTTAAAAATTCAAGCTGCAATCACTTGGGATGTCTCAGCTGACTTTACTCACAGTAACAGCTCCCTCAATAAAAAACAGATGTAGAAAGTGAACTTCATCTGTTTCTTCTGCTTATGGTCCCTTTCTCCCCTCTCTTTCCAGGGGCTTTTGTGACTGTGCTGCCCACAGCTCTGCACAAGAGGTGGAAATCAGGCCTGGGGCATAGGGAGTGAGGTGTGTGAGATGTGTGGGGCAAGTTCTCTGCACTGCAGACCTTGGAGCTGGCGCTGACTGCCAAAGACAAACCCCTGCTCAGGCTCTGAGGTTGGCAGTGCCTGGGCACTGCTCCAGGCTCAGCACTGACTCCCAGTTTGAGCAGTGATTTTGAAGGACATTGAAATGTTTGGGTCCTGCTTTCCCTCTCTCCCATGAAATTCCTTCCTCACTGATTTCTGCAGAGCACAGGAGGAAAATCTTTGGTTTTCCTCCATCTTTATCAGACAAAAGACATTGCAATGCTCCAACTGCTTCTTTCAAAGTCTGTTTTTACACCTGTCTCTGGACATAATGGGGGAACAGCTTAGAACAGGCACATTAACATTTCTTGCCTCACCTCCAGGGCAGCAGCTATTACTGAAAAAGAAATTCAGACGTCTGAACTCATTTTGCATTTCCACTAGTGCTTCTACATGTAGTTCACAGAAATAATTTCTGTCCTAGAGCTCAGCTTTCAGTGGTCCTGAAATCTCTATCCTGAGCCTCTTCAGACTCACGAGTAGTGTGACTGTGGTCAGGTAATTTGATGTCTCAAGTCACTTGATGAGCAGCTAGCAGGACTAGCCTCACATGGGGAGGAAAAATTTAATTTGGGTACCTTGAAGAAACAGCTCTTGCTGCTTTCAGCAGTCTGATATGGCATCACTGCCTCAAACTAACCTGTATTATTCTGGTTTTCACTCCCATGAGCACTTGAAACTTTTCCATGACAAAAATCTTCACTTGAAAAAACTTTCCATGACAAAAATCTTCACTCTTCTCCTGCTGTTAGCAGGAGCAGTAGAGCAACCCCACATGGCTGGGCTCTGGGTCTCCAAACAAGCCACTCCCTGTGCATCTCCTTCCTTCACCTCTTGCCACATTCCTTATGGGGAACAACAAAAAGTGTGGGTGGGGTGCCCCTTAAGCTGGACATGATTGGTGCTGCTTCATGGGCTTGAGGACCATCTGGAGTCAGGGAGTTTCATTATTTGACAGGGCACAGGACATTTTGCAGTACACCACATTTCTGCCATGACTTAAAAAAATAAAATTAATCTGTTTCAGTTGTGTACAAATCAAAAGCAGGTATAAAGTCAAAGGCTCTGAGTCTTCCATACGGCAATACTGACCTGCATAAAGGTACATCATTATATACCAGGCCTTCCCAGGCATTTCTTCCCTTTCTATCCAGAAATTTTCTTCTTGGCAGAATTTTAGAATTTCTAAATTCTGAAGTTGTCCATGTTTGTCTGGATTTCCAAGCATATGGAAATGTTATCAACTGGCAGCCACACTGAATCAGATTTACTGTGCATGTAGTGAACTGTATGCAGTCTGGAAATGCCATACAGGGATAAGATAGATTATGCCTGCAAAGAATAAAGCAGCTGATTAAAACAATGGGAGACCTATTACTGACACAACAGGGCTAGGATTTCACTCCACATTTTGATATAACATTTTAGGAAATAGGATTTTGCCCATGATAGTTTAATTTGAAGGAATGCTGCCTGCAGTAGCTTTTTACTTGTAGATATACAGGTTCAAGTTTATGTTGTAGGACTATAGATCTTGCTCTGGTCCCACCTCCCCAAACTGGCTTTTAATTTCCATACATACAATTTTCAGGGACATAGTCCTGCCCTGGAGAGCTCAGATTAGAGCAAGAAGAGATTTTATAGTTCAAGACTGAAAGGCATCAGGAGCACCATACAGAGAGCTGCTTGCCTCAAGTTCTGTGCTGGCAAGTAGCAGGAGCCTCACACACAGGAACAAAAATTTTCTTAGATCTGAGTTAAAACTGTACTACCAGGAAGGAAAAAAGGGAAGTTTCAGGGAAGTTTCAGGGAAGTTTCAGGGAAGTTTCAGGAAAGGGAAGTTTCAGGGAAGGGAAGGGAAGTTTCAGGGAAGGGAAGGGAAGTTTCAGGGAAGTTTCAGGGAAGTTTCAGGGAAGTTTCAGGGAAGTTTCAGGGAAGTTTCAGGGAAGGGAAGTTTCAGGGAAGGGAAGGGAAGGGAAGGGAAGGGAAGGGAAGGGAAGGGAAGGGATGCTTCAAGTTCATGCTTCAAGTTCTCCCTTCGTTTAAGACACTAAAAAAAAATAGCTAAAACCAGGAGCCTAAATCCAAATAAGATCTTAAGCCATTTGTGTACTGCAGGGGAGAAATTAGAATGCAGAGCAGAAACATTTATCTTATTGCATTCAATCTGCCCATCTTAAACTTTTAAAATTTCTTGTTCAATGTCAGTTTTCTCCCTGCTTTTTGTGCATATGTCTGTGTGTGGGGCGCTCGCACACATTTAAAGCCACTTTTCTCTGGTGAACTTTTAAGAGCTTAAGTGTAAAACATTATGCAAACAAGTATTTCTGTGAAGCCTTGGAAGACATTCAGAAAGCCTTGTTATCGGCTTCTTGTTGGCAGGAGTGTTGGTATTGCTTAAAACCCAGTGCCAGCCAGCAGTAACAAACAACCTTTTATTCGTCCACCACATCAGCTCCTCAGAGCTGAATATTTCTACTCATATGGCAATATTTTAGCAAGTTGTTGAGTTTTACTTCAGTATAACTTCAGCAACCAAAGAGCTGCACTTTTTCAACGTTTCAGACAAATGGAATAAATTTAGGTTAAGTAACGATGATTATTCTAGGCAAAGATTTCCTTCATTTAATCTTCCCATAACCAAAAAATGCAAGCAGTATTACCACTCATTTTTTAAAAAACTAATGAATTTCCAAGGGAAATTAGAGAATCAGTCCTAAAGCATTTGGATTAGGGAATCTAATTCTCCAGCCTCCTTGCATATGAAGCAAAAAGCAGAGTGGATGAGAGCCACGTGCTATGAAGTTCCTCAGCCTAGTAGATTTATTTTTGATTCCTCTTCTCTCTGGCCAGAACTTTCTCTGCACCCTTCATGCTCCTGTAAAGTTGTTTTTCCTCTAATTTCCTTAGGGTTGTTGTAAATCCAGACCTGTATTTAAGCATTTGCAGAGGTCTGACCTTTGTTCCTACACTTGACTTCTGGTGCCAGGACTTGGCCTCACTTTCAGAAACTATCTGAGTGCTCAGTCACCAGCAGGTGTGTCCTGGGTGCACCTTGAATGAGGATAAAGTGTCTGCTTAGCTGTTGAAAGAGACATTTGCATGCCTACAAAACACACTGCCTAGCACAGGGAGCTCCATCTTTCAAAGATTTCCCCATCTCCTTTTAATTTGGAAGTATTCCCAAGGAAAGCCAGCAAACTGAGACCAGATGCCTCTTCTCTGGCAGTTCTGGGGGGCTGCCCAAGCTCTGACACTGCCATGTTTTTAATTGTCTTACAATGGGGCAGCACCCAGGAATGCAGGGTGTGGTGGTGGGATCCAGCACCATCCTGGCAGGAGCAGCAGAGTGGTGGCTCCTCAGGAAACTGTCTCAGGCACTGTGGCACTAGGAGGCCCACATTTTTTTACCTCTCTATCTCACATTTGCTTAGTTTAAAAGGTAAAACTTTTTCCTGTCTCTGACTTTCAGTCCCTCAGACATGCAGTAGAAAACCAGTGAATGGTGTTTTGCAACAACTATGTGTCTGAAGGACACTGCTACCACCCCCAAGTCCCCTTTGTTTTCCTATGGCCCCTCTGCAGCAAGTCCACCCTGCCTGTATAATCTCCAAACTGGGCAGTTGTCTTCAGACAATTCACATTTTAACATTTTGGTACCGCTGCTGGACCAGCCAGTCTTTCCTCAGTTACAAGTCAGTTTGACTCTAGAAAGGTTTCAGGTAGTGAGGACATGGGAAGAGGGATTTCTCCTGTGCTGAAGAGCCAACCATCCTTCTCTTATAAAAGCTAGCTCAGGATCAGATAATAGCATACCATGCAGAAGGAGAGGGCAAGGGGAGGAGGATGAGGTTCTTTTGGCTATGTTCCTTTGGCTATGTTCTTTTGGCTATGTTGCTGGACAAGCAACCTGGAAGTCTGGTTTTAGTTCATCACCAAACCTAGGGTTGCCTGGGTGTTGTTTAGGGTTTTATCCATTTTGAACTCACCCTTTCCACTGATTTGGCTATGACATGAGTAGCTCTACCTCAGCTCCCAAATTTCCAAGCAACACTGCTACTTCACCTCCTGAGCCCCTGTGCCACCCTGTCTATTCAAATCATAACAAGTTTGAGAAAAAAAAAATGTTTTGGGCGGAATCAGTGTGCCAAATTTTGTTTGTGAGATGGGATCTGCAGGTCTGTCTTTGACAGGTATTGTATGATCCCTGCTCCTGCCATAATGTTGAAGTATGGGAGGGAGGCGATGGGAGCGAGGATGGAGAGCCAGGGATCTCAAGGAGTTCTGTACCTGCCACCAAGGAAACTGCAAACTGCAGCCAGAAGGTATTTGTAATGTCATTTCAAAGTTATGGTCAGATTCCTAGAAATTTGCTTCTCTTCAGAGACATTTGCCAGACAGGAGAACATGGCAGCATCCTTTTAATAAACTGTTCCTACAAATTGCTTGCCCAGCTCCTCCATGTGTGTCCATGTGCACACATATTGGGCACTGTTATGAGTGTCTTTTTTAGAGGTATCTCAGGCTGCATCTTGAATCCCTGAAATATGATGTTGAAACAGAAATTCTGGAAACCAGGATAAAACCAGAAATGGATGCAAACACAATTAGAATGTATGGTGTGCCGTCTGCATCTTTAATAAATGTTTTTCTGCAATGAAATACAATTAACATGTAACATAATGCAGTTTACTTCATTTAGCTCTTCACTGGTTTATAAACAAATTCTGCCAGTTAACTGTCCTTGTTAAGCATATGCACTCACCATACATGAGCTAAAAGACAGCAGACTGCAAACTGGAACAGGTGCAGGGATTATAATGGGATGATGAATTTGTCAATTTACCAGCTCTACACGTTGACAACAAATAATGCATTTTATTTAAAGCACTCAACATTGAAAAGCAGTTTTTTTCCTCAGTCTAAGGAGTCCAAGATGAAGGGAAAAACATGCAAAAAAACTTCATAATGCATTCTAACTTCTAATGCTGGTACAGAAGGTATTTCAGATAAATTCTATGTACTCTGTACTAATTTAGAAGGCCAATTCTACCATGGATTTTGAAATGGAAGGATTACTGGAGAACAACATAAGGAGAGCTTCTGATTACTCTAAGGAGGTGGTGTGAGCAAGGAAGATGTGATAGAGAGGAAGCTGTAAAGGGAGAGCTGCTGAGGGAGAGGGCTGTACATAGCATGGGACAACCTCCAGAGAGAACAGATTGCTCATGGTAATATGTTATTCACATCACAGTTGATTTCAGTGTTGGTTTTTTGTTCACCCAAATTACTATCCAGTCTGATTTCCACAGGCATCCTGTGGCCAAACAATGTTCAGAGGCACCTCTCCAGTTCAGACACACCAACAAAAATAACAGCTCTAAGTACCAATTTGCATCTTTGAACACCTAAATATCTGCAAATCTGGGCTCTTGTGCCAAGATTCCCAACATCCTGTCAATACTTCATGCTCAATCTTTCTCAGAAGCACCCTGAAGGACAGTCATCTATTGTCAAAAATGTCTTCTTGAACCCCATGCCTTTGCTTTGTGATTTTAGCTCATACTGGAGCATATTAATTACTATTAATCATTTCATCAGTCTCTATGATTTCACTTTGTTCTCCAAGAACAGTTCAGTTCAGGTGAAGTTTTTTTGTCTTTACTTTTCAGCAAGGGCTGGATCCTCACCCAGCATAAATGAACCTGAAGGAGCTAAGGCAGCACACATTTCTAGGGAACATCATGCCTATATTGTGAATAACAGCTGAAATGTTACTATTCTCAGCTAATTTTTCAAATAAATTATGCTAGGTTTAAGTGTAGATAATGAAAGCCTAGAATCAGCCTTGGTGTAAAAGGGTAAAACTCCTTTGACAGCAAGAACATTGCATTGGTTACCCCACAGCTGAATTTAGCCCAGTCAGTTCAGCTTGGCATTATCAGTGGGAAGATGTGGCTGTGAGTTCATGAAATGTCACAGCCTTATAGCTATAAAGGTGACACTTTAAATTGTCTTAAAGAATAAGTGTGCATTTAATTTACATTTAACAGGATGGTTACTGTATATCATTTAAATAGTAAATCAGTCTGAGGTTTAGTATATGCACTAAGGTTAAAGAGTTACAGCAACTGGGGAGAATGGGCCAATTCACCTCTGATGAAAGGGTGTTGGCTCAGTGGAGCTACAAGAGGGAATGTTTTGGCTCTTTTCCTTTGTTTTGTTTTGTTTTTCAGAATCTTTCAGCACAGAACATTGAAGAATCCTGAGACAAAGCTTTCTTCCTCATGTTTCCACCTACGTGGTAAACCTAAAGAAAGATCAGTGTTCCCAAAGGGTGACTTTTCTACTGCTGACACAGTTGGTTGCCCAAAGAAATTGTGGCTATATTCTTCAATCACGCTTCAGCTGCTGATCCACCCTTTAAAACTGCATATCCAGGTCCTAAAGGCAAAGGATAAACAGCCAGAGATACAAAGGGGTCTGTGGGTTGGGTTTTTTTTGGGGGGGTGGTGGGAGGGAGGGGCAACAGGAAAGCAAGATTTTTCATTTTGAGGTGAAATGTCAAAATGTAAAAAGTTATCATTCCATAATAAAACAAACCCCAAAGCATTTCTCAGAAATAGTTGATTGCTATGCATGTTTCAGTATTTCAATTTTTTAACTTAATAATATATCATTAGATTTTTATTTGAATACCATTAAACCTATTTTGTTACAACACAAAATGAAAACTCTTAAAAAGTCATCTTTCTGGGAAATGGAAGTGCTATGTTCTTGGAGGATAGAAAGATTTATTTTTCTGTCTTATATTTGAAAACAGATTTTCATCAAAGGTCAGAAATTTCTGCAAAATATTTTTGCCTTTGACAGTTTTAGTCAGAGAAACAGTTTGTGTAAAAGATTGCCACTAGCTTTAGCAAGCAGAGCATTATCAGGAGTACACAAGCTAATTGCCTACATGCACACAGAGGGTGGATGTTTGAGTGAAATTGTGCCTGCAGGTACTTTAACTTATTGCTGGAATTTCTATTCTACACAGAAATGCTCTTCTTCCCTTTACCTCCCTCTCTGCCAGATTTCAAATATTGCTTTGAATTATTAAATGGATATTAATTATTTAATGGATATTAAAGTAAAAAATGGTGAGGAGGTGAAAAACATCCTTTTCTTCTTTTAAAGGCAAATGTCATGGCTCTGCATTTGAATTCCTTCTTGTTAAGGAATTTAAGGCTGAGGATTGCTATTCCTGGACAAAGCAGCAGTTGTTCTACCCCAATTGCATCATTTTAGCAAGAAATGAGAAATGTATCTTTACAGTTTTTGAAAGTGTGTACCAAAATATCAGGAACAAACAAGAACATGACAGTAGGATCTTCCATCTAAAGGAGACCATGGAAAATTCTCAGTGCTTAAACACAGATGAAACAAGCTACTTTGGGACTGCTGGCTGTTTGTTTATGTTTTACATTGTTAGACAGAGAATACAGATGAGGTCATACTTTCTGTGTAAATCTGCATTTTGCTTTGACACCTACATTTACTGCTATATGTGACAAAAAGTGTATAACAGAGAAAAAGTTCAAACTCTTGGCATTGAAGTGAAAATTGTCATCAATTGAAAGTATGTTAGAGGCAGTTTTACTGATGAAACATTAAGTCTAAGATGTGTTTGACTAGTGCTTCTTTTTTATACCTTTGGATTTACAGGGGGTTGTAATAATCCCATCAGCCACTGATACAAATCTTGACCATTTTAAAGTTTAGGATTGAGCAAGACAATGGAGGGGCAGGCTCCACTAAAGCCCCTGAGAAACCACACACAGTCACTTCACTGGAACCAAAGTTTAATCTGAAATTTGGTTCAGACTGATCTCTAACACTGTGGCAGCTTGACAAATAAGGCTACATTTTTTCTGTTTATAGGATAAAGCCTAAAGTAAAAGCACTTAATGCACGTAGCATTAGGAAATGATATATTAAACAGAAGGGTTTTTTTAAAACTCTTTTGGCCTTGAACCATAATAGAAAGTTTGGGAAAACAGTGCATTTACAAAGAAGATAACATTTTTTGTATTCTCTGGGGATTTAAGATCCAAGGGTCATATTTGATTTGCCAGCTGGAGAAAAAATCATGTGGTTATTGAAAGTTACATAACGTCACTCTTGCTCTGTAGTGCTCATACTTTTTTTTGGTGGTATGTGGAAAGTCTTTCAAAGTAGTAAAGTGGTATAACTTGACTAGATTGATTGTCTTTATATATATATACATATGTATATAATACATATATGTATATGTGTAACTCTGAATATTTATATATGAAGACAAAAGTAAATAAGACACAAACTATATTCTCTTAACTAACCCAGAGAAACTGTGGGGTTGCCTGAGACTGAGAATCACCAATTCTGTTTACTGTAAATAGTTTTTCCTCAGCGTGATCTGGAGATCACAAACCTTTGGTGAACCCCTACATCGTTTGTCAGCTCACCCCAAGCTCAGTGCTGGCTCTGTGGCTCTCACTGTGCTTCCCAGGCAGTAATTGTTCATTAGGTAACACCTCACACTGCAAGGCAGATAGCTGCCACAAAAAGGCCTTGGCAGAGGGTTTAAGTGCCTTGTTTGCAGTGGCAAACAGGGGCAATGTCCGAGTTGGAGCCCAGAGCTTTCCCTTCTCACCCCCTCCTTCAGTCCTTAGACTTTCCAGTGCCAAGAAAGAAGATGGATAATGTGGTAAACTTATTCCTTAACAACTTATTCTGAATTTTTGAGCTTGTGTATCTTGGTAAGTAGCTGTCAAATTAAACAAAATAGGAGTGGAGGAGGAAGCATTAGATGTCAGAGCCCAACTTAGTCTGCTTCCATTTAGCCTAGTTCATGCACTGACATTTTCAGACAATGCATTCAATTTTTTTATTCTAGAAATGAAAAAGCATATTTTCCTCTTTCAGCCTGTGACCTCGTCTTTTGCTGATGACTTCAGTCATTGTTTGTAATAGTCAAACCCCTGGGGCAGAGAACAGAGTGATTCATTGGTACTTGGGGCACTTGGATTTATAGACCACTGAACAGACTGAAATTATTCTTACTTGACTCTTGCATGAGACAGTCTTCAAAACTAGAAATGTTGCCAAACCGAAGCCCTAGATCCAGATTCAGATTTCAGTGGGCAGTGCAACCTGTTTCCATAGCAGGATGAGATGTATAGCAAAGAACTTTTCTTTTGGAAAGATCTCTGTTATGATTAGCCAAATTTACGAGCATTCACTTATGAAGGAACCCACCACTATGTAAATACTAGACAGCTTTACTGACAATTAAGGCAAAGCATGGTGTAAATCTCAGCCAACATATATATTCTAGACAGACCATAAATTATTACTCAAAAAAATGGTACTGGCTTAAGATGTTGGAGTGTCTCCTGCCAGCAGATGCTGACTTTGTAAATTGTCACCCTCCCTGGTGGCAGCTTATCTGGGCACTCCCTCACCCACCTCATCAGCAGCTTTGCTTATCTGGCTCCTGTAGCTGTTTGCCTGGCACTAGAGGAGGCTTAAACAAAGGGCAGACTTTGGTAGCTCAGAGCAGTGAGGTGGGAGACCATTCCACAATAGGGCCGGGGTACTAGGAGCACCATCCTGTCTTTGAAGTGCCATCTTCTAGGCCACATCAACTAACTTGTCAATGAGAGAAGGCAAAAGACTTTATATATACTATTATATACTCAGTTTCACCCAAATCTGAGCCAGCACTGGTTTTCATTGTGCAAACCAGGACCTGACAGGTGAGGATTTGCAAATCCAGATCTCCTTTGATTTTTTTTCTTTAATAAAGACAGGTCAAATCCAGAACTCATTGCTACCTCTGAGGAAAATTTTGAACTAAATTGGAATTAGCCTGACCTCCCTTCTAGACTCAACTTTGCAAAACCAACCTCTGACAGACAAGCTCTTGTGAAACCCAAACATCTCCAGTTTGGTCATTTCTGCTGTGTGTATTTCAATAGCTCTTTGCCAGCTACAGTGCTTATGATAATAAGAATAACAGAAACCAAAGTGAAACCACAAGTTAAGCTGCTTATTATATAATTTAATTAGACTCCACTGCACTTTCTCTTCCAATTCCCTACTTACAAGGGTTGAATTGTTAGGTACATTTTTCACATTGGGATTCTGAAGAGTTTATTTTGACCTGGCAAATGATTTTAAGTCTGAGGAAAAGCAGGTCGAGCAGTGGTGAAATAAAATAGGAAGTATGCAGTTTCTTCTCACCAAGCCTGGTATCTGCGTGACTCCAGCACACAAAGAGCTGGTGTGAATTTCAGGTCCTGTGCCTGCCTTAAATCAAGGCATTTGCAGAAATTAGTCATGACACGGTTTACCCAGTGGTCTTTGCTAAAGGAGCGTTTTGGGGGGGAACTTTTACATCAGATGCTCATAACTTATTGGCTTCATGAGGTCACATGTACCATTGAGTTAGGAAGGAAGCAAAAAACATGTAGTTATTAGCAAGCCCCTCACCTTCTTCCCCCCTTCTCCCTTCCCCCTCTCCTCAGCCTTCTTCCCTCTCTTTATGAGCAGTTTCCTTCGCGGTATCTGCTAAACCTGCACAGGCAGGACAAAACGGTCCCTCTTTCTTTCACAATGTAAGGTCCAGTGTTTCCTTTCTGCCTACACATATATTGATTTATGCCCTTTCAAGCCAATTGACTGATTGTCCCATAACACACCATTTAACTTCTGTGTCGCCAGGACATTTGTTGTCTCCCCTTCATTCTTCTTTCCCCCCACTTTGGCTTTAAAGGCCACATTTTCCAAGAGGGAGACAATCATGAGAAATAATGTTTTTTTGAAAAGGGACTGATTGTCACTGAAACTGATACGTCTGTGTGATAACAAAAACTGTCATTGCCTCACATGGAACATGTGCCCCAGGGACTGGGAAGAACAAAGAGATCCTTAGAGAGGAGCAGCGAGCCATGTGCGTCCTCTCATCTCTGTGGCACCAGGCAGAGCCCACAAGCCATTTTTCTCATACACCACTGGGACAGACAAATGAAGGAAGCATTTGAACTGTTTCCATTTAAGGAAGGAGTTAAATAGTTGAGTCATTCTTTTCAGCTATATAATTCCTTCTGCAGTTTACAGCACCCAGTCGCTAGAGGAAGGACCAGGGAGAAGCTGCCTCTTCTGAATGTTGGGGCTGATCCTGCAGGTTCTCCATTTATTGACAGAAATATCATCTTGGGAATATGGCTTTTTCTCCTGTTCTCTTCCTAAGCACCAACTCTTCAATTCTCTGGAGGGAAGCAGGTCACCTTCTTCTCATGTTTGCTTTTTTAGCAGACTGAAGCCATAAAGAGAACTTTTGTTTCCTGAAGTATTTCCTAGAGAACAGATGAGAGCAATATTCTGAGTTTGTGGATGGCAAATGTCAAGCTCCCTGCCATCTGTTTAATCAACTGATCTGCTGCTATCTGCCAGCTATTAGCTGTTAATTCACTTTACTGCATCAGCTGCACAGTGTCACCACTCACATCCTTTGTGTCACTTTTCTCTATTATCATGAGATGCAAAATGAATAAGTTGCAAATGGTAACTGCAATCACATTTGAAAATGAGCACTAAACAAAATTAAATAATATTGGCTGTGCTGATCAATGATCACTATTAAGGCTGTGCAATAAAATGAAACACAGCTCAGCTCTAGTTGGAGAAAATAGGACCCTGTGGGCCACTCGGAGGTAAGTAACTTTTCCCTCAGAGAGATTCTGTAGGCATTCATTCCATCAGCTGTATTTTCCCTGGTTTACATGATAGTGAAAAACAGGACTTTTTTACTGACTACGATGTGACTGAGCCCACAGACCAAGATGTGCCAGGTCTGTCTGCAGAAGCTTTGCATACCAAAGCTGGGGAGACAGGGAGATACGACTGGCTTGCCTAGGCTGAGCTGGAGATTCAGTATTAAGGTGAAGCTCAGGTAAGTCTCAGGTTCCCATACCTGGGGAAGTGTGTCATGGTACCGAGGTATAGATACTATCAGAGGCTCTCTGGTTGCTTTAAACAGAAAGTACCTGTTGCCATTTTTGCTGCTGGATATTGTAACTGGTGCTTTTGCCGCTGCTGAGAGTGCATCTGGCGAAAATAATAATCTTAGGAACTACTGAGGACAAGTAAGTTTTCTAAATTTGCTTTCTTACAGCTGAATCTTATGAACTACATAACACAAAATTAACTATCTGTTTAATTGACAGTAAGTTGGATTCTCTAAGTTTTCAAAGTTCTTAAATATTATTCATGGACCTTTACTTCAGTTGGATTCTAATTTATGAGAAGAATCTGTTATCCCAATACCTTTGAGAATTGGAACTAAATTAGTATAATCAGGTGTGAAGCAGTAATTCAATATAGACACATAAGGGAAAAGAATTCTTCAGCTTGTCTTATTTTCTCATATGGCAAAATCTCCAAGAGAATATTATGGCTCATTATAAGATTGTATGTAAAATGAAACATAATCCTGCACTTATTATTTTCTACATTACGAGCCCCGAAGTTAAATTATGATAATGTTCAGCAGCAGCAGTTGCTTACTGTTGTCAAAAGGCATAAAGCAGAAACGTTTGTATTCTGCTGAGAACAATATAACAAATGATATCTATGTAGGGGGTTAAACCCAGGGATCTTAAACGTGTGCCCTAGGAGAAAAGGACAGAGTAAAAGGTCTTTGCACCTATGCTTGTAAAGAATGCTGGAAAGTGCTCATCTGGAGCAGTCACAGAAAATCTTTCCAACGGGCAACCCAAACCCACAATAAAAATTATTTAATAAAATCAAATAGAGTTTGTCCATCTAGCCCCATCCTGCTGCTTTGGGGTGCCAGCAGAGCCTACATGCCCACACTGGGGCTGGATTGGAGCTGCCCAGGGCACATAGATGGGAGCTCTTGGCTCCCTCTGCAATGCTGCCAGACAAAAGACCATTATTCTGAAAATTGCCATGTTGTAGATAGAAGAACAACCACAAGGCAAGCTGAATGGCCATCAAGAGCAATTAAACCACAGGGCATATGATGCACTATTGATTTTATCTGTTTCTCCATTAAAATTGTTTCAGACTGTGTTTGTTTACAAGCGGCTTTATCAGATTCAGGTAATGTTAATTATAAAGCAGAGCCAACAGAAGTGTGCTCTCCACAAAGGCTCTCAGGCCACAAGAAAACTCCCACCCAAAAGCCCCAAAGTCTTAGTGGGGTGCATACCTGAGAGCTGGAATCAGGGAGGGGAAAGCACAGAATGTTATGTGAATGAGAATCAGAGATGCTTTGCTTAAATCCCAATGGATGAATAATATACAGCATTAACAGTTGCTAACGGTGAATAATTTTGCAATACCATAAATACAACATTTGTGCCAGGTTGTGGGTTTAAAAGCAAATTGAGGTTGCTGCACACAGGTAAATAAGATAAACCAGGCTTTGTTTTGTCTCAATACTTACAGAAAAGAGGGAATCAACTCTGCTGTTGCCTATGGCTGTAGCACCCATATCTCTCTCTTAGCAGGACTTGCTGATTAATGAGAACACAAGCCCAGACAGAAAGCAGGTTGCAGTGCTGAAGCAATATCCAGCTCCCTCCATCAAGCCACTAGGTGATGCCACCAGTGTCCCACCATAGTCTAGTGGTCATGGGTTCATGCCAGACAAAATGGCAGTTCTTGCCCAATGAAGGGCTCATAGCATCAGAAAGCAGACTCAAGCCACACAAAAAAAATGTGTTACATGAGAAAGAGCCCAAACCCTCGACTGTTGGAGGTAGTTGGAGGCCCTCTGCGAGGGCATGGTCCCATTCCCACCTGTGCCACTGAGATGTTTTCCTGAGAGTCCAAGGTGAGATGAAGGAAGGTCGGGCATATGGAAACTGAGCTCTATCCTCCTACATACATTTCTTTATAAATTTGCATTTATATTAATATATAAATATTAATATATATACTAATAATAATATTATTAATATATATTATATTATATATTAATATAACATATTAATATAATATATTTTAAAAAAAGAAAACACCAAAAAAAAAGAAGAACCCAGAAAACAAACCACTCCAAAGTCACTGGCTGGTAGCTGCTAATCACAAGTTGACTGATTTTTCTATTAGATGCACTTCTGCTCATGCACCTCTCCTTTAAAATCCAGCACCAAGTCTGGTGTTGTAAATTATCCCATACACTTTGTGTTTAGTGTTATCTGCAGATAACACTTTTCATCTAGCCTTGTGATAGATAGCTATCACAGCCTGTCAGAAGGCCTCATGCTGAATCAGGAGAAGATGCCTGTGCTGGCCTTGCTATGCTATGGTTCTGAATGACTCTGTGCATGTACAAAGAACACCCCTCCAAAATAAGCAGCCTGTGTATCTCATAAAAATCACTTCTAAATCTTATATTACCCTTCTAGCTCATCTATTATTTGTGGGGAAGGTAGAATTTCTTTTTATTCCTATCTGTCTTCCATTAAACCAAAGAACTTTATAAATCAATAATAACCTTTTAGAGATGAACCTCTTTGTAATTATGTCTCCAAAGCCAGGTAATTGTTTGCATATTTTTATAGAGAAATAAAGAAACATGTGTTCGGTATGACCAAAGCAGAAAAAAACAAAGAAGAAAAAAGTAATTTAAACTGGTTATCAGAATTCATCAGATTCACACTTTTCATCAACATTTTTTATTATTCTTAGACAATTAACTTCTTTTTCAGAAGAATCAAATCACTCAATCAAACAACAGTACACACGGGAGAAGAGAAAGTACAGTCTCTCAAATGGGATCTGATTGGGGTTTTATTACAATGTGGTCTTTATTAAGGATAATAATCTACAACCTCTGAGTTAAGGGAATGGTTGATTTGAGTCAAATCAATCTTTGTGTATCTCTCTGATGCCTCACTGACATTTCCCAACAGGAAGGGGCTAAGAGCCCAAACGGGAGTGATCTCCGATTAAGAAACAACACAGACATCTTGAAGGCACTTGGTTTGTAGAAAAAGATGACAGCAACCAGAGTGCCCTGGGGCACTTTTCCAGGATGCCTACTCCCTGTGTGCCAGCCATCTGGGTTCATTTAAAGTCCCCGGCTCGCCCTGCCTGTGCGCACACGCGTGTGCGAGGGGAAGGTGGGGAGCAGAGGTGCAGGGGGTGTTTCGGGTTGCAGGCTTCAGTGTGGGCTGTGCTGGGGGCTAAAAAACCCTCCCACCTGGACCTTCTCAAATCCACCAACATCATCTGCTGGTCCCTCCAGAGGAGCAATTTCAGCAGGACCAGCTGCAGGGGGTATGTTTAGCATATCTTTTATTCAAAGTGAAAGATGTTAAGCAGGAAATTTCAGGAGCCCTCTTGTTCAGAGAAAGAGAAAGGAGGATCAGGGGGAGAAAATAGAAGCTGGAAAACATCCATGAAATTAGTCCCAAATCATTGCCTATACCGAGCATTTCCTGACAAGCTGTCTGTCATATGTTTGCAGCAGGTTATGCAAAAGTCTCCATTGCCAGTAGCATATCCATGTGACTAACACGAGAACTCGGCTACCAGAGTTTCAGAAACTGCATCCGCCAACGTGTTTTATTTGGAATTAATTTTAAAAAGGAGCGTAATAATTTTTGAAGGGAGAACTCACATAGGATATGGCCAGCAGACAGCTTCAAGCCATACATTTCCTCTCCTTATTACCCTGGATTTTAAAGCACAAGTGTAACAGGCGTGCTGCCCCAGTCCCTCGTCTCTCAGGCAGTTCAGCAGGGGCAAATAAGCTTTGACATGGCTGGGGAATCCCCAGGAACTGCAGAAGAGGGAGGGATGGGAGGACTTTTACTCTGCAGCCCCACAAGGATGGGAAATAGGCAGAAATTCAGCAAGACTAAGTCAGTTCTGAAGATACAAAACCAGAAAATCTCAGGAAAAAAAATCCAAGTGGATTGACAGCATGCTGGACTGAATAGCATGACACCAGGATGAAAGAAGAACCATTCAGATCACATATACTGAACATACAGAATTAAATATATAACAGAACGAGAATTTATTTTTCTCTTTTTGCTTTTATGAATTAAATCATAATCGAAATTGAATAAATGATACAATTTTGACAGCATATATTTAGATTTTAATTTAAAATGTTTAATTTTAAAATCCACAAATTACTTCTAGTATTTTCAGACCAGTTTCACCTAATTTAGTGGTCTTGTCTTCACCAATCACACTCTAAGGGCCAAATTTAAGAAATACCTTGCTGGCAAGATGTAGAGCTGTGACAGTAGCTATAGCTACAGAGTGTGTGGCACAAAGAAATGACCCATCTCCATGCCAGAGCAGTCCAACTTTATATATTCCAACAGACAAAGCCTTTTAATATCCCAATAGATAAAGCACCTACAGATAAAGAACTGTGCTGCAGCTCCTCCCAGAAAAGGAGGATGTTTCTTGGTCAAAATTTTATTGTCTTTGTGCTTGTGCTGTGATTACATCCCTAGGTACCAGGTTTTCCAGTTTCAGGTGAGATCTGCACCTGTTGGCAATGGTTTCACAGGCAGGTCTGTACTTCTGGCTGTCACCAGCATACCTCCTTGACATGTTCTGCAGGATAGGTGAACAAGAAAAAACATCCAACTCCTGCTGTCCTTTACCACTCTGCTTGATGGGAGATCCACTGATGTCACCACATCTGCAGAGCTGCAGAGAGGCCTCTCCTCCCATGTCTGGGCTCTCAGTAGCCACCTCCTAACAGCCTCAGCTCACCAAATTGCTCATTGCTCATAAGCAGCTGTATTATGTACTGACTCCCAGCAAAATATGGCCAAAGAAAATGGTAGCACATAACTAAATGTCCTCCTGGGACTTCACAGTAAGGTTATATTTGTGTATTCAGGTTTATATGTGTGCATTTTCTGTCTGAGCCAACATGAAAAAATGAATGAGGCAGGATTTAGCCAGATGGGACTTTGCCATGCTTGCTGTGTCCAACTTTTTGAAGCAAGAAGGTAAAAGCAGAAAAGCATTGGGCAATTACCTACTGGTCTCATCTGTATCCTCTGACACCATGTAGATGAGGAGAAGGGCCAGCTACCTCAGTCTGAGCAAAATCCAACAGGAGGGAAGATTGGATTAATTCTGCTGACCATTCCTCAGGCTAACTTATTATTCTTTCAATGTTAATGTCTTGCATTTTAATGAGTTTTTTAGAAGTCTTTAAAGAAGCAAAAGCCAGATTTTTTAAATGCAGTAAAAAGATAAGAAACAGTTCCTGTTTCTCAACAAAAAGTGTGTGGAGCTAATAGCCACACATTAGAAATAATAATTGTGACAGAGGCACAAAGGAAGAACCAGAAAAAATACACAGGTCTTTGCAGTCCTGTTTCTCTGGAGTATCAGTTGGACCTCATTGAATAGCCCATGAAAAAATAAATATGTTTGGAATGAAGTGGTGTTAAGAGAATAATTGCAAATTCATTCCCTGAGTCGCCCCTCTGAAGCTGGGGGAGCTGCCCTAGGGATGAATTTGGTCAGGTATATGTCAACTGGCTGTAAGACATAATTTGAGCTTCTACCATTGCCAAATGAGCGAATATACACACACCATTTATTGCCAGTTCTGTTGGTTTAAGAGGTGCTCTGTGTTTCAAAGCTAACATTTGTACCACTTGTTGCTGTGGTTGTCTCTGATTAACACAGCAAATAGCTAATGAAAATCTATGGCCTTGGAAAAAACCAGCTCATAAGTTAGGACTTTTAAACAAGTCTGCATGACATGTACACACAGCATGGTACCCTGCTACTTTTTGTTTTATTCAGTCAGCCCATTTATAAGGACACAAAGTCATGGGGTACAAAGGTTGCAAGGAAACTTTTTTCCATGAGGAAACAAGCCTGGCTCAACTGCAAACAGCTCATGCTCTATTTAAAGTCAGGCAATATTCATTTCTCATGCCAGAGAACCCAATTCATCCAGGGCCTAACTTCACAAACACCAACAAACTTCTACTAGAGAATAATTTAATCCAAAGTGCTTTAAAACCTTGCTTAATTTATACATGTTTCAGTTTGGCTTTAAAGCCATTGGTTTCCACCACCTTCCCCCAGGACCAGGTGCCCCTGTTCTGGCTCCCCCAGCAGAGCACAGAGGGAGATGGCTGGAAGCTTTTTCCTTTCCCAGACGTTCTTCCTCAAGGCTCCTGCTCTGCAGGGAGTGTGACACCAACCTGCCCATGGTAACAGTGTGACCCATCCAGTCACACGTGGTCCCAGTTTTGGGCAGGCATTTTCTGAAATCACACTTCCCTCAAGGAAGCTAAATTTCTTTTTAATAACAAGGTGACAGCTCTTACATAGGTCCATTTAGCACAGTTTTGCATTGCCCCACGTGCAAGGGTGCATTTCTGTAAAGCAAGAATTAACTGGATAAAGCTCATCCTAGCAACAGCTCCCTGCCCTGCACCAGGGACTAAACTAGCCTATAACATTTAAACATCAAAAATGTGGATTTTCTGAAGGGTCCTTTACCTTCCTTTGATCTTGAATATAACATGTCCATCTTTTAGCAGGAAATTTGTCTTGTGAATGTCCACCCTAAAGAGGCCACTAACACATGACATGAAAGCATGGTGCACTGAGAAGGGGATTGTACCAGACTTTCCCTAATGGGAGCTATATGGGTCAGATTTGCAGAAGCTCCTCCCAGAATAATTGAAGCATTGGGCTGCTAGGATTTTTTAAACAAGGTTTCTGGCCCTTTACAAAGCGTGTGTGCTATATATCCTTAAACATGACATGTTTTCCTCAAGGAGTTCCTTGTCAAGAATCTTTGTATTTAATAGTGGGTGATGATGAGAATATGCCCCAAATGAAAGGTAATTGAAAATAAGATTATGTAACTTTACTTCCTCCATAAGTAGACTTTCCCTTGACATATTGTAGTCAGGTTTTGCATTGAAGTCTTTAGTGTTAAGCAAACTGACAACACAAGATTTCTTTAAGAAATTAAAACAACCCAATGAGATCTGATTAACATCTGCTGGTCTTCTGCAGCAGGAGGAAGCAGAGCTGTGTTCCAGAGGAATAAACTTAAAAGAATAAAATCCAGTGGGTGATGAATTTAAAAAAAAAAAAGAGTTTAGAGTGAAAATCCTGATGTCACTCAAATAAATCAGACATCAAAACAAACAAGCTTTAATTTACTAATTACCCTATTGGTTGTCAAATAAAATTTTAGTCATTCTTAGCACAGCTGCATATGCTCCTCTTGAAGAAAACGGACAGAGTTTTTGTTTTATTAAAGACAGCTAAATTGAATATTTTTTTTACATCCAGGCTTGAGAATGAGGCAATATTTTCCTTGAAAGTTTCCACGCCCTTCCAGCAGGCAAAACACAGAGTCTGATTAACTGATTCTCAGTGAGACCTCAATAAGAGTTTGGCTGGCAATTACCTTTCAAACCATAAAGTAAGAGTCAATTTACTATTTTAAATAATTCAACGGTGCCTACACTTTAAATGTCCATATGTTGTCAAAACAATAATGGAGTTTGTTGCCTACAAAATATCAACTTCTAAAATCACTATAGAAGGAAAAAATGATGCACTACTCTTTTGCAATGGATCAGATCCTTTTTAAACTTGGCCTGTGATTGCACAAGTGATATTATTTCTGAAAAAATCTGTCTGTGGGGAGGTCCCTTTAAAATTTTTTTTTAACCCTTAAAAGCTTGCGATTTATGGTGCTGAGTGGTTATGTCAGCAAAAAAGTATTGTTTTTTCTTGCAAAACTGACAGAAGTTACTATCAGTGAGTAGTTGTACTCACTATGTTTATCAGGCTTACTAAGTTTGGTTGAATCAGTTGGGATTTTTCTCATACAGCTTCTTTCCAAAAATGGTGCTGGTATCTGCTCATTTTCCCCATCTTTTCCAGGTGAATAGCACTTCTGTCCTTGAGGGCAGACCACGTGTGAATGAAATGATCACTAAAAGTAATTACAGTATCAACAGGAGCTAAGCTTCTACCAATGCTGCTGCTCCCATCTCAATTTTCAGTTAAACCAAATCACTTTATAAATCTGTCTGGGGACAAGATTTAGGCATCTGAGACTAGAAATGGAGATCAGAAATATCTTTTTGCTGGGGGCAGTACCCTCTGGCCATGTATTTAACATGCATCCAGGTGGAAGGAGACATTGGAGTAAAGCTGTTGCTCCCACTGTCCTGTACAAGTTCTGATAATGTAGAAGTTATGATTAGAGGAATCACAGTAGGGGTTCAGTGGCCAAGGAGAGGAAGGAAATAAAACAGCTGTTGATCTTTGAGCCAAACAAACAAACAGCACTAAAATGATGCTGCTAAAGATTTCTGACTCATATCCTGTGTCTAAGAAGCTGTGATATAAGGGTCAAGCCTATGTGAGAGTGAGCTGGGCTCTGATCTGAACACAAGTGCACCAGGTTAGATGGAAAGAAGAGGCAGCTGTGATAGTGAGGGTGCTGTCTTAGTTCCCTCTCCATGGGGCAGCTAAATGTGGACAAAAATTATTTCTGATAAAGTAGATTTGCACATCTGCGTGTCTGAACACTGCAAAAGATGAGTAGAATGACCTTTACGTTCAGGGAGGTCTTCTTACTGATATGTTTTCATCTGCTTAGGTAGGTTTGTTGACCAGAGTTTCATTGGGGTTTAGGACAGTGAAAAAAGCAGATTTTTTCTCATATGAGAATGAAAGAGGACTCCTATCAAATATTCCTTAGTAAACTGGTAATTGCACCGGTGTATGCCCTTTTTCTTACATTTTGCATGAGACATTATAATTCTCTTACCCTACTACAGGATCATTTCAGTTTCCTAAAAAGTTGGGTCTGAGGCTTAGAGATGAAGCAGGACACAGGGAGCAGCTGCAGGTGATGCAGTGCAGCCATTCCAGCCGTGGCTCCTCATTCCTGGCTGGTTGAATGCCCAGAACATCCCACTGAGACATTCCATGTGCAGAGCACTCCCTTCACGCTAATGTGGTAGTAAATACTTGTGTGAATGGGGCTGCAAGTGCTGTGAGAGATTAAGAGGCTGGGAGCTGGTACCTGTTGCTGAGAAGCTGGGGTCTTCTCTGATCTCCTGGCACCAGTTTTGACCCTTAATGTCCCAATTTGGGTAAATAGGACCCCCCTGTAATGGCTCAAATAACTCCAGACAGCATGGGCTTGATCTGCAGAGGCACAGTTCAACATGAAGGGCTGGGACAACCTCTGTCCTCAGACTCCACACCAGGACTATGACAAGTCTGGCTTCAGCCTGACAACAGGGGGCAAGGGGCAGTGTCAATGTGCCCAGGGCTCTTCTGGTTCTGAGGCTGGCTGGCATGGGATGGCTTGTGTCCATGCTATTAAACTGTCAGTACCCCCCAGACAATTTAAAAGGCTGAATGATTGATTTCTAGTGCCTGGAAACATTCTTCAGGGCTATTTAATTTATTAGTGTGGACAGAGTCAATGTGAACTAGCAACCAAGTCCAGACAAGGAGCTGCAGTCCAGCTGTGTAGAAGAAGCATCATCAGCTGTCCATAGCCAGGAGGCAAGGGTGGGGAGATCAGAAGTATTGCTCCAATTTACTACCACATTTCTGGTTTTCTGTGTTTGATGTCCCCTATACCAGGCAAATTTTGCTTTCTTGTCCTTTGGGACTGGCTGGTTGTGAGTGGAGAAATATTGCCACCTGTGAGCACCCAGACGTCTCTGTGTCCCTTCCATGGAATAGAGATTGAGTCTATAATAGCTAAGAAAATGTTTAGACACATACACACCTCCAAGCACTAGATTATTGCTGCATAGATTTTAGAACAAACACGTGATATCAGAGAGTCAGAATTTTAGTTTCAGAAACGAAGTAGGTTGAAAAATGTGGAAAACCCATTAATCTCCAGCCATATATTACTTTTAATGCATGCAAATCTGATTGATGCAGATTGATGCATTCTATTAGTTTTAACTAATAGAATGAAGAATTCATGATGATGCAGTGCAGTTTATCAACAAACTTTTTATCACAAAGCTATCAAAGCCTAATACACTGCTTTCTCCACTCAGATGTAATTTTTCAGCAGTCACAGTGAAGCCCTTCAGCATTTTCGGTGAAACTAGCACCCAATTTTTTCTTTTATTTGGGCTGGTCTCTTCCTTGGAGTCCTCTTATCATGCACATATGCATTTTCTAGCCTGATTCTCCCTTGTAGTACTCAGTTGGAAGCTCTTCCATCTAAGCCACTACCTACAGGCATGGTGGAAGTGGGCCACAAAGTCGGTTGAAAAATATGGAAAACCCATTAATCTCCAGCCATATATTAATTTTACTGTATGCAAATCTGATTGATACATGTTTTAACTAATAGACTGAAGAATTCATGATGATGCAGTGCAGTTTATCAACAAACTTTTTATCACAAAGCTATCAAAGCCTAATACACTGCTTTCTCCACTCAGATGTAATTTTTCAGCAGTCACAGTGAAGCCCTTCAGCATTTTCGGTGAAACTAGCACCCAATTTTTTCTTTTATTTGGGCTGGTCTCTTCCTTGGAGTCCTCTTATCATGCACATATGCATTTTCTAGCCTGATTCTCCCTTGTAGTACTCAGTTGGAAGCTCTTCCATCTAAGCCACTACCTACAGGCATGGTGGAAGTGGGCCACAAAGCAGTCAGGATCAGACAAAACACTGAAGTATTTAAAAAGAAACTGCAAAGAGGAAAAGAGCATTACTGGCTGAAACTGGGGTGAAAGTTTTGCTATCTCTTTGCTTCCAGAGCCTTTTTGTCCAGTGTTTGCTCTATTTTTTATGTTCTCCCCTGCACTCTTTTATCCTTGCATCCCCAGGATCCCTATACTTCTGTCAATGCTTCAATGTCCTTTCCTGCTCTGCACAGTATATTCTCTGCTTTTCTATTTTCCCTGTGCTTACCAACCCTCATGTAGCCTTAAACCTTTAGAGAAATTGATGTAAAATTATTTTTTGTTGAATGTGGCTCATTTTCTTTTTATGACTGCCGCATTTTCTACTTCTTATCTGTGTTTGTATGTAAACATAATCTCAAATTCCCTTTATATAAAAGAGGGGCAGCTAGCACAAATGGCCAGCAGAGCTATTGAAAAGCCACCACAGGACATACATCTATATGACAGAATACACTGCATTTTGATACCGGTAGTTGCAAGGTCATTAATGGCAGGAATAGGAGACAAACAGTGTTAATAACAGGCTAGTGAGGAACTGAAGGAGCTTCATGCTTCCTTTGAAAGCTTTTAGGATTTTCTCCAAATCCTTCCCTGACAGGAAAGGAAGGAGATGACTGGGAGATTTCTTCCACCCTGGCCGTTTCTTTGGTACACCACAGCCAAAGCAGGATGCCGTGAGGATAAATAAGTGTTTCCCACCTGGCCAATGAATGTGTCATGCATTGACCATGGTGGCAGTGGAGCTACCTTTATGTGCCCTCTTCTACCTGCAGTCCTCTGAATTCATAGAGGATTTAGATTATATCTTTCAGGGTAATTGTTGAGATCCTCACTCAATGGGGAAAATGGAGAGGTTATGAGAGATTAAGAGGTTGAGAAGGCAACCGAAAATGTTGTAGTCTGTTTCTTTTGACACTCGCCCTATTAAAGCTTTCTACTCTCAAGACTCATCCACCTGGATGGACATGAGTGAGGTGGCTCATTCCCCTGTGACTGTGAACAAGAGTTTGGCACAATAGCATAATTAGTTTTAAAACTTGGGAATAGATTTTTCTCAAACAACAGTACAATTAAGAGCAACAACTGCTTGGGATCTGGCTTTCATTTCTGCTATTTACAAGTTTAATTTAGGTTGGGTTAGACCTCTGCAAACTTAAAAATGAGCAACTGTGATCAGCTGTTCACTGACCAGCTGATCAAGAGCTGCTTGCTAAATTAGGGAAGAGGAATAATTAGCTTGTCAACATTTAAACCCCAGAAGTCTGTAGCAAAAGGTTGCTTTGAAGGATTCCTATCACCATATTTATTGACCTTTAAACTCTTCATCTCTTCTCTCATTGATGTTTAATCGAGTCACTTAGGCTGTCAGGCTAATAACTAAGATAATGAAGTAGTCTAGGACCTTGGTTTACTACTTTGTTATTCTAATGCTAATTTTAGAATGCTAAAAATAGGTTCACTAAAAATAAGACACTGTGGGTGGGTTTTTCTCCTAAAACAATTGAGCTTCTGTTACTTCCCAAACTATTAAGATACCATTCGATTTCAAAGAGGCTATTTTGTAGTAAAATTTAATTGTTGTTTTTGTCGTAAAGGGCTTCGTGAACCAAATTCCTGGGCAGGATATATTTGAGGAATAAAGAAGGATGGATTTGTTACTTGTTTACAATTCTATATTGCTAAACATGAAGGGAAAATAACACTTAAGTCACAGTAAGTGCACCAGGAAGGTGAATCATTTTATTAAAGGACAATATCTTTAAAAAACAAAGTCACTGAAGCAGGAGTGATTGATACTAAAATGTTTTAATAGTATGCTGATTGCATGGAATGTCTGTAAGGACAATTTAGGTTCTTCAGACGTTTACCTGAGCTGCTTTTTTTAACCTTGAGTTGCTCAAATTTTTTTTTAAGCGTGATTTTGTTTAGCAAATTTCTGTGCACACAATACTTGAGCCTCAGATAATGTTGATATGGCTGCAATTTCTTTATTTACCCCTTGATTCCTGGTATATATTTTTACCCTTGCAGCCATTTCAATATATTTGTGTTTTGGAATACCTAGCAATATGTGTGACTGAAAGCTCTGTGTGAAAGCACCGTGCAAGAAAAAACACAGTACTAAAACTGTACTGTACTAGTACTGTACATAATACTATTTGTTCTTCTCAGATTCTGAGAAGAATAGAGAGTACCTAAGTATGTTTTTAAGAATGCTTGCTTGACACATATTTTTCACAAATCACTTCCTTAGAAAACCTCCCTCTTTCTTTTTGGTTTTAAATGCAGATTTTTTTTCCCCCAAACAAGAGCCCCATCTATTCAGATACTCTGTCATGCCCAGAATGTTAAATCAATTTATGAGTTTTTGCTTTTCTGTTAAAATAAAATAACTTTTTCTTCAGCTTTCCTTTGGAGAATCATGTGCCCTTAAGGCTTGTAAAGGGTTCTATGAGATTTTAGGCAACAAAAAACATTAAGAAGTGTGGTTTTTGATAAAATGTATTTGGAACTGTTTTACATTATATTGGAAAGTTGTGTTTCAATAGGGTTTTGCTTAAAAGGAATAGAAGAAAATAAATTGGTTACATTTTTGATTTTTTTCCCCCAAGGTGTTCGCTCCTCTCCATTTTAAAATTGTCTGTTTGCTACACTACATCAGTTTGGCCTACGAGCTTTGCAGCCATAAGGACACTTGGCTAATTTATTTTCTCTGAAATGGAAGTTATGCAGACAGCCTTAGATGTCCTATAGCCTGACAAATTTCCTGGATTATTATTTTGGAGGGCACAGCAATTGTGTTAGGTAGGGGGAATAATGCTACCACTACTCCCTGAGTGTGTCGAAATCTGTGTCTCTCCCAGCTCCCTACTGACTCATGTTTTAATGCTGTGTGCTCTGTCTAGTAGAAACAACTCCTCCAGGCTGAAACCAAATCAGTTTTATTTGTCTGGTAACTACTGTGCTCATGTTAAGGTACCACACAAACAACAGTAATGTCTTTGAGACTGGTTACATTATTTACTGCACTTTCATATTGAGCTTAAACCTGCTGGCCCCTTTAGTCTTATAAATTCAGAACAACTGCTATGATCTGGCATGGCTTATAGCATCTTCTGGGACACATCTTTCTTCTTGTGGATCGCTGGCTTTGAATGAGATGAGATTTTGCTTCTAGTGAAAATTCTTTTCTGGAATTTCTTTACAATTACTCCAGGCCAAGGAAGCTGCCAAAATCTTCATTCAGAAGCAAGACTTTTACCCAAATAAGCTAACTCATGCTGTCCTCTTTCAAAAGGACATCCTACCAAAAGTACATTCTCCTGCATCACAGTACCTTCTGACTATATTTTCCTCCACAATTGGCTGGAGCACCTGTTGAAGCTGAAAGGCATCCTGGAGCATCAGTCCTACCTTTCTATTTTTAGTCCATAGCAATCCTTCTGTTAACTGTGAGCTTCCAGAGTTGCAATTTAGGGAATGAGGTGGCTTTGGGTTAGAGTCAGTATCAGAGGCAGTGGAGTGGAGGCAGTAGAGACAGCACCAGAGGTAACCACATTTCACAGGCATACTGACTCACCCCATGCTCTTGGGGTTGCTTACTGAACTTCACACTCATAATCTGATGCTGCTTCGGTGCCCCATTTTTTGGCTGCTGATAGAGAGCACACAGGAGCACACTTGCCTGGGAAAGCACTTTCTGCATGTCTACAAGGATATCTCAGTCACAGCTCTAGGGGAATATGTAACAGAGTGTTTTAATTAGTCCTTCCCACACAGAGAAGAGGTGTTTTGTGTTGTCAAGTGCACCAGAAATAGATCACAGCGTTGTTGTAGCCAGTGGACTTGGGGGTTGCTATTTCAAATTAAGATACACCCTTATAGAAATATATGTATCCACTAGTATGCCAAGAGAATAATTTTATTCCCATAATTTGCAAGAGTGTTGTAGTATTCTCCCAATTAAAATTTTTGGTTTTCCAAAAGATTTTCTTTGTGCAGAAATGTTACATGAAGGCTGCACCTCCAAGATATTACTCTGATGAGCATTCTCTCTACTCACTAATTATTATTCTGAATTTGTTCTTGGCAGATACCTGCTAACATCTCTGTTCTCATTGCTCTGGGAACAGCTGCTGCGCTTAACTTTGGTTTTTCTTTTCTTAGAAAAGAAAATGATTATCAGGGAATTCACTACTTCCATCCAAATTTGCAGGCTTTCCCAGCTAGCATGAGCTAACAGCACTTTGTTAGATTAAACTTAAACAAGAGCATAGTCTCAACCTCCATGCAACCAAAAACTGGTTGCAGCACTGATTACAAGGGAAGGGGGCTTGTGTCTGATCTGGATCCCCAGAGCACAGTTAAGGACATATTCCCCAGCTGTATATCCACAGCAGAGATCATAAAAGCAGCCCCAGGCAGAGAGAGGTACAGGAGGCAGAGATATCCTCACTGATTAATATTACTAATATTAGTGCATCCTTGCAGACACACTGAGTCTGCAGAGCCTCCACATGCTCTCTGATCCCATGGCTCCAGGCCTCCCTGCTAGAGCCACCTCCACCCACCAGCACTCATCTCCTGGGACAGCACACCTGAGCCTACAGCCCCATGCCCTTACACTGAGTCTTTGCTCCCAGACACATTTTTTCTTCACTTTCTGTGGTATGGTCAGGGAACTCAGGCCTCCTGTCTGTTGGATGGGCCACACAGATGTGTGCCACCCCCTCTGTCACCATCAAGAAGAGGGCTTTCTGCCACCACAGGACACCAATCCCATATTGGAATCCCAGTGCACCAAGAGTTTTTACATCTGAAAGAAGCTATTTATTTTTGGCTCTCACCAATAGTTATGTGTTGCAAGATGATATGTGTCTCATCTACACAGAAGGGCTCACCTCTCCTCGATAAACCCCAAAAATTACTTCCCTTCTTTTCCCAAATGGCATGTTCTTGGCCAAGTCTGGACCCTGCTTGTCTCTGGCCAGGTCCCTTGGCTCCACCAGAAGGCAGTGCTTGAGGCCTTGAACTGAGAGCTGCCAAGGGACACACCGGCATATACTGGCTGCAGAAAGCTGTCAGACAGTGGCATTGCAAGGGATAGGAGCAAACTAGCTGCAAGCTCTCTCCAAAATTCTGCTTCTGCCCCAAGTTCCCCCTTCCCTCAGTCGCATAGCTTTGGCCCAGTAGAAACAACCATTGCTACTAGAAACCTGCTGCAGGTTTCCTACATGTCTTAGGCAAATCTCTTGGTTATTTACCTCAAGGCATTTCTCCAGCACCAGGTTTAGGCATCTGAATCCTGCCCTAGATGGCAGTAGTAGGACAAAGAGAGATATGCAGAGCACATGTGTCCAGTGGGTGCCCTGGACATGGCCCTGCAGCACTGCCTAAGTCTGTATTCAACTGAGCACAAGAAAACGAAAGCTCATTGATGTTGCATGGCCAAAATGGAAAAACTCAGTATTTCCACTCATAGCCAGCCAGAGCCTATTTTTCCAGGCATACTAAGATTTCTCTTGCTGTTATCTTCTATAAAACACAATTATATGAGCTTCTCATTAAGAGACCTCACTGCCTGACACTGCCCCATTCAGGGCTGAAGGTGCCTGTACACTCAGCTGCAAACAGCATACACTGGTACACTCACGGCTTGGGCTACTGCTGGTCCAGCACTGCCCTGAGTAAACACTGCAGCCACTCATCCAGCCTCCTGTTTTTGCATTCCGGGATATTTCAGGAACACATTTGAGTTACATGCTTCACCGCAGCTGTATTGACTCTGAAAGAGAAATGGTGGCCTTAAAAAACATTCTACCTCTCTAACTCAGTGAGGGGATTTCCAGATTGTGAACTGAACTTCTTAGTGTTAGATATTACTCTTTGGCTATTCAAAATACTTGGATGAGTTGCCTATTTGCTGTGCCCTTATGGGTTTTGTAAAGATATTCCTTCTGTTTGGAAAACACCTTCATTACACTCTAAGTACCTGAAAAATATATTGCCAAGTGACGAAGGACTTCGGAGGAAACCAGAGTCTTTTCCACAGATGCCTTTAATGTGAGATGTAGCTACTCTTTTATGTATACATTTATATTATATATGTGTGAGCATCTCTGTGTATACATATATGAAGATAATTATTTTAGAAGGGTTTTGAACTATTTCATCAGGTATTTTTTTCAATATGGATTATTATTTTACAGCTACACTTGAAAAGCTTGTACTTGAAAAGCTTATAAATAAGAATGTTACCAAAAATGACAATTCAGAGTTTTTAATCTCACACATTTTAAAAATAGCTGCTTTTCCCTTTGTGGGAATGTAGTGGCATTCTGCCACTGCCCATGTGCACAACTGCCTGACTGTGGGATTTGTTAAACAGGAATAGCTCACACACAGTCCCAATGACTGTATGATTTAATGAATTTGACTCAGATGTATGAGAATATAAAGACAGTGAATATGCAGCTGATGTGTCACAGGGGATAAAGGTTTTGCTAGATACCATGGTAGCAGCACCACATTTTCTTGACAAGAGCATGATGACTGCATTTTTGGGTGTTTGACTAAAGGAAGGGTTTGTATGTGCACAGAGAGATTGGTTTTCCCTGGAATAGCTTGAAGTCCTGTAGGTGCTGAGCTCATCTTACATAAGATTTTTCTCAGAATGCAAGCTGGGAGTTGGCTTTACATCCACAAGTCAGTATTTGTTCTCTGCTCTGTGCCAAATCCTTTCATCTCCTGTGTACTGAAATGATCACTGGTTTATTATTTTGAAAACAATAATTTGAGTCCATATTTCAGCCAGCAGTTTCTTTTTTCTTCCTTTTTCTTCCTCCTCCTCCTAGTTTGCCACCGTTTGCCTCTGTGTGGTGACTTGCTGCGTACAGCCCTGGACATTTTCCAAACTCCTTAATGACACCCTTCCTACCTCAAATGATTCACCCTTTGCTTCCAAAATGGGAGGTCATCTCTTTTCCTTTCCTACAGAGTCTCATATAGTGCTGCTGGCGAAAAACTGTCAGCTATATTTAAGTGGTATGCATGGTTGTATTTCACCAATGTTTGAACAAGTCTTTTCAGGATTGCTCCAGATGTAAGCAGGCACTGTTTATTCCTGTTATTATTAGCCAGAAATGCGACCAAAAATCTTTATTTCAAAGTGGATGCAGACATTGCTCCTCAAGCAAGTTTCTGGCATGACAAAGGATCAAAGGATCCTTGGCATCCAAAGGATCTTGGTGTTGTCTTCTTCAGCCTGCTACTGGAATAAAAAGCTTGGCTGTAGCATCCTAAATCTGATAATTCCCAGAGCAGGCAATTTGATTCTCCAATTGCCACCTCTCAGAGCAGGGCCATGCCACTGCCTTGCAGGACCATAGGAGGTATCTTGGAGAAAGGACTTTTTGAAGTCCTATTTCCACTTCCTATGCAATCATACAAATAGAAGATATGAGATTTTCCAGAGTAAGTAGGATTCTTTTAAGGTGATGTCTGAGAGTCATGAGATTTTTCAGAACAAAATTTTTGGTCAGTAGATCTTGTTGCAGAAAAGTTTTTAAAAATTTGCTAATCTCAACAATAGGCTCTCATGAATAAAAACACCCACTTCATTAAGCAGAGCCACAGTGCCATGACTCCCAACTGTGATTTAGCAAGAAATATTTCAAAAGTGTGTGTCAATGTAATATCTAAACACTGTTCTGGGAATATAAAAATGCAGAGACCCACTCAGAAGGACAGTATATCAATTCAGAAATGAGAAGTCATATCATATTTCATTAAAGATAATTCTATTCATGTATTCAGTTGTACCCCACTGCCAGCCATTGTAGGAAGCAACAAATGTTTTATTCAAAAGTCTCAAGGCTCCTCCTGGAATAAGTGAATAGCACTGGTTCAAACCCCACTCCAAATTTCTGGGCTCACTAAGTAGCCTCCCAAGGGGCCCTCAGAGGATGACATCTCACTGCAGAGGTTATGCACCAGGGGACATGCATGGGGGAAATGGTGCTGGGCTTGGGGACACATACCCTGTCACAGCTGGGGCCACATGCCAGTGTCATTTAGAAGGAGCATTCCTGTAGGGAAGTGCCCCATCATTGCACCGCTTCCATGAGCTGAACAGTGAAACTTAGTGATGATGTCTGAGGTGCCCTGAAGTCCTTGAAAAGTGCAGCCTTCTCCTGTTCTGCCAATTCCCTGAACCAGCCATGGTAACCTGGTGCACACAAGGTCACTCAGCTCTGTCCCTGTTCTCATATCCCCTCCCTTCAGGAGCCCTGCCAGTGCTGGAGGATGAGCACAGCTCTCTGTAACCCTGAGCAGGGTCCTTGCTGGAGAACTGTGCTGTCCACCACATTGCAGAACCTCTTCTGGTCTCTTTCCTTCATCTGTCCCTCAGCCTCTCCACCAGTTCTGCCTGTGCAGTATTACTGCCTGTCTCTTGTTTTGTCAGCAGGCCTTTGAGGTGATAGCAGGCTTATAATGCTGAGTCTTCCTGCACTTGAAATTAGGAAAAGGAAAGGAAGAAAAGAGGAATTAGTCTCTCTGTCTGTATGAGATCTTTTTGCACAGCTACAGCTGATAGAAAAGTTTATTAATCAGCAAGCTACAAACTCAAATAATTGTTGAACACACCCCATATGGTTGTAATGCACTCTGAAGTTCAGGAGTACTCAGGTGGAGATGGAAGAGGAGGAGAACCTGAGGGTTCTCCTAGTGCCTAGTGCCTAGAAAAAAGGTGGTATTGTAGGACAATCAACAAATAGATGATCAACACTGTGCTGCTGTGTTGTATCAAAGGAAGCATCTCATCAGATTTCATTACAAGTCCTGAGAAGGCATGGCAGGTGAAGCAAGAAGATGGCACTGCCACCATTTGTGGCACTATCACACCATTTGTTACACCTCTTTTCTCAAATCCCACCAATATATCCCAGTATATATCCAAAATGTATATAAAGACCAAAAGTAATTTAATTCAAGCATGGTGTAAACTATTAGGAAAAGAACCATAAAAAGTAATAAATTGAAGACCAAACTTTAAAGTATTCAGAAATGCAAAACTGGACAGTGGAAGAACTAAAAGCTTAGATTCTTTGTAGTAGCATAAATTTTCAATTTGTTAGCACAGAAATCTTCACATTAAAAGAGGACTGATAATGCTGCTAATTCTTGCAATTTTATCGTGGGTTTTAAGCACTTAAGAAATCTAATGATAACATAGGTCTTCAAAATTCATCTTTAAAGATGAAGCTAACACAGAAAATAGGAAATCTCATGTTGCTGGAGGACTTAATCAATTCTTCTTGGCCATAGTGAGTTAAAAAAAGGATATCACAACTATGCACATAGCTGCTTTTTTTAATGGAAGACATCAGGTGTAAATACAGAGGTCAAACATCATCCTTCATTCTGGAGATTAATCAAGATGCATAGAGTTTTAGATCACATTTATTGCAATGTTTTATATCTCATTTATTGTAATGTTTTAGATCCCATTTACTGCAATGTTTTTCCTTCTTTAATGTAGTAATAGAAGTAATTTCAAGGGCTCTAAGCCTTGTCTCTGCTTGAATGCAAAGAACACAACAGTCTCCTTTAACTCCCAACATAAATCCAAGTAGTCTTCCAAAAAAATCAGGCAAATGATCAGGGGAAAATGATTAAGTGGTTTCAGCAGAGGGATTTATGTGTTTTCCCTGCTGAATAAAGAATTAATAGGGACGGAGTATCAGCAGCTGGGATCTGCCAATGTATTCACTTCTGGTTTAATGATTCTTCTGCAGAAATAATGGGGGGTCCTTCTCATTACAGTTAGAATTCTCATTGGCATCAAAAGGGAACACCATTGGCAAAACCTGAGTGGTTTTGAAAATCCCAGTAATGGTATTTTCCAATTAGACTCAGTTTTATTGGCGAGTTGTGCACTATCATGTAATGTAACAGGCACAAATACCTTTCTTTGCTCAGAGTGTGGGACAAGAAAATAAAAAGGGGAGATTATTTACTTTTTGGGATGATGAAGGACATTTGCCATAGAGCTCTCTGTGCTCTATTTGGTCCTTCTGCTAAAGTAACATTTACTATTTTGTTCTGCTTTTTCCTATTTCCTCTTTACATCATTACCAAAGCAAAGTTTGTTTATTTTGTCACCATAACATCTTTACCCCAGACAGAAATGCCTAAATAACCCCTCTGAGTCTGCTGCCAAGGCTCCTCTGTGAGTGAGCTGGCAGGGGATGCTGTTGGAGGTGTGCAGCCAGGTCACCTTCCCAGGGATCCACCTTCTCCTCATACTCTGCCCTTGCTCACTGTGGGACATGACCTCCCACCTGGAAGGTGGCTTTTGGCTCCCAGCAAACAGGGCAGTGGTAAATAAGCCCTTTGGTGGCTTGACCCATCTATGGAGTGGATCCATCCAGGCATCATCACCCACCAGAAACATTATTTATTTCATGTCTTGTACTGGCCCCATGGCAAAAGCTGTAAATACTGCCTTTTATCCCTCTTAAAACTCAGAAGAAATGGGAATGTTGTTTTAGTACATTCAAGACTGAACTCCTTTGAGAGAAAAACAAAACATGTTTTGCCTCCATTTATTAAGAGTTTTCTCCAACATGTGTAAAAGGCTCTTTATTTTGCAGAAATATGAAAAGGAGAAGGTCTGTGGTCCATAGCCCTACTGATGTGGAGTGCTCATACCCTCTGGCTGGCTCAGAGCAGCAGGAGTAATGTTTGGGTAATCTCCCCAAGAATGGACATTTCTGCATCTGCACTATATTTAAATCACTTTCAATGCTATGAGTGAGAATTCAGGTAAAGGATTTGTGTTCAGCTATTGGAAGTACAAGAGACTAGAGAAGATAGAGAGGAGAATTATGTCCATTGAGGGACAGGGGGCTGGGCATGAGAAGTTTAGGCTGACCAGGTATGAGATCAGAACTGCAAAGTATAGGGCTCGGACCTATAGATGCTCATTTCAAGACAAGCGTTACTAAAAAAATATAAAAATATAACAGAAAATGAGTAGGAAGCTAAGGAACTCAGCATTTGTCTGTTTGAAAGGTCTCCACACTCTGGGATAGCCAAGGCATGATTGGCATGAAAAAGCTACTTCTGGGCTCTTGCAGAACTTTTGCTTCCTCCTGCTGAATTTCATCAGTAATGCCTTAGCAATGTATATGTTGGAATTAAAAGAATATATTCGTTAATCTGCTCAAACACAAGCTGGTAACTCTGGTTCAAAATACGATATCCTTCTATTCTCGGGGTAGAAGAGTGACAGGAAAACAATAAGAGTGCAGAAATATGCATCATCATTCTACTCTTTTCCTTTTATATCATACTCATTTTAGTATTTTTCAGTTTTTCTTGCATGGATTTTCTGCACACATTTCCTCTCTTCCTTGTCCCTGAAAAGTGATGTTTGGGTACAGTCCCCATGAGTAAGTACTGGGCTAAGGAAAACCTGTTTGCATATTGGAATTGTAAAGGCTTACATGAAAATGTGAGTGATTGTACACACCTTGCAATTACTAATTTGTCCTAGTAGGTAAACAGAGATGTCTGTGGTCAGGGAACAAACAGGTTTACTTACACATCCTGTGTGGAAAGCTGGGCCTGCACCCTTCTTCCATTGTTTGCTATTTACATTATGAAAATCTAATTGACAGTTAAGATGCCAGAGGTTAAAAATATTCTGAAAACTTAGCTGAAAAAACCCAACTGTCAAGAGTTCAGGTAGTTTCTATTTTTTTTAACATGCTGTCAGTAGTACATTCACACTTCAACAGGCTCTCATATAAATACTTGCTTGCAAATGCCACCCGAACAGAAAACTTCATAGTGAGTCCTGATGCTTTGAATGAGGATCTAAGCCTAAATTGGCCAACTGCTTTATATAGCCTGCTTTGGTAAATCTTCTGCCTCATTTCCAGACGATCTCATTTACTCTTTATCGTCCAAATATTTGTGGAAAAATTGTTTACTTCTAATTTTGAAGTAGCCTCTATATTTTCAAATATCTTCTGCAATATTGTGTACTTAGAGGACTGCGTCCTCAAATGTTGCAAAGCAGAATAACTATAGTGAACCTAAAGGACAGAGCTTGGTATAAATGAGTTGAAGATCTGGCCAGCCTGACCTATACAAAGAATTAACTGCTTTATTTTTAAACTGTTGGTAAATTAAGTTAAACTGAGATGTAATGGTAATAATGCAGTTGGCAATTGGCTTCTAAGCTTTACCAGATTCTTATCGTAATAGCTGTCAGAAGGCAAATCAATGCTCTTCACTGATGACTTAAAAATATACTCTGTAATATCTTCCTCCCTTAGTCATGGATGTTCTGAGGTTCAAGGTCTGAAAAATTAACTTTATCTCCCTGGTGGACTCCTCTCTGAAACCTCAGCTGTCTTGAGATCAAAGAAGGTCCCTTGTCTGTGTTGTCATTTTGAGTGACAGATCAGCAATGTGCAATTCAGTAGATCAACCCCTACTATGAAAATAATAATACATCTTCCTTAGTTAGATCGGTAAAATCAAAGTGATGGTCTAACACAACTTAATGTCATCCTTCAGAAAGAAGTCATTCTTGAGCTCACAGTAGCCTCAGAGATTTTTTTTTGTAACTGTTTCCTAATTAACTATTTCACTGCCCAAGCCCATACTTCATTTGTCTTTTATCACTATACCTTTTTTTTTTTTTTTCTTCTTTTCCCCCCGTTTTGCTTTTTTCAGCCCTCTT
This sequence comes from Dicaeum eximium, assembly GCA_013396995.1. Taxonomy (NCBI): domain Eukaryota; kingdom Metazoa; phylum Chordata; class Aves; order Passeriformes; family Dicaeidae; genus Dicaeum; species Dicaeum eximium. The sequence continues at coordinate 1,324,384 of VWZP01000227.1, forward strand.
TTGATAGTTGGGAATTATTTCAATGAAGTAGCCCAGAGGAAAATTGACATGTGGAGGCCAAAAGGAAGCAGTGAATATTTGTGGTAGCAGTGTCACGAAACAGAAATTTCTGTAAAATCTACCAACAATGTCAGTCAAACTCTCTCTGAATGTCTGTGTGTGTCCCACAGAGTTCTTCTTGGGATCATAAAAATACATTTCTACCTGCTGCAAGAGAAATCTGCTAAAGCTCAAAACTGATGAAGGTGAGAAGCACAAATGAGCTTTTGGGATGTAACTGGGAGGTGAGTTGACAAGGCATTTGTGCAGGGCCACATTTCTGTTTACAGAGAGAAAAGGGACACAATCTCACTTTTAGCAGCTGGTTTTGTTGCCAAATCTGCACTTCAGTTTCTCCTAATGTTTCCCTTTAAACGTACTTAATCCTGACAGTAGCGGAGATGTGAATATTTGAATGTACACTTGGAAAATTTCTAGCACATGGGCACATGTTGTATAACATTTGCAATCTCAACGTGTACAGTAGCTGATAATTGCAGAATAGCCACATGGGATCAGCTGGTTTGCTCTGCAGCAGTGACCAGTATCGGCCACTTCAAAGGAAGATGCACAAATCCTTGCAATAACCTTTTACAGCATTATTAGTATCTAAGGTAATTTTCCTCTCATTTTGGCTTGTTAAGGATGCTTTAGGAGATGGCACATAAAGGGTCAGCAATTCTGAGTTTCTTGCAGCTGTAGCACTGCCCTCTAGCACTGCCAAGGAAGTATGGGAAGACCAGGAACAGAGTATCTGAACTTTGGCATGAGGGATTTGTTAATTTTCCCCCTCAAACAAAAAAGGCTGAAGCAGAGACACTTCTGCTGCATTGCTAGTTCTTACATAACTAGTTCTGATTATTTCCTCTGTCCCCTTTCCACTGCAACCTGTTCACATGAACCCCAGCTTTCAGCATCCTTCCAGCTTTCACCTGCCCGCGGCTGCAGCGGCCGGGAGGAGGAGCAGGAGCGGCGGAGGCAGAGCTGCGGCGCTTCCTCAGTCCATCGGGACAGACTCTTCACGTTTGCTCAGTGACACCACGTGCATGCTGTATCGTGGCAATATGTCATGTCAGTGGACAATAAAGTGCCACAACCAAGCCTGAGACAGGGCAACAGGATACTCTCTGTCCTTCCTACCTGCCCTGTTTGATGTTGCAGGTGGAAATGCGCGCTGCTCGCGATGCGCATTGCGTGAACTGCTGGACTTCTGAAAGCCAGGTGCGATGATAAAACCAAGTATATCACAAAATTAATCCACTGTTTTTCTTTATTGATGATATTTCCTCGCTGGATATCTTTCTAAAGGCATAAGCTGTTCTGACATTTTTAGCCTCCTAGACCTAAAATACCAGGATGTTCACTTCCACCTGATGAGAACAAGAGGCTGTTTCATGTCAAAACATGGGATTTACTCAATTTGCCCCACTGAATTAATGTCAAGATTTTATGTTAAAAGTTCAGGATGCTTATTAACTTTTGGGAGAAAACACAAAAGCTCTATTATATACCTTTTCTGTATTAAAAAACCCCAACCAATCTTTGATGTGTTCAGCATGAAACTTTTTGAAGTTTCAAATAGTATAGCAGGCGAAGCGTGGAGCAAAGTGCTTTTGCTTTCGTCCCTGAGTCTATTGACCTGTGATCTCAAGCAATAAGCAATTAATAAAAGCAAAATTAAGATACTGGAACAGATTTTCTTTTAAAATTAGGGGTTTTTTTTAATTTTAGCAATGTCAGAGTCTCAGCAGCATCTACATGCTAACAGAAATTAAACTGCTTTCAAAGGGCATAGCAAGCTGTATAGTCAGAGACAGAGAGAGTTTAAAACCCTTCACATTCATTAAAATGTATTTGAAGAAAGATAAATCTTCCTGGCATGTCAGACAGCCATCTTTTCTGCTTTATTTTAAAAGCTGTTTTCCAGAGGTCTGAGAGTAAACAAGCATTCAAAGACCTCTTTAACTGCACAATTTTTTACTTTTTTCCCCTCTCTAATAAAAGTGTTTATGACTTCATACACAGGACTGGAAAAAAAAAGGATGTGACTAACAAAGATTAAAGGTATAAAATCCACAGGCTATGTTTAAAAGTAACTTTGAGAAGCTTTATTTAATGTTATATATGAAAATAAATTATTTCCCCTGCCTGTTTAAACCAAACCCTTGCAACTTCCTTTTTTTCTTCTATTTTTGCACTTTGATAATTTTATTACTTGGTATCGGCTTTTATCTTAACCTAATGAAGGTTTGGCAAAGCCTAAATACCTAAATAACAACATATCCTGCATTAACTGAACATACAGTACTAAATGATAAGTTTTAGAAACAGTTTCAACTAGAAGACTAACCCGCTTTATGCAGAGAACATTGCAATCACTTATTCTAATTTTCTGGTGTTAAATGGGATGACAAACCCCACTGATGGTGTGGCTATTTTCATAAACATGGATTATTTAGAAAGAAAAGGGAAATCTTCAAGCATTGTTAACTGTCACCTTTCATCAGTCTAACTAAGGCAAGAATGATTTACATCAGCAGAATCACAGGTTTTTCTTTTCTACTTGCTTACCCACAAAATCATAAAGTGCCATCTCTGTACTCTCCACAGTGAAGGAAGGACTGCATAATCAATGTATTCATAACATATACATTAAGAATGCGGTATTAGTTTAGTTGAAAGGAGACATAAACCCCATTTTATGTATTTTGTAACTATGGCAAGTGACTTTGCTCATTCTCTGTGTTCAGCCATGCCTCCTAGTCAGGAGCAATGATGCTCTATACTCCCTTTGCTGTGTGCACCGTGGAAGTCATCACCTATTTAATACTGTCAGCTCCAGAGAGTCCTCTCACCTCCCTTTTCATTTGAAGTCGCCACAGTTGTGAGTATCTCATGCTGAGACATCCTAATTCCACTCCTCTTGCCCTCTGACCTTCTAACCATGATTTTCATGCAAAGAAAATACAGCCTATATGATCAGGAATTATGAGTTTTCCTGCCTCAACTACATAAACAAAAAAGCCTTTGTATGAAAATATCTACCCCTTTTTGAAAGACATCTTTCCTTAACTCTGAAAATAGGTAGCTTCATAATGATTTTCTGATATATTTTAGAGCAGCAAAAATCACCATTAGCTTATTACAACATAAATCAAAATTTTTGGGAGGGTATTCAGAGAACATTATTTGAGGATATCACCTAATTTCAATTCCTTCTCTTATAGGCTTTCTACATGACCCCAGGACCTTCTCAGGATAAAATTTCTGAGACGGATTTGTACATTAAGTCTTGATCTAGAAAAGGGCTTATGTGATTAAAATGGAACTTAGGGAGGTTTTAAGTACCTGTGACCAACACTGAAATCCTGCCAATTCCTGCTCAACTACAGCTTAACCTCAGAGGCACTGAAGGAACATATGGGCCTGAATTTTTCTTTTTTGTTAAAATGCTTTAGTGGCATAAGGTACTGCCAAACACATGAAGCCATTCTGTAGCACACAATTTTCCTTTAGCAGTGTACATGGAAAATAAATGCTAATGAAAGGCCCAGTGGTTTGACTGCAGGAATGGGGTACCTGTTTCCTTCTCCCTCTGGGTTTGCAAGTGATAATATTAGTGATGTTCAGTTAACAAGGCTATGGTAGTCAGATATTCCCAGGCCTAATTTTTCATTATTTTAGTAGGAGCTGACAGCACACAAAATTCCGAGGTTTGGTTTTTGGATGCATAACCTGCTTCTGAAGATGTGACTTATATATTCTGGTGATGTTACTTGTGGTATCTCTGGGTCTCAGTTTTTCAGCAGTGAAAGGGGCTCAGAGGTGCTTCCCTGCTAACTGAGCTGATAAGGTAGGTGAGTGTATTTAAAAACACGTAGCTCCTAGCTACTAATGGAAATCTACACTAGATTAATTTTGGTTGAATTGTATTCAGTTAGTTTTATGTTATATTAGAAATAATTTTAAATGCAGAACAGCCCTAGGATGTGTTAGGAATTAAAATTACACAATGGGAAGTGCTGGAATTGCCATAAAATACATACCTTAATATTCTGGTTCTTCTCTGAAATTCTAAAGGAATTTGGACATTATTATTATTGCCTTTTTCCTTAAGCTATTAAAATAGATTTGTCAAAAAAGTAAACATGCTATATGTTGGAAAAAAGGCTCCTCAAGAGTCTTCCAATATCTGACAAGATAGTGCATTTTTTGTGCTATGTGACAGTCATTTGTGCAAATTTATGTGCTGGTCACAAGGAATGATGCATACCATGGTTTTTAAGAAATTACTGTATTTTGCAAAATGTCTCATTGCTGGTCTGCAGAATCTGCAGGAAGAATAGGAATTTAAATATTGCACATATCCTCCTCATGTAAAGAGACACTGACCTCTGACACAAACAAGTTCTTAAAACTCGAATATTTCTTTCTACTTCTAAGTACTTAAAGTTGAGTTTGTTTTGTTTTCTAGGTAGTTTTTTACTAAGTAAGAAACTACTTTCATTATTTTATGCATAATTTCCTGCCTGTTTATTTGTACAATTTAGTTTAAAGTAACTCTTAACAAGGAAGTTTTGGGAACCATTTTTCTTTGGAAATTGTCTCACAGTCTCATAGATACTTCTGCTTGAAACTTACTCCTGTTATTCTTTTCAAAAATGTGATTTGTTAAAATAATCACATTAGCTTTTAATCCTTGCAACCATTCCCTTCAAAGGCTTTTCAAGGTAACAGGCAGCGATTAAAGTAGCTCTCTCCCCTCCTCCCTCCCGCCGCCACTCACACACCTCATTCTTCATTTGCTCCTCAGGATTTCCAGCCCCAGGTGACCACCAATACCAGAAAACACTGTGAGATGATGCTGGAGCTCAGCTTCAGGCCAGGCAGGTGAGGACACTGGTGAATTTAACTTGTCCCTGTGAGTTGTTAGTGTTGCAACCAAGAGAAGCTCTTTGTGAGCACGCCTGGGGATGTCTCCACCTGAGACTTCTCGCTGCCCTCACCCCAGCTTCTTTGCACACCTTCTGCAGAACTCCTGCTCTATAATCACTGAGGGAAAAGAAACACTGTCCTGACATTATGCAATCCTTTGCAGAGCCAGTCATTCAGATTACATCACTGCTGTGCTAAACCCTGCTTCAGCTTAAATATTCTTGCCTAATTTTTGCTCACTTAAGCAACTCCTGCCTGCATGCTCTCCTGTTTAGCAATAGCCACTCTCAGCTGGCAGTCCTGGCTCTGTATCTGGGAGACTTTTTGGCTTGCTGTGTGTACTGAGTTGGATGTTTGGTTTGCAGGGTTTTCCATATCTGAGCTCAGCTGTGTGGTTTGTTTAGCTCTTGGAGACTGGGGTTGGCCATCTGAATTCCTAGGTCTTGTGTGTCTGGAGCGAACCAGTTTGGTTTTACAAAAATATTCTCTGGTATGACAGGCTCTTGAATAGCGATCAGTGTTCAGCAGCAGTGACAGACAGCAGTATCCACAGGAGCTGGGTAATCTATGGAGACTCAAGTAACTGGCATGAGAATGGTAAAAAAAATTAACTCATTCTAGGAAAATGAATGGCATGGACGCACGAATGGTACTTTTTTTCAAAAAGATTGTGATGTCAATGTCAATAATTGGCCCTTAGAATATTAGCATAATGGAAATATTAGCAATGGCTGTGTTCCACAGGGAAGAAAACAATCTGTCACAAAGAAACATAATGGTAAACTAGTTACAGTATAATAAAAACAATGTATACTTAGAGCCTAAAGGCTTATTTGTGTGTTACGATTACTACTAAACCTCTTACTGTATAATTGCTAATGACTTAATCAAGTGTTTGAATTTCAAGTCCTCTCCATGACAGCAAATTAAGACCTTTTGAAACTGGAAGTTCTTTGGGCAGGCACCTATCTGAGAAAGGGCATCTGTGGTATATGTATGCCACATCACACTAGCCCTCCCAAAATTCTGGTCTGAGGGTATCTCAGTAATGTGAACAGCCATTAGGACTAGGATTAGACCTCTCAGGCACTTGAGATGAAAAAAAAAAAGTCACATCTTATAAGGGGTCACACAGTGTGTAACATCTTTCTGTGACATATATGGAAAGATATGACATTTATATGACATCATCTTTCTTTCAATGGCCATAGAATAACTTGTATTTTTTAAGTTATTTATCATAATATATAGGTATTTTCTAACTGTCTGAAATGACCTAGTTCTGAAATAACAGGATTTTCCACACTTTGCCAGCAGGACGATATCAATAAAAACAAGAAGCTGGATTAAATTTTATGTTGTTTTCTATAAAATAACACTGATATAAAAGGTCTCCAGTAGCTCCTGTTTCCAGTTTTCTATAGGAAAGAAGATGCTGGTTTCTTCAGGAGCTCTACTTTCTTTACCAGAAGAATCCTCTGTTACACATAAATTAGTCTGTATAAATACAAACCACATTTGAGAAAGTTACTCCCAAAATGCTGATGTCTGACAGCCATGCAGCCACTGGGAGCAAAGATGTATAGCACTGCCATTTTTCACAGAGGGAACAAAGGGACACGCTAAGTTACCATGTTTCTTCTTTGTTGATATTGGACACTTATCCTGGACAAAGTGATCCAGAGGAAGAGAAATAAAAAGACTTTGATTTTTCAAAATAGTGACTTTGAATTGGCCGGAAAAGAAAAATAAAGAAAGCCAGTACCATGTTACCACATGCCAGGAGACAGTGGTAAGTTTTTATTTTTATAGCACATTCTGGAAAACATCAGGGAAAGAAAAAAAATATCACAGAATTATAGTTCTCTATATTAGGAATTTAAATGCATTTTCATATCACTTCTCTTATGTTACCCTTTAGGAGCTTTTGCACATTTTAGATAATTAACAATATTAACAATTAAAAATATTAATAAAAATATAAAATATGTCTGCATTTCAATGGGAGGAAAATATCAAAGTAAATCTGTCTCAGTTTCTGAGCTTACACCTTCAAAAGTGATCTGTGATGTTTCTGTTGGCTGGCAGTGGGTCTCTGGTTGCATGGGAAACTCTCTCTCTGTCTGATTGCAGGACTGGGACTTCATGTGGTAGGTCTTTGAATGTTCACCACTTTACGCAGAAAAGGCTCTGGTCTTCTGGTTACCACAGTGTAACCAATGCAAGTCTAGAAAAAGGGAAAATGGAAGAACTGCATAATTTTCATCCTCACGTCCAAAATAGTAAACCCATTAAGATGACAGCTATATAATATATCTTTTGTTAGTTTCCAGTGAAAGTGGCTTCTGCGCTTTTGTGGAAACCTTCATTCTTTCTTTTGAAGTTTATAAAAAGCTCTGTCATTTCTATACAGAGCTCCGATCCTGAATGACTTCTGTGACCTCAGTGCACTGCATGAATGGGTTCTTCTGGCCACAGTGGAAACCATTTTCTCATTGCCTTCAAGATTTGATGTTGCAAGAAAAGAATTTTTTGGGTCTGGCTAGCTGGACCAGGCTGTAAAATCAGCCCGACATTTCACAGAGCTGAGCACCTTTGAAAACGGAGTGCTCCTTATAAATAGCAAAAAGCAGAAGCTGAGGCTTCTTGAGGCCAGGGAGGCAAGGAGCCAAACTGGAGCTGCACAGACATATGGCTACAGGCAATCATGTGGCTTCTTTTGGCTAGAAGGGCCAAAAGTGTGCCTGAAATGGGCATATCACAACAGTTCCTCATTACTGAGCACAGCTATTAGCCACCTATTCATAATTTCACAGAATTAAGCCTCTTTTATGTCACTGTAAAGGTTATTCTTGGACAGCAGAGAGTTATCTGCTTGTTTCAAACAAGTCAGCTCCAATATCAGAAGAAATACAACCATATTTTCCAGTGGTGAGGCTGTAGCAGTACAACATCCCTGCCTCATCAGCATGGTCAAACCCAACATGGATTGAATAAAAACTGTGACCAAAGGGCCAGACACTCCACAGGAATTATTTTGGAGTGATTTTCAAATACAAAGAAAACAACAAGCAGACCTCTAGTATTTTTTTGCAAGGCCAAAATTTTAATTTATAAATAAAATGTATAATTTTATCTTCTATAGAAACAACTAAATACATGTTTTAAATCCTTCTGATGGATTATAACACATTTAACACTGTCAATCTCTGCTGGAGTCACTGATTCTAACATAAAATGCATAAATGGTAACACCAATAACAAAGAAGACCAAGACCCAAATGCTAGGCACCCATGGGCTTTAGGAAAGACAACAGAAAGTTAAAAGCTTTTTTGAAGTAATACAAATGTTTGTAATCAAACTGAAAACTAAAGAGGTAAGTATCTGAAGAACAAAGCATTCAAAAGAAGGGGAAAATGATGAAGCAGTATAAAAAGGGAGCTTCTTATTTCAGGATGTAAGCACAGCAATAGAGTCTTTCCATCTCAGGCAATATAGCACTCTTATTACTCAAAAGTAGTCATTCTTTCAAAGCATAATAAAAATTACCCACAGAACACAATTCTAAGTTACAAAAACCCCAAAACTTTGAAAAAAAAATCAGTGAAGTTATCTTTTCTTGGCTCCAGCAGCATTTTCTAAAATTCAAACACAATTTGTGGACTCAATATAGTTTTATTCTAGTAAACGTAATAGGATGGGATTCTTAGTATTCATAACAGAAAATAATAATCTGTTGGGTCTCGAGTACCTTAATGCAGCAGCATTTTGTACTGGTGTCTTCAAAAATGTAATTATGTACAGTGGAAAGGGCATCTCTTTTTGTAGTTTTAGACTTATTGCCTTTCAATTTCTTTGAAAGTCAGTCTGCTCGTGAATTTTTGAGAGAGCCAAGACTACTAAGCTCATTTTTTTCCTGGAGCAATCCTTTTCTTACAACATAAAAACCATCTTCTTGATGAAGCAAATAGCTTCAGTTGTTTTCACTGTCCCCTCAGATTCTTCTGCTTTCTGCCTTTCAGCCCTTTAACTTTTGCTTGCTTTTGCTTGATCAGTGTTTTGAGATTAACTTGATGGAAATCAAATATGATATCCACTGTCACATACCCACTAAATGCAACTGTGTCAGAAATGCCATCGTTGTTTACTGCTATAATTCCATTACATAATAAGGACTATTAGCTGCTTTTATTCTTACTAACATACCATGCTGTTTGCTCCTGCTTTCTGTTTTCTCCCTGGTGACTGATATGGACTGGAGGAAAGCAGTCTAAAGACTGTGTGAGTGGTATGGGCTAAAAGGAGCAGGTACTGTTTCACAACAATTCTGTGCTTTTCTTTTAAGCTGACAGTGTGTGAGCCTGTACAGAGAGAGTAGAAGCAGCAGCACTCTGAAGTACATTCCTCCTGCTTACGCTCACTACTTTGTCCTGCAGGCACTAAGAGTCAAGTACATAAACTTCTGAAGGGATTTCCCCACCATTCCCTGTATGCACAAATTATTATCAGTTTCCAAGGCAAAATGTTGACATTTGTATCATCTGAATCCATTCCAACTGGACTAGAGAAAACAGTGAGAAACTCAGCAGGGTGAAAATGGCTTAAATACCCTTTGCTATGTTCACATTCTAGGGTTTACAGAAGACAGTTTTTAGACGAGCAGATATGACCCTAAGTATGAATGTGGATTTGTCTAAGCAAAGCTCACAGAAAATAAACAGAGAAATGCTAGAGTTCATGGTTATTCAATTGAGGAGACAACTTTTATAAATTGCTTCCTGAATCAGCTATGACTATGGGAGAATGACTAAAGACATAACTGAAGAAGAGGACACCTGTGACTGCATTCTGTAGACAGTAGTCAACTACTATAACTGCCAGAACATACAATGTGGATAAATATCAGCTTTACCTAAAGCTGTAAACTATATACAGAGTTTGAATCAATGGATCATTTTTCCTTAAGAGTCTTCTCCACTCCAGCAAATAATGCTGTTGACTTCAGAAGGATTTTCACTTGTGATTCAAGGCCATTCGATCTAGTCTGGAGAATGTGATTAGTTTCTTTAACTAAGTCCTGCTCTGGGTTTCCTTAGTTGAAATATGAATTCTAAGCCATGGCTTATGCTGTCATACACCCCTTGGCAGAAATTGCCTGCCTGGGGCCTTAAGGAAAATACACATCACAAAACTGTCCCAATGAGTAAACATGTTTGTGACCTGAATCTACTTTTGCTTTCCAAAGGCTAGTTTGAGAGAGCTGCAAAACCTCAGACTCCCCTGGTTCATTCATTGCAATTGTTGCTCATAGTTGTGGTTGTTTTCCTTCAGACACTCCTTCTCCTTTTCCTGCTTTGTGGCCTGTTTTGCACAGTTCACTTGCTCAGGCAATGGAAATAACTTCCCTTGGAAAACAACACTGAAGACCTGCGGCTTAAAAATGTCATAGCAGTGCAGAAAGGATTGCAAAAAAAAATTAATAAGAAAATGACAAGTTTTCAGGAATATTCTTCAGCTTGAAAAGTGGTCCTTTACAAAAGGATACACTGAAGATAAAATTAATTTCTCAGAACTACCAATATATCTCTGTAACGGAAGATTACTTTTTGTGTTTGCTTTGCTTCAGTGAGAAATAGGATTTACAGCTAATAATGACTTTAGAATAAAACTAGAGCATTGTTATAGTTTGTTTCTTGAGAAGTAGTAAACATTAAGAATTTAGAATGAATTAATCTATAATTAAAAAATCAAACCTTTCAGTTCAGCCTTTGGTTTATTCTTAGCCTACCTTTGTTCTTCAACAGCAGTAGCCTTTAACCAGTTTTTTATTGTGCATCTATTAAAAATCCTTTCCCTCAACTTCCAGCTAACCCAGCATGAGTACTGCAGCCTGAAGTCAGAATTTCTTACAGGCATCAGATGAAAGCAATCATATGTATGTAACTTCCACTCTGAAGAACTGTAAGAATACACTGCAGCACAAGAAAACTCCACTTTCCACTAAAAATGAATGGTTCATATAGTCAATGCAATCTATTATTTTTTTACTAATTCAGCAAAAGAACTGTGCAAACTTTAAGGTGGGATCTGTGATCTTTATTAACACTAACTTCCAAATTCAGGAATGCACTGCACTCTTCCATAAAACATTATGTTTAAGGGACTGATCATCATGAGGCATGAAATCCCTGAGAAAATTATTAAGAAACAATGTGTTTCTACAGAACACTACCAAACCATGAATGTTGAAATAATATCTGTAATTTGTAAGATTTTCTTTTTAAAGCTAGGAAATCTAACTTTTACAGCAAAAATTGTATTCAAGTAAATGCCTTTATTTTCTCCAGTAGTGTAGAATTGATATTTCTTTTGCATTTGCAAATATAAATTTGTAAACCATTTTCACCCTACATCTGCAATTAGTTCCAAATTAAAGAATAGTTACAGGAGTAAAATTGAGTACTAGCTGAAGCAAAAGACAACAAAGAAACCAGTGGTTTGTATAAATCCCATTTATAGCTGGAATGTTTTCTACTGTTACACGATTATTTCTACAGCAGTGTGAAAAAGCATTTTCCTCCATAAACTTTAGTTCTGTCTTGCCAAAGTAAATATTCTTAATCTGTTGTAATTTTCTGTCATTCTCTAAGGACCAACCTGTGTTTTAGGCCTTACAGTGTCTGATTAATGATTGTTTCAAGGAATGTCAAGACTTTCTATACATATTCTGTGCAGTCATTTGCCTTTCTAGAAGACTGAACATACGAAGCATTTTAATTCTGACAAAAAATAGTGCATTTGATCAGAGCTTTTTTTTTTTATAACCTGCCATTTTCTTCAAAGCAAGTGGGATCTCTCATCTAGTACTTCAATACAACAAGCAGTCACAGTAATTTTTCTGCTGTTCTACTATTTCTAATTGTACCTACTTACATTCTATGTCTCAAAAAAGAAAAGAATGCAATAAAGAAAAAAATGAGATTACACAAATAACTTATTCACATACAATTGGGGGAAAAAATAAAGTTTTTTCAGCATTTTCGTTTTAAGGTTTTTCATTTGCCTACAGATAAACCCATCACACTGGACCATAATATTCCATGGAGCTGGCTGACTCACAGTAACTTTTTTTGAAAGTCTGAGCAAAACTGATGCAGTCATTCTGAAGAACAAGATGCAAAGGATATCTTTTCAAGGCTAAACATATTTTCAGATACTTAGCTGTGGCATTCACTCTATTCTGGAACCATTATGGATGGATGGAAACTAATAGAGAGCTAATACTTGTATTTGGGATGTGCCTTTTTATTACTGCACGCCGGTAAAATGATCTGATTTGGACAAGATGAAAACTCTGGAAAAGTCTGCAGATTCACAGTAATGGTTTGCTCAGGGCTGGTACCAAAATTCTTTAAATATTTGTTCCACATTCAGTTAGCAACTGAAGGATGTTGGCTCCCCACATTTCCATAGAAAGGCTACTCTTTGATGTTGTTGGATAAAGCAACATTTTTATATCCAGACTACAATTAGGGAATTTCTTTTCTGCTTCACTGCACAAGAGAGGATAAAATGGCTCAATATAGGCACAAGAGAAACAAGTCAGAAACTATGTGCTGGGTTACAGAAGCAGAGTTTGAGGTAAGAAAAGTGAGGCAGAGGAAGAGGACCCATTGAAAAGTCTTAGACAGAATTGCAAAGGACTTCAAGCACTGGGCTAGGAAAGGAAAACTAGCGAACTCAAGGCTGAGGTTGCAAGTACCTGGATTAGAAAAAAGGCAGAATGAGCAAGGCTGCTCAGTAGTAGAAAGACTGAAAGGGGGACCATGAAGAGAAAGGCAATTGGCCAGGTAAGGAGGTTCATGAGGAGCAGCTGTTGGGGAAAGACCAAGGTATTTTCTGCACCACAGCATAATGAGTTAGGAATAAATAAAATCAGCAGACACCAAGCAACTGAGAGGCACCAGCATTTCTGCAGATATTTCTGATTCTTTCATTGTCTGTCATGTACCCAACTGCAAGCCACTCTGTGTGAAAATTTTTTCAGTGTCCAAAGTCCCTGCTAGAACAAGTCCTCTACGGAATGCCAATTCATGGCCCTGAGACTTGCAGAACCACACACGGTGGCTTCTCTAGGGTTGTAGTACCTCCTGACTCTATTGAGGGAAAAAACAAAAAACCAGCTTTGGAATAACATTCCCAACTGTTTCACCATCTTTTCATGCATCTGACACAGAAAAGTTAGGATTTCTCTTCAGGTGTCACAGGTTACAAAAAGCACCTGACTAGGCATTTCAGAATCACTTACAAAAGCTGGATGCAGGTGAGTTAAGCAAAGAGAACCCGAGGCACTGACCTCTAAAAAGTTGGCAGGAGCTTTTGGAATCACCTTCTGATATGCAGCAAGTAGTTGACGAGTAATGATTAACAGATTCCATATATCAACTTTAGACCATGTAGCTGTGGTCAGAATAAATGGTTCATGTTAATGATTTACACAAGCATTTCAAACTTCCTGGCACCAAAGTGAGTATCTTGATTTTAGTAACAAGAATATAGAAGACCTGCCTGAAAGGAATCTGAAAGCTCAGCTACTGTGATGATTGACCTAAGCATCGAAAATTCCTCCCTGAAACAGAAAGTGGTATCTCAGATGCTTAGGCTGAGCTTGTTTCTACATAATCACTCATGGAATATTTTTTTTCCTCCAGAGAAAAATCTCTGACTGGGACTAACAAGACTCTCAAAAGGTATGATTTGCTAAGTCTCACTTAAATATATCAATGCAAAGTTAGGGGGACACTTCCACAAAAATGGATCAGAACCCATCTCCACAGCTCTTGTCCAAAAATGCACTTTAATAACAGGCTCTGCAACAGGCACTGCAGGTCAGCAAACTCAGGCCTTCCAGAATTAAGAGGAAACATGCTCTGGAGCTGAAAGCCATTTCTACTCATGCCCAGGTTTTGCAGGATATGGATCTCCTACTTGATATTAAGTACAACAAGAAAATACAGAGAAGCTTTTAAGAGCAAATAAAGCAAGACCAAACTCTCCACTATACACCTACGGACATATTTGGGAACCAATACAAGACTGACAGAGTGGAAGGTAAGTGTTTCATTTTGCAATTGCCCAGAGTCAAAAAGTCTGACAGATGTGTCTCAACTACTATAAGAGTTGCTCCTGCAAAAAGCTATTCTGTATCAATTTCCAAACAATATATCAATACTAATGGGCTCCTTGAGGCATCTCTTAAAGACAGAATTCCTCCAATAAGCCACAATATTAAGTAGTCACCAATACCCTTCTGAGTTCCAAATGTTTTTAGATTCAACTTCTATGTGGATCTCATAAAGCCCAGCTTCAAACAGGCAAAAGGAACGTGAGTGGATTCTCACTAAAAAAAGTGCCTGTCCCTAATGGAAGAACAACCAACCTGTACATCTTCAGAACTGGTTATCACCTTAGCATCTGATTTGTGGCTGAGGATTCCACGAGGTTAATCAAATCTTGGGCGTAAAAGTTGCTTGTATTCTCTCAATAAATACACCCTACTTATTTATCTGACTGAATTTAGTAATGAGTCTCACAGTGATTGCATATGCTCAGCACTGACAGTGATATTCTAGAAATAGAGGAAAGTACACAGGCCTTGAGTACATTTTATGACTATTTCTCTGATGCTCCTGCAGAAGGCTAAGGTAATGGATTCCCTCATCAGGTGATGAACATTTCAATGATGTGCACTTTAAGTCACTCTATATTAATATAAACAAGAAAGCAGTTCATGACAAAGTGTTTCTCCTCAGCAGAGATTAATAATTTTTACCCCTTTGCAAGTTTTCCTTTCTCTCCCTGGAAAAGGACACTTTGCTGACTCACATGTGATTAGCTCTGTTGCTGTAGTAGAAGCAGTGGAAAGAGAGAAAAAAGATTACTCCTTTTCTGCCTCATACACCTCTATCCACCCACAAAATCTAACACAGGATAAATCATAATCCCAGATGGGAATTTTCCTACTGATGTCAGCAAGCATAGCAGGGGATTTTCTGTATTTGTTGTTTAAATCTTGCAATAACAGAAATAGTGGACTAAACAACTAAAACATCTGTCTCAGTTAAACTTTTAGGAACTTACTTAAAAGCCTTGAAAATCTCCTTCTGATAAGTAAAGTGTGGACATCTGCTAGAAAAGATCTAAGACACAAAACCACAAAAGCTGCACAACTCATTTTTACTGGGTCACCACTGACCATACAACTCGTCCTGAGAAATCCCTTGCCTACTTCATGACACTGCAGATCCAGATGGTTTCTTCCCACCTCACCAAGGCTGGCTCCAACCAAACTGAAAACAACAGCAAACAAAATGAAAAGAGAAAAGAGGAGAGAAACAATCTATCAAGCAAGCAGCTGGGTGAGCAGAACAACCTAGAAAGTCTGATCACTTGTGGATTCTTCTGGAGTTTAAAGAGATAAGTAGCCAGGCTGATGTCTTTCCCTATTAGTTAGGCTTTCCTAGTGCCTCTTTGGATAGGGATTCTTTGAAATCAAGAGATGAATCTACAGTGCAGTCAGTTCTTCAGTGGAAGCAATAAGAAATCTTTATTCTTTATCAGGCTGCTGTGGAGGAATATAATTCCTCTGAGAGTGCTACTTTTTTCTCAGGCCTGGTTGAAACTGGATGCCAGCTGACTTTTGACCAGATGCATACAAAAGCAGTGTGGCCTGCATTTCTTGGTAATGAAATTAAAAACAAGTATTCCAAATAATTAGAAGTTACCATCTTCCCTAGGTAAACACACTTTCTATCAGTGGTTCCAGTCTTGTAAGTAATTAAACACCTTTTGAACTTTTGCCTCCATCCATCTCGTTTTAACAAAACAAGCACCAAAAGCTGGCATATGCTGATAACAGAGAGCTGTAAATACCAAGGTAGGTGATAGTCTTCAACTTTAAACAAAGCACTGAAACTAATAAAAAAGCTCCACTTGGCTTTAAAGGACTTTGAGCCAGACCATCTTCCTTCAGCTTGTGGAAAAAGACTAGCTCACAGTGGGTCCTTTGGAAATGTGTATTAATACTTAATATGTTTTATCTCCACGGAAAATAAAAAATTACGGGTTTTGGCTGGAGAATGAAAGAAAACATTGAGTTTCGACATGACCAAATGTTTATATTTTCAAACATGTAAGTTTGTTGAAGCTAAGAGAAACTCAGTGCTTCCTACAAGCACTCTGCAGAGGTTCTATTACTTTCTGCAAAGTCTTGGCTAATCAAAATCCAGCTGTCTTGTTGCACACAATGCAAGTTCAGCATATGCAGACATTTGTATGTACACTTTAAAGACCCACAAATGGTGTTAAATGATGCCTAGTCTATTCTGTGAGTAAAGTCTGATTGAAGTAGTGTGTCTGTTCAATGGATTTAGTAACACACTTCAATCTATCTTGTTAGGGATAATACTTTATATTCTAGGTATTTTGGTGACTAATGTTAACTTCATAAATAGCAAATTATTATAACGTATTAAAATCTGATCTACTTCTGCTTTTTATTTTGCAATGATTGACAGATTTATTATAATTTTTCCCTCTTCATAAATGCTTCAGTATTGAGATGATCTAATCCCTCTTTTGGTATTTTAACTTGGAGTTGCAATTTAGTTTAGGTAATAAATAAAATTGCAGAAAAAAGAAGGTAATTTACCCCTTGATAAACCTCCATCTTATTAGCTTCCATCTGTGAATAATGGCTAGTGAGTGTGCAATGTGCCTGGTACCAGTTGGATTTGGTGTATAGTGAAACAATTCTGATGGTATTGTTAGGAGCTGCCATCTGCACTTATGCAAATTTTTACTGGTCTAGAATAACAATGATTTAATGCAGCAGAACAGTTCAGCACTTGACATGCAAACACAACTGTTACTGGGCTTTATTTTTTTATATCCCTCTTTAAAAAAACCCAAGAAAAATATAGATAACTCCTATATCTGTAATATAATTTACATTCAGTACTTAGCTTATAAAATGTGATACTATTAGTACAGAGTATGATAAATATTCTAAGCATACACAACTTGTGCTAGGTGATAAAATATTCTGAGCATGTCCTAAAATGATTCTCTCATCAGAGATGGCTTGTTACCTCCACCATCAGCAGATACTGATAATTAATCAACTGAAATGAATCTTCACAGAATAAACAAATCTGTTATACATGAAGGATGATTATGTTCTTTTGGCTGTGAAGATTTTTCATAACTTATTCATGCCAATGATGTGCCTGAGTTATGAAGTATTTTTCACCTATGAAATAAATATAGCATCTTTCGTTTGTCCTGTATCCCCTCTATCTTTTGGGCTTTACCAATGTAAATCAGCACAAATCTACCACCTACACTGATTTACACCAACAGAAGAATTAACCCCTTACTCATCATCAGCAGCAATGTTTCTTTAGTTATTTCAGATGCCTTTCTAAACCATAGCTTTGGTAAAGCATTATCAGCTGTTTAATTTTTACAGCAATGGATGTGTAAATGCCATTGGCAGCTGTAAGACAGAATCATAGCTTCTCCTTCCAACTTTGTGAATTCCACTCTCCTGGTAGACACAATACGCACACTGGGAGATAGTTTGCATTTTGAGATGGGAAAGCTGAGAAAATATAGTACCACTTGCATGGATTTTTGAATTAATTATTCATACTTCAACATGCTGCTTTTATATTCATTTTGCCTTAAACGATTTAAATTACCAGTTTATTTTTTCATTGCAGAAACACTGATAGACAATGAACTCCATTCTATAGTACAATGAAGTACTTGAAAATCTTGTTTTAAGAAAGGGAATAGGATCGTATTTGACTGACCTCAAAAATCACAAATAAACAATTAAATCTTAAATTAAGAATATGTGTGACTTAACAACGGCAAAACAACAGCAAAAAAAAATATTACAATCATTAGATGATGTTATAAAATAACCAGATAAACAGCAAGTACAGTTGAGGAAATCGTGATCTGCAGTGAATATCCTTCAAACAGAAGAATTGTGAATGATTCATTCAGAGTGAGTCATGTTTTATTAGAGAAATTCTCAGGGTTAGGCCTACTGTGCAAGCACAAATTCTTGGCTAGGAGTCACTAAAACTGATGTGCTAACTCACATCAGCCAAACATACTTTATAAGGAACAAAACAAAATTTAAAAAACCCACAGAAAGAACAAAAAATCCACACCAAACCTTTCACCTAAGGAAGGGGATACTGCTTTGTGCCTTTCCTTAAGACTTCATTGAAGGAGGAGGTCAATAAAGAGTTTTAAGAAATAAGATCTGCTCAGAAAAACCTTGTGCTCGTTTCTTTTTAACATCCAGCTCTTTCCCACTAGGATTGAGGCCCCTTGGTTTCTGGGGTTTTTTTACTATCAGCTGTACTTGCAGGAAGATGTCCTTGGTGCCAATTTTCTGGTAAGTTAGCACACAGGAAAATATACATGCTGCTGAACATACAATATAACACAGAAGGAGCCATCTGGAAGATAGTTTCTGTTGTGAGGCAGAGAGAAGGTTTACTGAGGAAAGCAGCTCAGTAATTTGGATAGCAGCACAGATCTTGAGGGCCTTGGGTCAGTCTCTGCTTTACCTCAGCTATTCACCAAGACAGCTAGTAATCCAGATCTGTCCAGTCTGATTTTTCCAGATCCAGTCCTCTCCAGACCTTCCCAGATGCTCTCAGACCTTTCTAGATCCAAGAAGATACTTATTTGCCTTTAAGCTACATACTGCAATGCCTACAGTTTAGGCATCTGTCTGCCCATACAAAATCCAAAACATTGTAAGAGAAATCATAGAAACAGTAATCAAAGTAGTAATAGAAAGAGTAATTAATAAGATCCAATTACAGCCAGCACACTGAGTTCTGCCTTACACTGTCAATAGGTAAATGTTAATCCTTTATCAGTCGTTTAGCAAGTCTGAAATATCACGAGCCCCAGGCTGTTGGTCTCTCCAGGGTAACTGTTAATAAGCTCAGCAAACATCATATGTGTCTATTGAGATATGTTACCCTGCTACAGGCAACTAACTAACCCTCACAGTTAAACATCAAGTAGTCAATCAGCTCTCATTCTGTTTTCTACATGAAAACTATCTAGGTCTAATGTTTCACCTCAAAGGCAGTGTCCAGATACTTGGTTGTGGCTTCTTTTGGAAACAAGCTACAGCTCTTCTTGCAAAACCCATCCCTATGTATACAAACAAATTCAAGATGCCCCATCAGAAGAGAGCACAAGAAGGAGTTAACTCTAGGCTGTTTCTCATTGTAGAAGGGAGCCTTGAAATCACTGTTTTGTATTACATGTAAAATACAGAAAAAAACATTGGCCAGAGACACACAATGTACTGACTTCTCTAAATAATACTTGTATGCTTTGTAAATAAAGCTGACTCACAACTGCACCCTCTTAGTGCATTCTACCGTCTAAAAGGGTCATGTTTCCCTCCAATCCAGCTGATCTTGGATTCTCCTCTCACAATGACATGTCTTCACTAGCAAGAATGAAAAATGTTTCTCCTCTCTTTCCCAGAGCAGTCTAACGCTTTTTGGTTAAAACATACTGAAATTAGTACGACACATGGGCTTGAATCTAAACGAGTTGATTATGTGGCCAAGGAGAGTGCTGTAGTTCACTACAGTCATATTGCTTATCATCTAAAATGTGCATATTATTAGCCTTCACTGCCTCTTCTGTGACAATAAAGAACTTAGGCCTGTATGTGCATATTGGTCATGACCACAGACCTGTGAGGCCAAACTCAGGTTTCAAGACCTTCCAGTCTCATCAGGACCAAGGCAGTGCTGAAGGCATGCTCAGATCTTGAGATGCCTGGAGCTCCTGAAGGATGGGAAATGAAGAAGATTTAGATAAAGGACATTTTTCTAAACACTAGAACAGGTTGCCCAGAGAAGTGGTAGATGCCCCATCCCTGGAAATATTCAAGACGAGGTTGGGTGGGAAATCTACCCATCCAACCTGATCTTGAATAAACTGAGTAAACTGGTCTGATTGAAGATATCCCTATTAATTGCAGAGGACTGGGACTAGATGACCTTCAGAGATCCCTTCCAAAGCAAACCATTCCATGATTCTAAGTGTTAAAAGAGGTCAGGTGCTGTTGCATTTAGGGAGCAGTTGAATAAGGCTTTCCAGGATTATCCTTTTTCACTCACCCCTCTGAATTTCACCACCAGTATACTTGAAACATAGGCAGTTTTTTGACTTGTGTTTTTCCTTGGCAATTAGCTCAAGACCATGTGTCAGTATAACATGAGAATTCTAGTAATTTTCTTAGCAGTCTTAAATTGAAAAAAAAATCCCATTGAAGCCTGTTTTCACAAAAATAAAGCTCAATAGGACTGACTTCAAGATCACATTTAAATATCCTGACTTATGAGTATACACAGAATGTAGTATTTGTATTATAAGACAATTGTTATGCTATTTTCTCTACATAATTTTTCTCTTCTTAGTGGTATCATTAAAATAATCTAAGATTGTTTTCTATTGTTTATAAATGGACTGCTATTATCTATTCATTTACGACAAGGTGACAGTACTTACTTATCTAGTTTGCAGATAAGCACTACACAGTCTGGGGTTTTTTGTGTTTATTTGAAAAAGTGGGGTTGGAGGAAGGCTTCAAGTCTGCTTTGATCTAACTGCTATTTTCTAGGTCAGGGAGATGCAGCAAGAAGAGGAAGGTTGTGCTCTGTATGTGCCCAGCTGAGCACATACAATGGGCACACATATGTGGGACAAGTAGAAAAGGAAGAGAATCCAGCAAGTGGGAGGTTTTTACAAGAAACTGAGACTGGGAGACTGCTGAGAAGGGGGTATATCTGCTGCTGGGTCTCACAGGTGATGGGACAAACTCCCGAGGGGCACAGGGGAGACTACAATTTGCTCAACCACCAGAAGCAGTTAACTCAGTAGTTAACAGAAGTGGCTGGACTGAAAACATAAAAAGAGATATTCTTCACAGATTTATAGTGGGCAAGTACAGATATGTTTATGAATCCTTACAATTTCTCTACCATGAAGACGCATTTAGGAATCCTTATCATTCCTCTACCGTCTCTCTTTAGGACAACTAATAGCAATTAAAGAGTTAATTGTCTTTGTTTTATAATGTACTAGATGCCTCTGAGATCCTTTGTCTTTTTAGCACCTTTACAAAACTCAGTTTAAGGCAAAGTGCTGAAACATCTACCTCAAAGCTATGAGAAACTTGATACATCATTATTAACTCTGAAACTTGCCCTGGAGCTTTTCTTGTAAGCAACCTTTTAGTTACATGCATGTGGCAAGCTCCCTGCCTCCACTACCAATTCCAGCCTATCCTAAAATCCCCCGCAGAAGCCCCGGGACGAGCCAGAGCGGGCAGTGGCAGCCTGGCGATTCCCCGGAGGCAGCCACAGGCCCGCATCCCCCGTGGTGCAGTGCCGAACATGCCCGGGCAGGCTGTCCTAGGCACTCTGCGAGGCTGAGCCTGCCACACTTGGGGTCGTCTTGGCTACAGCCCTGGGCTGCTTGTCACGTTCATGCTCACTTAAAAACCAGCAGCATTGGCAAGAGTTGGTTGAAGGCACAGCTCGTGCTTGGGACATGCCAGAATGATGGCTGGGGATGCTGCAACTGGATGAAACGTCCCTCGAACAGCGGCCTTGACTTGCGGGGAAGGAAACAGCGCTGGGCAAGACAGCAGGGTTTGATGTGAAGGTGTTGGCATCCTTCCGCTGCTTGCCCCGGTGTCCTCCGAACACGGCGGGGGCATTCCGCAGGGTCAGCAGCGCGAGTCACCCACTGGTGACATGGCCACCGTCCCCAGCGGGCGGAGAGGCTGCAGGGCCCCCAGGAGCTCGGAGTCCCCGTGCGCTCGCTGGGCCACCAGCCGTAACCGTGGAGCAACCAGGAGGGCAAATGGGCCCTTCAGCAACTGGGCCCTTCCCAGCGATGAGGCGGTGCTCGCCCCGCAACGCCGCCGCTCCGCCGGTGCCCGAGGCCGCATCTCCCGCCCGCAGGGCCGGTCCGGGCCGTGCCGGGCGATCACGGGGCCGCGGCGGGGCCGGGCGGGGGCGGCGCCCCATCCTCGCCTGCGAGAGCGAGCGGTGACGGCCGGCGCTGGGGGCTGGTGCGCAGGCGGGGAAGCTGCGCGCCGCGGTCGGAAGGGAGGGGAGCGGAGGAAGGGAAGGGACGGGAAGGGGTGGCCGCGCCGGGCACAGCATGGCTGCCAAGGTAAGGCACGGCCGCCGGCGGTCGGGCGGGCGGCGGGTGGCGGCGGGAAAGGGGCCGCGGCGGGCGGTGGCCGGGTTTGACCTCGGGCCTGTCCTTGACGAAACCCGACGGTGGCGCCTCCTCCTCCCCCTCCTCGCGGCCCGGCGCCCGCTCGCCGCCAGCCCCGGGGAGCGGGGGGTGGGCAGCGGGCGGCCCCCGGCCGGTGGGGCTGGGTGCCAGCGCGGCGAGGATCCGCAGCTGCCCGCGCCGGGAGCAGCGGGCCTGAGCTGCCCTTGCAGCGCATCATCGGCGTGAATGACACTGCACGGCGCCTCCCGCGGCCCGTGCCGCTGCCGCTGCCGTATCGGTGCCCGCGTCGCTCTCCCCGGCGAGGCCCCGCACTGCCCCGCCGGGCACCCGTGCCCTGGCCCGGCCGCGGCTCCGCCAAGCGCATTTGGGCCCAGCAGTGGCTCAGTGGGAGCCGCGCCGTGCAGCTTCTTACACAATGTACAGATGCACAAAGATACACGTACGCACGTGCTGTACATGCGGACACACACACACACCTGTCTGGACGAGGGGATGCAGCGGGTTCTCGGGACGGCGAGTGGCCGGTCCCGGAGTGGGCACAGATGTTGGCCCTGCCCTGCTTGCAGGCCTTAGCAGCGCGATAGTCCCGTTTTGCTTTTCCTCCCATTTTTCTCCATGTACCTTTTTTTACCTTCTGTTTTCACATCTGGTTATCATTTTCAACGATTTTTACTTCTCAGTGCTCTCCTGTCAGGTGGATACCTGCTATTTAGGCTTTTTTGCTGATCAGATGGATAAACAAATTGAAATACTTTACTTAACCGGCTAATTATATACTCCCATCCTAGAAAAAAAATTAGCCATTATCTGGATCAAGGCCATATCTAAAGGGAGATAAAATTAGATACTGTGTTGGTGTTTCAAAACTTACTACTTACATTCGGTTTCGTATTTGAATACTGACACTTCAAAAAGAAATTACTCTATGCCCTTCTTTTATTGAAGTCAGTGATGAAACTTAGGTTGAGGAAACATCAGGAAACAAAGTTTCCCCAAACAACTGAAAGCAGCGCACGGCTCAGTGTGGCCGGAGTTGTGTGCTCCTTTATTTCATCTAGTGAATGACTGAGCTGCTTTGGTCAGCACCTTTGTCAGTAAGAATTTAGGTTATCTGAACTACATGCTGTTTTAGTGGATTGAGCAATACTTGATTCCTCATTGCTGGTGTATATAAAACAGTCATCCCCAAATCTTGTGTTCACTATTTGTGAATCTCAGCTGACCTGTCTAGTCTTTTTAAAATTTTTGATTGCCCACTGGTCCATACACACATATCAGGTACATCTTACGAAACTATTGGTGTTTAAAGACTTAAAAGTCTTCTATTCTCTGGTTTTTTGAACCTTTTCCTTATTTTCTCTTCTTCTAGCGGTGGTTTGTAATGTGCAATCCATTTGAACCTATGCTAGTCACATGTGCTTAAAAATACTAAATGTGTAGTCAGTGTTTGCCTAATCAGGTAGACACGTGTGCTCCTTGCTACACATTTGCATGGTGTCCTTTTTCTTTAGGCTAGATTTCTTACACACTTCAGATCCCCAAAACCTACACAAACATATGTTGGAAAGACTCAGCATTTTAAGAGACACTTAATTGAATGTTATATGTGTCAGGTTACATCAGGCTTGGCAGAGAGATACCCAATAAAAAGAATAATGCCGTAATTGTCATGTCATAAAACATTTCTGGTGTATTGCAAGGCAGAGATGCAGCTCTTTGTACCCCAGGATGTACAGTCCTCACATAGCTTACAAGGAAGGCTTCTGGTTTGTAAGCCTAAACACTAAGTCTTCTGAAAGACTTATGTTAAAAACAGACAGACAAACTGTGAGAACTGTGAGCAGCTAGAATGGATAATTACATTACCTAGTGAGACTTCAAGGGGGTTTTTGTCTTTTTCAGTTGAAACAGTTAAACATAGGTGAATTTCTATTTATATTGAGGTCAGTAGCAACATGTAAGTAGCATTTTGTTCTTTGAGGGTAACATCTGAGCTTAGGTTCTGCAAGCACACATGTGAATAACTTTGCCACGGAAAGAGCTTCTGGGCCTGAAGTTCTTTACGTGTGCTTGCAGGCACGGGCCTTGATTTGTGTTCTAACTTCCTCACTGATGCATCTCAGTAATGTTTGCCTTTTTCACCTCAGCCAAACAATGGACTGGTGAGTTAAATGCTTTTTCTAAAATTTCTTTAGTACTTTTTCCTTGCCAGTATCCTGCATGACCGCTTCCTTTAATTTTTTAATTGTACCCTTTTAGGCATATGAGTCTCTGGGATTGAATGTATTTGGTCTTTGCTTGCAAGATTTCAAATGTTGACATTTTAAGCAGACTCTAGGAATTCAGTGTCTCAAAAGGAAAACCCAGATGGGATACTATTAAGGCTGCATAGTTAAGCACTCAGTTATCAAGAAGTGGGCACTACAGCCCTATTAAATTTCCTTGATTGTATATAGCTCAATGTTTGCAATTTATACAGCATTTTAAACAATGTATGTTACACATCAGTGTCTTTTCTTAAACTTTGGAAACATTGCATTGTGCAAAAAAATAGGCTATGTGGAACTTCTTTATGGTAATGCAGGTACAAAGCACTAATGTTTTATGTAGTGTGTCCTGCTTATTTCTTCATTTTGAGTGTTTAACAATGCAATCACAATGTTTTTCTGCCCTTTAGCCAGATAGTTCTAAAGAGAATTTACATAGTCTAGCTAATGCACCTTGCCATTCACCTGGTGTGTATTTTACAGCAGAATTAAATGTTTGTGTTGAGCGAATGTCAGTTACCCTTGATCCCTATTCTGCTACAATGGGCATAGCTGTTGTCTCGTGCATGTGCAAAGTGTGACTTGCTGTCTTTTTAGAGTTCTACTGCTTGGTAAAATATAAATATATTTTCAGTGGGAGGTTCTAAGGTATGTTCCAATGAAACTTCTTTCTGTAGTTGATTTTGCCTTTGTTACTATGTTACTTTGTCTGTTCAACTTAAGTCAGAAATTTATAATGGGAGCTAGTATATATAATATTTTTAAACTTTATATTTGATAAACACTAAGCTACATTCAAAAAAGTATAAAAATTGCATTAATGAAAATTCCAAACTCAAGTAATTTTGGTAGATAAATCAAAGCCTAGAAAACTGTAAAAATGTGGCTTAGCATGGAAGCACTTGAACACCATTAAACTTTATCACTGCTGTGGATAGCATGTGAATAAACTTCAGGAATTTTATGAACTGTGTAATAATGATACAGGAGTTGATATCTCTGTTTCTAATGTAATTGTTTTTTTGTGTGTCATGTGTGAACTTCTATCCATTGGGCATGTACTGGTTGCCCATACTACCCAGAATGTATAAGTTATTTTAAAATTATTGTCCTATGAACAAAGTGAACACAAACATTGCATGCTAAAAAAGCTAGTTGTAAGATGACTGTTCAAGTGAAGGCATGAACTTTACATCAGTACCTGATGGGACTGCTTGCATGCTTAATTTTAACTGCATGTGTAAGTCTTTAGAAGACTGTCAGAACCACATCAATAATGTAACAAAAAGAGATTTGTTGCTGACTTATGTGACAATATTTGGGATAGTTCTAATGCAAGGTAAAGAAAATTGGTTATGCAATTTTCATGTATTTAACTTTCTTTTTAATTCTCTTTTCTCTTGTGTTTTTCTGAAACTGTTTATTATGGAAGCTGTATCAGTGGAGTTAAATGTTGTTTCTGGTTACTGCCACATCTACCTTTACAATCCTAAACCTTGTCACACCAAAAATAGTTAGTCCCCAGTCAGACATCTCACACTGAACACCCCAGTCCTGCAAGATGCATCACCTCAGCTGTATTAACTGGAGTTCTGTGAGGGAGTGATACCACTGGCCCTGCCTCTACAAACCTTTTTGTCTGCAGAAGCAATCCATTGCCTGCCTTGGATGATGTGAATTAGTGAGGTTTGGGTAAGCAACGATTGAAATGCAGGCACAATGGCAATGCAATGCTAAATAAATGTGATTGCAAACAACAACAAAACTATTAGATGCTGACACAGCCATGACACTTTGATTATTTTGCTGCCATGCACACCCAGTGTGTCCCTTTTTGCATCATACAGCTCCATTTTGCCTCTTTGTTCAGCTTCTTCTCCCGTGCTTGTTCTCCTGTGCTAGCCGTAGCATGGAGTGTGCCTGGGAACAGATTAAATTTGCTCTTCTTGCCCTCAATCATGCCATTCTTCCCTTGCTCCAGCAAAATGGAAGAGAAGAATTGCATTGCATTGGACATGGATTTGTTGAGCCCTCAGAAAAGAAGAGGTGAGGGATTCTGGCATCATGATGGGCTCCTGTGTCCATGAAAGGAGTGGAGTCCATTGTGGACAGGCTCCAGCCACTCAGTGAGATCAGTTTTGCAGAGGAAAGTGGTTGGTGAGTAAGGACAGAGCAATGTGTTTCCCTGAAGCACCACTGAGTTTATGTACTATAGATTTAATAGTGTTATGGCACTTAATGAACCATGGTGATTTTTGGATGTGATAGTACTATGTAATATCCACATGGAAAGTCCTGTTGCTAGTCTGTACAGGTCCAGCAGTGCTTGCTCATGCATAGTTATATTTTGGATCTGTGCAGAAATATGTAAATTCTTAAACACTCATAAGACTCTTCTTTCCACTTTCCCCTCAGAAAAAAAACATGTACTTATGCTGCTTATGACTTACTACTGCATCTTGATTTCTTAAGAGACCAGAATTTGCCTGATAGAGGGACATTGAATTTGTATGAGTGCTGATAACTTCTGACCTTTTCTAAGTACAAATGACTGATGACTGCAGCTGAAACAGAGGAGAAACCAAGTCATTTACTCCACTATCCTGCCTGTCATAGTTTGTGTTTAGTTTCATTTGGTTTCTTTTACTGCATAAATCTTTGCTTATGATGTGTACCCTCAGGACAAGTGGTTGAGTCCTACTCTCACAAGACTCACAGCATGCTACAGGGCCCACTGGCAAGATTAATCTCAGGAAAGACACTCATGGAGCAGCTCTGCTGTGGAAAAAGTCCATGCCGCTCTCTTCTGTAGTGGACACTGAGTTACCCTGAAAAAGGCTTTATTACAGGGGGGGTTTTGTCTCAATTGAGTTAACCTGTGTTTTTGTACTGGTATTTCCTCTGTGACCCCAGCTTTCCTTATCAGGGCAAGGTGGGGGCAAGAGAAGATGGTGGAAGAGGTTGCTTTATGTCTTCAATATGTTAGGTGCTGATGACATCGCATATTGCACCTGCCAGTGGTTTTGGCAACTTTTTGAAACTTGCTCCTTTCCATTATGGTATCCCTGTAAGAGGAATTGCAGGGTGACTTTGCTTCATGTATAGCCTAGGAGAGGGCTACTGGACCCAGCAGTTATGTGTGTACCTTGTCTGTTGTGATGCCTGCTGAAAATTATTTAAAGTTATCTGGATTTTATCACATTGGGAAATAATTTGCTCTTTCTATGCAGCTTTGTGTCCCAGGAGGGTAGAGAAGCTCTTCAAAGTGTGCCTCAAACCACACGTTAAAGGCACTCCTCCTGGAGCTGTAATGTAGACAAGCTTACAGCCCTGAATGATAACAATGTGTCTTCTGACCAGCTTGTTTAGGCCAATATCTATTTTATTTGTCTATGTTGTCCAAGGAGTATGACAAGGAGGTATGTGATACTGTATTTCCTGGAAGATGGAATTAATGTGCTGCTGAATTTTAGCTTCATTTTTGCTTTTGATCTATGGAATTGCCTCTGCTTTGGCTGTAGAATGGCTTTACCATACTGAAGAGAGCCTGTGTGTTTGTATGGTGTCAAACCTAAACTTGCATAAGGCCTCTAGGCACTACTTGACTCTGCTGATGATGCTGTTTTGCTTTAGCTGCAACATAATCTTCAGGAACAGAGCAACTGATGTTTTACAGTGCTAGATAACTATGGCTAGTAAAATGTAAGGTTGCATGTTTTCTGGTGCATTCTTTTCTTGAAAGTATCTATATCTCAGTCATTTGCAAAGAGACAAAGAGGTCCTTGTAAAAATACTCTATATTCAATTGTTTTGGAATAAAGCAATTTCAGCTGAAACTGTGTTAAAACACTTAAAGGAACACTGTAAATGCATTTTTCAAAAGTTTTAAAAATAATGTCATGCTATTTACAAGATCTTAGAAACAGGCAATTGCAATTATATTCTTTACCAAAAATGTTACTTGACCTGAACAAAATCTAGAGTGTTAAAGGATGAAATTGCTCACAAGGAATGGGTTGTTGGCATTTTTCTTTTCCTCTGAAGAGGAAAAAAAGAAACATTTGAGAGAGAGTGGCAAAGTGACTGCATGTACACCAAGCTATATGCATTTAGAGAAGGAGCAGAAGAAATACAGCTTGTCGCAGGACTAATCACATTCCTCTTGTTGGATACATGTGAGATCCCTAAACATCAGCTGCTGGATTCATATATTTTTGATGTCTTGCATGCCTAGGTAGCTTGCAAGAAGTGTTTTTGTGCTGACCAATATGGTTACTCTTTGAGTCTCCTTGGAGATCTGCCTTACACTCTGGCCATGTGAAAACCAATTTAGAAAAATATTATTTTTTGTTGTTCTTTAGACTGACATCTCCATGCCTAACTTTTTTACCCACTTAACTTTGGCATTAAGAAACCTACCAGAGGTGTCAGGAATCAGTACCAAAACAGCCAGTGTGCTGACTAGGGAGCATCTAAGGCAGTCAGTGGGAAATAAAATAGGGATGAAGAAAAGTCCCTGGAGGATCTTTAAACTGCAAGGTTTGCACCTCTGTTTCAGGCAGGGCCATTGCACAGTGTTTTTGTAATGCTACACAAGGACTGGGGGCAAGAGCTGTGAGCCAGAACCTGATTCAGTTTGTAGCAATTAGGGTACCCAGCTGGGAGGGGGAAAGATTTGGATTCTCTGTTGCCAGTAGTGTTGATACATTTTGCATGAACGATGCCTCCAGCTGCCGCAGTTTCGGAGGCTCCTTGCCTGGTGCTCACTGCCAATGTGCATTAGGCGTGTTGCATGTGTGGTTGCTGGGTGCCTGGTCAGTGTGTCTGAAATGTCTGTACATGCTCAAATCAGGGCTGCAGCAGTTCTAGATGTGCACCTTGGTGAAACTTCTGGAATCCTAAAACCTTCAATTGCATGTGACTTTCTGCTTGTAGAAATGGAATGGTTTTTGCATCATGCTGTGAGTGGATGTAGTGGAGCATGCTAATGGATCAGATCCTCAGAGGCTGAGCAAGGTGGATTTTGCAAATACACAAACACACGTTTTATTTTTAGAGAGTGTGCTGAGATGAGCTGACTTGTGCCCACAGAGCCAGACCTTTTAAAAATACTTCTAAAATCTTAGTATCATCAATACTTCCATTGCTTTAGGATCTTACTGGTTCTTCTTTGAGAGCCAAGGTTAGCCTAGACCAGATCTCTGGCACTGGTTCCTTGCCTTCCTGTTACTGGGCTGATTGTTTGTCTGCTGTGGTGCCAGGGCTGAACTTGCTGTAGCTCTTCTGTTGGTTGGGTTGGTGTGGAGAGGTACCTGTTTGTTTCCTGAGCTGCCAGGTCACTGCAGTTTTTAAAAGCTGGTGGTAGCCGTGAAGTTGTGATTTCACTAAATAATGATTCAGTGGCAATACTAGGGTAGTGTAATGGTGTGGGGGTGAATTGGGGTGGATAACTAACTGGGCAAAAAGTGACACAATTTTTTTTTTCTTTTTTTAGTATATATGAATTGGTTTCATTTGCATCAGATCAGATCAGTTCCCTAGTACAGTTCACAGCAAAGCAGCTTAAAGAGTTATGTGGATGGCACTGAGCACAGGAATACCTGAAGCTGGAAACCTGCAAAGAGTTGTTTAGTGTGACTGCTACAGGACTATTTACTGCTGTGCCTTTATAGATACTTTTACATTTTCCACTGCTCAGCAGAGAAATAAGAAGGCAGGGTTTTTTACTTTTGATATGTGGTTTGTCTGTTGTCATGCTGCCATGGTTTATGCTGGGATAGCCATAGAGGTTGTAGGGATTTTTCCCTAAAGGTAGGAGGTGTGGTGCAAGAATGTAGCCATACGGATGTAACTGTAATATTGCACAGGCTAAATTGTGAGATTGTCATAGAACTGATTGGTCAACTAATTACCCGCTAGTTATTTATGTGCCGGTGAACAAAAATTTTAATTGAAAGAAGGAAAATAAAAAATGGAACTGAAACACCAAGAAAACTTTGTCACAACTTTTCTTTTAAATATTCTTTTAAAGTATAAAGTAAAGCATTTTGTCCCATTTTCTCTGTATAGCCTAATACCTGGACTGATAGGAATATTTTTTAAAGGAGTTTTCTGAGTAAGCAGAAGTTAAAATCAGACTTCTTTTGCAAATGGTTTCTACTGTTGTGTTGCTGTTGGTTTTTTTAAAAAGATGTGTCTCTGATTGGCTTATTTATGTATTGAAAAGTGACCTGACGATGCTGTAGGAGGCGTAACTGGCGGTTGCTTTAGGCAAGTTTGTGGTTGGTTTTGCCTTGATTAGCCTAGCTGGTCCCTACATGTTTTTCTAATGATACTGATCCGCCTTAGCTCAACACCTCACACAGAAGATGACTGCAGCCTTAGTCTGTAGGAGTCAGGCAGCTGGTGAAATTCTGAGAAATGAAATCCTAACCCTCCAGAAATTTGGGAAATTAAAGGAGGATGACTTTGCTGATGGATGCTGAGGATGAAGGAACCTTGAGTGCTATGCAATAATCTGTGTTTTATTTTCCTTTGATTGGTAGGAATGTATGATGATTGTATCATCATTTTTGAATGATTGATATACATGTGAATTGTTAAGCAATGTCATTTTATTAATTATCCATATTAAAATGTATAAAGGTCAAAATGAAAAATGAAGCTTCAGAGAGGTTTTCATGCATTTGTTGCCACTGTTGCCTTTATGACTTATGACCTCCACATGCCCTTGGTCTTGCTCCCTTCTGGCCAGTCCACGTTAGCATCAGTAATACTGGTTTATCCCTTCAGCAGAAGACCTCATCTCAAAGGCTCTGGACCAGAGCTGGAGACAGACACCTGAGACCTTTTTTGGGACTTGCCTTTGTGTTGTTTTTTTTTGCTGTTACTTTTTTTGTTTGTTTTGGTTTGGTTTTTTTTTAAACCCAGATATCCTATTTGGAAAACTTATGCAATCTAAGTTTGTCCTAATAAATAGTACTACTGCAACTTGTGATTGTTTTAGGTACTCTAAAATATGTTTCCATTCTTAAGTGACAGATTTTCTTTACTCTGCACATCTCATTAGTCTTTTCACATTTTTGGCATTCATACTGGCAATATTTTAGGTGGCTGCGATTGCAATTAATACAACAGGTAACCTTTCTTGAGACTTAATTCTTGCACCACAAACTGTCCTTATGACAGGTGAACACTTCCCAGCCCTATTAGTGCTGTTTGCATTATTACTAGTTCTCTTTGATGAAAACCAGGTGCAAATAATGGAAAAACACATTAACACTGCATTTTATCGCATGTGACTGGATTAATTAAATTTGATGTAATGTGGAGAGAAACACAGTCAAATATTTATTCAGACCTGTAAGTTCACCTTTTTGTGAAGTGCAGTGCTTTGCAGAAAGCTGATAATGAATGTAGTCCAGCACCTCTTTTGGGTAACTAAGAAAGGGTTGTTTGGCAGCAAAACAGACTGATCAGGAAGGCAAATAGTTAATGATATGTTGTCATTTGAAGAAGAATCCTTTAGAAATGGAGCATTTTAAAGCTTATGAAATGCTTTTTGACCAGCATGTATTATCTGACAGAACCTGCCTGAATACAGAATTAGAGTCACCTGCTAAGGTCCAAGTTTTAGTGAGCTGGCAATAATAGTCCTAGAGTTGTAGTTATCTGTAGAACTATTGTTAGATTACATTGAGATTAGCCACAAATGATATAGCTGGAACTTGATTGTGTCTTCTTTTCAAAACAGAAATATCAAAGAATAGTTTTATTTGAAGGGTATTAATATTGCACTTAAAGGGTGCAGTCTTTAAATTATTTTCCAGTCTTCAGGTCCCACTGTGAATCAATCCCATGTGAAGATAATGTACCCTGTAGCTCTTAGTGTCTAGTTTTTTGTTTTTTTAAAAATTCCATCAGTTTAAAAATTTCAAGGCTTCTAAAGGTTATTTTTGCAATTATGGGGACCTATCAGAAGAGTAATACACGTGCTTTTTACAACTATGATTGTTATGGCCTTGATGATTAGGGTAATTGAAGGATTGCAAAGAGTAAACTTAATTTCCAAGCTGGAATACAGAAGAAGATGTTGATCTAACATAGCTAGATAACCATAGTTATTAGCCAGCCTTAAG
This sequence comes from Dicaeum eximium, assembly GCA_013396995.1. NCBI lineage: Eukaryota > Metazoa > Chordata > Aves > Passeriformes > Dicaeidae > Dicaeum > Dicaeum eximium. The sequence goes on from VWZP01000227.1 coordinate 1,357,134, forward strand.
AATACGTATTAGCAGACTTTGTTTTCCCTCCTCCTTCAGAAGAGGAGACTGAGGGGAGACCTCATCACAGTCTAGAACCTTTTTTGTGAGGGGAAGAGGAGGGGCAGGGATTGGACTTGATGATCCTTGTGGGTCCCTTCCAACTGAGCATATTCTGTGATTCAGATGTTTTTATGTAATTAGTATTCTGAAGTGTAAAAACCATGGCTGTTGAGCAAATGTAAAAGATATAATTCCTGAGCAATTGTGGAACTGTACAGGGAGGGAAGAGTGGGGAATCAAAGTCTGAGTATTTCCTATATAGTTAACAAATTTCTTAGACTTAAAACTTTAGGAAAAAGATGAGAACAGAGATTTGATATAGTTGAATTTCACTTGTTGTTTACCCAATAGAGTTTATCTTTTTCTGTTTGTGACAATGTGATCTTGTTGGTACTTTCTTTGTAATTGAAATTGATTCGCTGGAATTCAGATTGTTATGTAAAATGCTATTGACCAGGGATTTTTCCATCTCCATGCACTGTTTTGTGTTTACTTTTTCACATTTTTCAGTTTCTGTAGGTGAATACTATCTGATCTTTATTCACTGAAGATTTAAAAATGTTCTTTCCTGGAGCCAAGCTCCATTTCTATCTGAGAAGATAAGTTTAAACTTAATAGGAAATGGAAGGTTCAGAGAAGGTTCTGTGGAAGGTTGGAGTATTTTTTTAGAGCTGGCTTTGCAAGGAGATGAGGAGAAAAACTTAACTAGCAGTTGTCGTGCTTTGTTTTTTATTCTGATATTGTGTACAGGGAAAAATGGCTGTAGATTTCAGAGTATGTAAGGGCACACATTTTTCTTTCCTGATGATGTTTGCCCACTGCTTAAAAATGCACTTAGTCAACAGGGGAGGATGCTTTCTCAAGGATGATCCTAAACCACATGCCAATCATCCAGCTAGTAGGAGGAAGAAATTCCGTCTTTATATTTTAGTTGCTATTTCTTATTCCAGCTTCCCTGAACTCTCTCAGCCAGTAGAATCATCATTTTTGGGTAGTTTTGGGCTTTTGCCTCAGCCAATGGATATTTAATGCTGGGAAGTTATCAAAAGTGCCCACTTCATCAAAGTAATGCAGTAAATTAGAGTAGTTTTAAAGGAATAAATTAGAGCAAATTATTCAGTGTTGGAGTAGCTTGAGCGGCATCTGACTACATCTTTCGTCAAAGGTTGATGGGTGCTAATCAAAATGCAGGTAACATCTGCAAAACATGAAGGGTCGTCAGCAGGATCATGACACAAGGATTCTGTGTCTGTGCATGCAACTCTGGCTTAAAGGTCTGTGTTCAAATGTGTAGACACATGGTTTCCTATACTGAGAAATAAAACTTCCTGTCTTAATGCCTCTTAGTAGTGTGTGTTTATGGTGTGGCTTTGCTTTTTTTTTTTTTCAGTTTTTTTATGTCAGGTGCCCTCTACATCTGCTTAGTCAAGTCTGGGGTCTGGTGTAGGCTCTTAGTGTGGGAGACAGACTGGGGTGCTGCCTCGTATCAGTAGCAGGGCAGGAGTCTCCCTACTTAAAAGACAATTATTTTTAAGTGAAGACACTTTCTTACTGAAAGATATGTTCTGCAATAGCAGTCATACATTATCATCTGTCCTTTGTTATGTGACTTTCCTGTCATATCTGTCCATTGCATAACCAGATGTGAAGGTCTTACTTTAGGATAGAAGAGGTCTTAAAATTAGTGTTAATGAATACAAACAGCAGACTTCATTACTGTTGTCATTTTTCTCTGCCTTGGAAATACAACCTATTTCCAGTCTTCCCTGAATTCTTGGGTACTAAAACCTCTTGGTCACGTATTTTATTACTGTAGTTCTTTACATGTTTGACAACTACTATTTGATTAAACATCACTGATTTAACAGATCTTTGACAGAAGAAACCTTTAAGCGAGGCACTGAGTATGAAAAGCCATTAGAAAAACACAGTATGTAAAAATACTGTGTCTGCCTGATTCCTTCTCTCAGCCCATTGTGCAGTCTGAATCTGACTAGAGAAATCTTCACGTGTTTAGGAGAAGAAATTTTTGAATAATTTCACATTTCCATTAAAATAGTTTTTGTCACTGACATCAAGTCAGCCTTCCTCCTTCCTGTCACTTCACCTGTCTAAGACTGCTTGCCATTGTGTGTCAGTCTAACTGGAAACTACTTTCTAAAGATCATGAATTAGTCCCGTGTTGATGCTGTTCAAAAGGAAGAAAAACATGGCAACAACAAACTTTTTACAACTGCTTTTACTCTGTTCACAGGCCTAGATCAGTCACTTGGTCTGAATCTTTTCTGTCAAGACTAACTGGTGTGAAGCAGCAGGTTCACACTTTTCTGCATTGTGAAGATTATACTGCAGGAGTTTTGAGCCTCTTTTGTCTCCACAAAGAAAATAGTGGTGTAGAACTCTTAATGACTGTAAAACTCTTGCAATTTGCTTTTGGTTTTCCGTTACACGTGACCTATAGATTCAGTATCTCAGGTATGAGAATAGCCCAAACCTGAATACTTAATCCTCAAGTGTGCAAGCATTCAAATCCTGTATAAGTGAAATAGCTTATAATAGTTCCTTATTCTGTGTGCCTTTGACAAGTTGATAATAAATCAGCTTTTTCCCCTTTTTCAGTGGATGTGTGGGGAGAGAAGGAAGTAAAGAGAGCACTGGACTCTTGAAAATGATGGAAATACATAAGCAAAATATGCACAGAAAAAGTCACAAATACACTTCTTTTCCTCCAGTATTTTTAGGAAGTTTTATACAGAATGTGTGCCTACAATTCTTTTGTAGCTTTGAAAACTTGGGGCTTTGTGTTGTGTATGACCCACAATTTGATCAAACAAAGTTGGATATAATGAAAACTAGTGTGAGATCTCCTGGCTTTTCTGTTCACTGCAGACTTTCTGGGGTAGTGCAGGTTGTGAAAGCTGTGAGGTGTAATCATTGATTGGTCACCCAGCAGGTTTTTTTGAGGTAAAGCATTAGTTTTTTGTGTTTCAAGGTGCTGGATCAACTGGTCAGAAAGAGTTTTTTTTTTGAATTCTGCTACGGTTTTGACAGTTGGGGCTAAAAAGTAGGATACTATGGGATGGCGATACATGCTGTTCTGGCAGACATTCATTTGGTGATGTCAGGGTGCTGACATTAGCCCAAGTGTCCAGGGAATGAAATGGAAGAGCTCCTGGTTACTGAGACATTAAAAGCAAAGTGCTAGGTTTTCTCTAGTGTCTTAAACACTGCTGTGTTTGTTAATCTGGTATTTTTAGAGTTTAGTTTGGCTGCAATGCCCTCAAAGCAAATGGGAAGTGCCTTTCTTGGAAAAAAAATGGTTTGATGCTCTTTTGCCTTCTGCTAAAAATGCTTTCCTGAAAGTAATTTTAAGGATTTTATCTTTAAATTCCCATCTTTAAATCAAAATGTTCAGTTTGACACCATCATCATTATTTCCACTGCAACCAAGTGATCTCACAAAAATATTCAGAGGGCAATGCAGCAGAAGTAAATGTAACATTTTAATGAAACAGTTATTGCTTTATGCAAATACCTATGATAAAATAGACTCACAGATGAGAAGCCAAAATCATTCAGGCTAAAATCGGAATAGTTTGTAATTAAAATGCTGAAAATGTTTCCACAGTTTCTTAAGGAGATGAGAAGATTTTAATTATTGTTGTCAGGTATCTTACAACTTAGGTGAATTATGGAGAGTTCTTGTGAACTCTTTAACAATTTTGACTGAGGTGCAGCAAGTCAGTGGCAGATAAACCCCTAGGATTACAGTGACAGCATTGCATAAACAATATAGGTCTTCACTGGATTATTTTATATTCCCACATGAAACTGTAAATTATTTCTAAGTACCCTCTTTGATAGCTTCACCTTTCAGTTCAGATCTTTAGCAAGAATGAAGGTCACACAACCACAGTGTCCTGTGGCAGCTGTGTAACCTGCTAATATTTAAACATCAAGCAGTTGTTTGTAGTTAATATTGAAGGTAAGAATTGTGAAATAAAGCGTTAAACCGCCTTTACTTTGTACTCCCTGTCTTCAGGGAGATTATGTAATAAGTTTAAACGAAAACCCATATGGTGCCAGTTGAACAAACAGTGATACCCTTGTTTACAGGCAAAAGAGAGTGTGTTTGCAAACACATATTTTGGCATATTTATTTTGAGATGACAGGTAAAAATCTTTAAGGGAGAGAGATAATTCATTAATGTGAAAGTCTGGGTTTTCCATAGTCAGAGGCTTGTTAACATGTTTATGTGAGAAAGGTGGATAGTTACTGATAGTTACTGATAGACTCAGCTTTCACAGACCATGGCCAGGCTTCCCATGACCCAGTATGCCACTGTGTTGAGTGCTGTAGGGATAGAAAAAGGAAAAATAAACAACATACTTTTTGTGTTTCAAGTAGAAAAGTGTTACTATTTGCCCAAGTATGTGCTGGAATGCTCCCGTTATTTTTTGTTAGCTATGGGGAAGGGTTCCTGACCACAGGACTTTAGCTCTTCTTTGAGTCTCACCATTTATAGCCTTTTAATAATTCTACTTGATGTGTGTGATGTTGCTTCCCTTGTGCAGGTGTCATTTGCTCTTTTTAATGTTGTAGATTGGATCCATACACACATAAGGATTCATGCCCACTCCCACACCCTTCCCAGTTCTCTCAGGTGCTGAGGTGTGGCATTTTATATAGAGCTGAATAGATGGAATTGATTATAAATAGAATCTTGAAAAGTGAACTTCTGTCTTCAAAGAAGAAAACACAACTTTGAAACAAAACACATTTACCTATTAGTTATTCCTACATAATTCCTGTTGTGCAATTATTAGTCAAGACATGTAATGTATAGGAACTTTTGTCCAGCACATTTCCTTCATTTGCTCATTCACAAGCATGAAGTCATAAATTACAGATTACTCTAGCAACAGCTTAAGATTCTGCCTATAAACTTTCCACAAGTTTATGGGGACTGATTGCACATAACTAAATTATACAATTTTTTTGTTGTTGTTATTTTTAAAATTATTATTATTACTATTATTTTGTAATTAGTAGTTATTTAAGAGCAGGTCGTTCTCTTATGATACCCCTGTATGGCACTGCTCCAGGTCTGCTTTCTTTAAAAGGCAGCAGGTTTTTGTTGATTGCTGCAAACGATCTTGCTCACTCACTGGGACCTCGTGTTGACATCTGGAGAGAAAGTTATGCAACAACCTTTTTAACATTGTTCAGGGTGTCTGTTCTTGCCATTGTTGGTTCTGTAATTCATTAAGGTGTCAGATAAAGCATGGAATGCATCTTTTTAGGTCTTTGAGTGTACTGTATGATGTCAGGTGCAGTTGAGGACTCTGAAGAAGTTCCCTGGGAGTGCAGCATCACACCATTGTTTTGAATCTTTGGATTGTGACTCTTCTTGGTGGAAGTACCTCTTTAGGCTGTTAAAGCTGCTTTGTGCTATGGCAGGGGAAAATGAGTGTTTGGGTGGTTGTTGGGGTCTGAAGCTTGAAGCCAGGTGAAACCAGGAGTGGTTGTCTCCATTGAGCTGTGAACTGTTGGGAACCTTGAGCACCATGAGCATGGGTACCTTGGAGAGGCTTGTTACTAACTTGTGTGTTGCATTCAGAGATGGATCTCCCAGAGCTTACTGTTCCTCTGCACAGATGTGAGATGCTTCCTGAAGGTGCCACCTCCTGAGAACCATGATGTTAAATGGCCTTTTGTATTGTCACCTACCCATTGCTTTATCCTGGTTAAAATACATATTTTGTGCTAATAACATTAGGTACAAGGTAAGATTCGTGCTGCCCTAATAGTCTGCCAATTCTCTCTTATAATTTTTCAATAAGTGTCATTCAGTATCTTCACTGTCTGCTTTCTTCAGAAACTGTTTTCAATCCTGCAGTTGTTCCACTGGAGAATTTTTCTATCCTTTGCTTCTATGGGTGAGATGAATGTTTTTCTGCTAGATGTAAGCCTCTAGAAGATAAATTGCTGGAACTGGGGTGACTGCTTTTGAAAGATGAACATGAGGCAGTTAGTGTCTTGAGTTTATGGTCAATAGACTGGTTGTAAAGTAGCATTATTGTTGTAACAAAACATGCCCTGGGAGAATCAAAAGGGAAAGTCTGTAATTTGGGCTGAGGTAGCCACCAAATATGTTTTATCAGGTTCATAATTCTTAGATATGCCTCTGTTTCTGAAAGGTGTAAGGAAGCAAAGCAGAGAGCGAAGTAGCAGCATTAACATCTGTAATCTCATCCATCTATGATAAGTGGGAAGGGATATTTTTGAAGAATACCCATGACTGGATAAAAATGTCACCTGACCATTCTCAACAGCTCCTTTGAAAATAAACTTCTTTATTGAAGAAATCCTAATATCTTATGTAGAATTATTACAGTCTTCAAGTGAGTGGTGAGCTCTGGTTTGCTGAGATACACAGGAACATGTTAACATTGCATAATGGCCATCACAACATAGCTCACTTGCATATTTTTGGATCACTGTCCTGAAGATCATCCGAGTAAAAATGTGTTGTAGAAGAGCTATGAGACAATAGGGAATATTACTTTGAGGGAGAAGTTGCAGTCACAGTATGGTAGCACTTTATGATGGGTAGAGTGATTGGAGAACTGGGCTTTTTCTGATAGTAACATGAAAAGTGAAAGAAATTTCTGTTTTTAACAAAGTTTTGGTTTTCATGTTCAGTTTCTTATTGTGGTATAGGGCATCGATTTTTGTTATAGGAATGACACCAGTTGTATCCTTGTCCTAGTCTGGAGGCTGACTACAAATAGTCCAGTTTGTTCCTAACTCCATTTTCTGATAAGTGCTTAAAGTTTGGAGTGGTTTGTGTTGGCCACAGTATGGTGCTTTTTCCTTTAGTTAAATGATTTTGCTGAGCAATGGCAATTCCTAGCTATTTCTACCTAGTTTTATTGTCCTTCTGTTTTACAGTTCTTTAAGTACAAAAATTGTAGAAGTCCACAGTCTAAAGGTATTTTTACTCCCACCTTGGTTTCTGTACCTCCTTGGAAGTATTAGACAAACTGGACAAGGATTTTCCTGTGTGTGTATAATTGGTAACTGTGTGTTGGTCCCTGATCAGTTTGTGTGCAAAAACACTATCATTCTTTGGGAGTCTCCTTGAGTGAGAACCATCTTATGAACAAGCCACCTGCATTTGCTCTGGGACTTTGAAAGTAGGATCAAAGCTAGAAGGTAATTACACAATAAAGTAGGTTTGTTAGCTTTGATGCACTTGGGGGAAATGAGGCTTCCACCTCCCATGGTGCAGAAGACTGGGAATTGCCCAGAAATTTGTAATTATGATGGAGTGAAGATGAATGTGAATAGTTTTGCTTGAGATATGCTGTTTTTGTTAGCTAACAAATTTGTTTTGTTTCACTAGTGTGTGGGGTAGACTCAGCACAACTGTCTGGTTTCAATAGCGCTTATTCTGTATTTCTTCATGCTCAACCAGTCTGTAGGTTATGAAAAGATCCTACAGAAGATTGTTGATTATTGTTAATAGCATTCATTTATCTTAGCTTTACTGGGTGTTATTAGACAAAGGAATGCAGTAACTGCTGCTTAGTGTAGGGTTAGACTTGCAAAGTGTAGTTGAAATGTTTGACTGTGAGGATCAGAACTGTTTTTAGAAAAGAAAGGTTTTTGTCTCAAAGCTGATTGTGCTCAGACTGATCAGACTGGATGCACCTACCTGCTTGGTAGTTATCAACTTCTCTTGCAGTTCTTCTTACCCTAAGCCTTTGGGCAGATGCCAAATGCTATCTGAAGTGTATTTTCCTAGGTGAAATACTTGGTTTACTATTAAGGGGGTCTGTTGAGAAGGTTTTTGATCTGCATTCAGTGCCAGCTCTCCTTGCAGGTGTCTGATTCTCTGCTTGGTGAGCTGGTCCACGTCTTGCTTGAAATCTTCCTTGTAATGTCAAGTTCTATGTAGTTCACTTTCCACCGTAGATCACAGTCAAGTTCTTTTACTGCAGAAGGAATGGCAGTTCTTCTGCTGAGGTGACAATATCCATGTTGGACTAACAGAAAATGCTTATTGAGGCAGCTGAAACAGGAGACAGTGCCCTGCACAGATGCTGATGCAAAATGCTTGTAATTTAGGATATGTGTATGATGATGGAAAGTGACCAAGGAGAGTTGCTAGGTTAGAAGTATGAATATATATATTTATGGTAGTATTAGTCTAAATAGTGAAGAAAGATTATTCTCATCTACATGAACAGGTTAGTTGTCTTAAAATAAAAACTTGAGTGTTGTTTTAGCATAATACTTAACCAGTATTAGTGGGTTTCTGGTCTGAATTCAGACTTGGCCAGTAACTGTGCTTTAACTGGTTTCCGATATTCCAGTTACTCATTTAAACAAGAATGTAAGGTCAAACCCCAATTTGATCTCCTTTAGAGTTGCACATTTGAAGTGTATATGTATAATTTTAGCCAGAAGGAAACATTACAATGATCTAATCTGACCCCTTACATAAACTGGGCCACATGTTTGAGTCTTACAGGTGGACTCAATAACTTGTGATGAAACTAAAGAATACCCCTACAAGACATAAGGTTTCAATTTTAATTTGAGGTCTTTTAGTGGTATGAAATACATTGCATTCTTTAGTTGTGTTTAAAAATGGATGAACTTCTGAAAAATAATCTTAATTTCAACACAAGTTACAAGAGCTTGTGATCACTTGTTGAGCCTTTCCTCACACATCTTTTCTCTGTATGTGTCTGTAGATGGTGTTCCCTAGAACTAAACAGACTGAGCTCACCACTGTCAGCTCTGCCACAGCTCTGTCTCTCTGCTTGGAGATGGACAGCTGTCCAGCATCTTACCTGCTCGATGGCAGGAGGTTTTAAAGATACTGAGGTGTAGGGGGGCAAGCTTACCTCTCTCAACTTTTTCCTTCACATCTGAGTTGTATTCAGATTAAGCCAAGAGAAAGAAAGAATATGAGATGTTTATCTCTTTATCTTTGGTTAGGACTTGCCGTTGTTGCAATAAACTTTCTGGAATATTGCAATTCCCAAGTATTTCTGAATCATAGATCACCTTTCTACTCTATTCATGCTGTGGCTACCAAAGATCTTTGCCGTAAAGGTGAGAAGATCAGATATTATATTTTTGCCATTAGATTAATGCTATATTGACATTAAATATGATTTTCCTACTGCCCTTTTTCTTTGTTGCCCACCCATGTTGTTGTTCTTTACTGGATGGAGAACACTGTGTTATTAGTCTTTGTGTGTCTTTTGATACCATGCAATCTTTCACAACCTATTTCTTCTACCTTGTGTATGACGTTATTAATAGAGTTGGTTGGAAATGTAATCTAATCTTCTTTGACTCTCAGTGGATTCTGTTTTCTTGTGTTGTAGTTATATTTTTATGGAAAGACTCTGCATTTAATTTTGAGTATGGAAGTGGAGCTGAAAATGCATGTCTCTGTAAATTGAGCATAAGTCAATGAGAGAAAAGAGGTCTCCTGGAGAAAATGGGCTGAAATTAAGGTCAAGGTGCAAGGGAGTCTAAAGACATGATGAGCTCCCACATGCAAATCAATCTGTGTTACTGTCTCTCACAGAGCTTTCCCTTTCTCTGTGCACCCTTTGTTTAGTGTTATTGCTAATGGGTGGGGCTCAGCATTTTTGAGTGCAGTTCTTATATTGCCTGTTCTGTCTCATTCTTCATATATATATTATAACACGCATGTACATGCAGTATGTTGCTGAAGACTTTCAGGTGTCCACCTTGGGAATGAAAATCCCTGCTGATATTTTCTATACATTATCTTGGTCTTTCCTGTAGAGTGTTCTAACTTGATTATAGCCCTGCACTTCAGTTATGTACTTCGTTGTCTCCTGGGTTTTTTAATAATAACTGTTGTTTGTTGGAGGGCTTTCTTCACTGAACCTTACTTAATAGAAGTTGCTGTTTTATTTTAAGTGTGTCTGTTACATAGTATCTCTCTGTAAAGAGCAATAACATCATTTCACTCAGATCTCCTTTATCAAATGCCTTCTCATGCCACTAGAGAGACGCTAGGCCTGCCAGCTCATAGTTGGTTTTATCTTTATGGAGAAAAAATGGAAGTAAGATGGAGAAGTCTTTCCAGTAACAAAACACATCACCTAAACCCAGTTGTGTGAAAGTCAGTAAATATCACCTGAGCTGACTGGAGGAGAAGCAGCTTTCATCTGTGGGTCAGTTTTCATCAAACATGCCTCCTGTCAGCTTGCAGTCTTGTTGGCATCAGGTTACTTAGCCTTTCAGCTGTTGACATAACAATTTACAGAATGGTATGGAAAGTGATATTTTGACCTTTTCTAGAGTGGGAATCTTCTAGTAACACCTGTCATCAGGATCAGTTCTTAGGGCTGTGTGTGCAGCTTCAGCCTTGCCCATGGCTGGGTATGGATGAAAAGCTGAATTAAATTCATCTTTTAGCCACTGGTATGGCTGCATTAGCATCAGGCTTCCTGAAGTTCTCATATAAGGTAGCAGAGGCTCTTTTCTTCAGTTGGGATCAGGTACACCTTTCAGAATGCATATTGGTAGATGTCACATAGATGCACCAATTAACACAGTGTTAACCATGCCTTTTCTGTCCTGTTTGCTGGGGAATGGAAGAATGTGGAAATAGACTGTGGGAAATGGAGAAAAGCTGTGGTATGCAGCCACTGCTTCAGCTGCCAGTCTGCAGTTCTTCTGTGCATTCATTGACCTAACCAACTTCAACCTATCTTTCAGTATTGACAGTAAAAAACAACACTCAAATTCCCTCATAATCAAAAGGGGGTTGAAAAATGGCAGCTGGCCTGCGAGCACATCTCCCAAGTTTCTTAAATTGTTAATATCAGTGAAACTAAAAAAAAATGAGTGTAAGTTCATGTATCATGTGCTTTTTTTCCTCCCTTGGTTTCTTTAGGCTTAGCTGTTTGTGACAGTATTAAATTTAGACTTTAGGACAGATGAAATATGATACTGATTTATATTTGCTGGCTAAAGGTGTTTGAAGTGTCTTTCCTTTGCCTGTATAATGGCAAGGTTCTGAATTGAAGCAGCATAGAAATACTGCTTTTTTTTCTTTCCACAGAGGTCCCAATTGCTCTAGACTATCACATTTTTACAAACAGGGCTAAATTAAATCTCTGCTCACAGTGATTATATTTAGGACAGCTTGCATTTTAGAAAACACACATTTTTATATTCTTGGCTTCACAATTACACTTTGATTTTTTTGTGACTGCTTTCACACAGATTTCTGTGCAGACACAGAATTGGGACTCTAGTTGTGGACTTGGTCACTTGAGTCCTAGCATAGGTGTGGTTTTTCCCTTTTATAAAACTTCTAGAATTTTATAAGAAACCTTAATCATACACTTTTCTTAAAATACTCAGCATTTTGGTTTGGTTTTTTGTGTCTTCTTTTCGCATGTTTTCGTGGGGTTTTTTGTTGTCTTTTTTAGTTTTTAAATGAACCATTTAGGGTGAGGACAAATGTACTGAAGGTTCATCATTAAGTGTACCTGTGAGGATATAATGCTGTTGTACAGACTTACACAGACTCCTTCCATTTTCTGCAATAGGCCACTATGCTTCTAGAAATGCACTTAGGGTTGCATTTGCCTTTACAATCTACCATTGATATAAAGAGTTAGGAAAGTAAAGTAGTGTTTTATTGATAACATTTCTAATGTTTCTAATGTTTAATTCTTAAATGAGGGTAAGATTTTATGTCTTGTCCTTTAGCTGTTTATTCCCCATTACAGTTATTTTGAAAATCTGGGTTTGCTTGCAAAGAATTTGGTTTTTTAATTTGGAATAGATAGGTGTTCTGAATTGTCTTGTCAGATGAGGGTTATTATGTTAACAAGCAAGATTTTATCAAGGTATCCTGAAGAAGGAAGGCGAAACTGTAGTAGGCACAGACTGAGGGGACACATCCACTTAATGCCAAAAGCAGCAAAAAGATTGTATGGTATATCAACCAGGATAATACTGATGGACTTAGTCCATAGTGGGTTGAATATTTTTTGAGTGTTTTGTTCAGCTGTTCAGTGTTTTGAAAAAAAAAATCAAATCTGGGCTTGTGGTGATAAATGTAACTTAGATTTTAGTTTGAACTTGCTAATTAGATCTGCAGAAAAATCTAGATACTCTGCTTTCTGAATTAATCTCATTAAAAAGATCTATACTGTACATTTATAATGGTGTAAATAATAAACCAAATAGTTACACTGAAATTCAGTTTTTTATGGAGCTGCTTTCTTGAACAGGTTTGTGAGTCTGTATTTCATTCTTGCCATTTATCACTTATGGACCGTGTATGGTACTCTGAAATCTTTAGGTGAAAGGTGCTGGAAGTGTAAAAATCTATGGTAAAGATGGTGTAATGCTGAATCTCAGCAGAGAGAAATGCTATAGAGATTTGATTCTTGCATGTCTTTGTGACTTGTTAATGTGTGTTTGTTTAAGAGTTGCAGGGTTGCATAAGGAAAGCAGAACAAAAATATTGAATAACCTTATGTAAGTGTGAAATTGATAAAATGAGCATGGCCAACTAAAGCAGTACCTAATTTATCTAAGGTGAACATTTATTTTCATCACTCATTCTGTTGTTTGTGTTCTTGTTTTTAAATGACACTTTGACACCTTTTGTGTAAGTTAGCATATTAATGTGATTGTATTTACTTGTAGGTGGCTCTAACCAAAAGAGCTGATCCAGCTGAGTTGAAAACAATATTTTTGAAGGTATGTGTAAAGTACATATTTTACTCTCTCTGCTTAAATTTTTCATATCTTTTGCTCCATTATTGCAGCATACAATTCTTGATAGTTTTTTTCTAACCATTAATCATTCACTGTATTATTACCATGTTAGACTTAAATACCATTATCAGAATTGAACAATGCTCACCAAGAAGTCATATATTCCTGAAGTGATTATTGTATTGACTCAGAAGTAGTATTACTATCTTAGAAAAAACCCACATTGTTCAGAGAATGTGGTAGGAGTTTCACTGTTGTTCTTACATATGGTAAAATGTTCGTGTAGACACCTTACTGTTAGATGATTTGGTAAACCTTCTTCTTCCATCCTTGCCATCCTTTCTTCCTTAGGGTTATCTCTGCTTCTGTTATTTGTAGAAGTGTTGGGAATATTACCTTGTGAAGTGCTGGCCATATTTATTATTTAACTGAAATTCCTTCTCTGTTGGCCTGCTGTGGAAAGCACGCAAGTACAGACTCACGTATTTGCTTATATACTTGAGAGAAGTGTTCTTTAGTGTTTTGCTGAAAACTGGGAGGTGATTCTCCCACCCTGCTCTGTTCTTGTGAGACCCCACCTGCGGCGCTGCATCCAGCTCTGGGACTCCCACCATGAGAAGGATGTGAACCTGTTGGAGCTAGTCCAGAGGAGAATCACAAAGATGATCAGAGTGCTGGAACACCTTTGCTATGAAGACAGACTGAGAATTAGGATTGTTCAGCCTGGAGAAGAGATGGCTCTAGGGTTATTTTACTGTAGCCTTTCAGTACCTCAAGGGAGCCTGCAAGTAATCTGGAGACATTTTACAAGTATAGGGGACATTTTACAAAGAACATGTAGTGATAGGACAAGGGGGAATGGCTTTAAACTGAAAGAGAGTAGGTTTAGGTTAAGGAAGTAAGGAAGAAACTCTTACTGTAAGGTTGGTAAATCCCCAGAATAGCTTGCACAGTGAAGTTGTGAATGCCCCATCCCTGGAAGTGTTCAAGGCCAGATTGGATGGGGCTTTGAGTCACCTGGTCTAATAGTACATGTATGTGCCTATGGCAGGGATGTTGAAACTAGATGATCTTTAAAGTCCTTTCCAACCCAAACTATTCTGTGATTTTGTGAAACTGGCTTTGACCCATTTCCTAAATTTAAATAACTATTTTCTAGCCTTCCTAAGATTTCTTAGTGTGCTATCTGGGTAAGTTTGGTATTCTGGTGTAAAAAAAAGAATAGAAAAATTCATGGTTCTGAAGAATAAGTATGAGGTAGATGCTACAGTGGTATTAGAGAGCTACTGTATCTGAATTATTTCTGTGGAGGTGTTGAGGGCCTGAGAGAGCACATACCTTTCCAGTTTCTTCTCTCCATCTTTGCTCTCCAGCATCATGCCCCACTCTCCATGTAGTTCTTGGTATTTTTTCCATTGTCCCTTGTGAGCTATTATTAACAATATGTGTAGGTGTCACAATGTATATTGACTGTATTTATAGTTTTTATTATATACTGTCAGTATTTATAGCTCTAAAATGTGATTTTCAGTTGAGAAAATCAGGATTTAACTTCTTAAGTCCTGGAAGTTGTATCTGTCAGGAGAGCAAAAAGACTCTTGCAAAAGAAGGGGTTATGTGGTTTACAGAGGAACATACTTGAAGAGCAGGAGCACAGCAGCAGAAAATGCAGACAGGGAGTAGACCACTGACCTGAGAAGGTAGCATTGAGGAAAGAAATAAACACACTAGAGAGAAGCCCAGTCCCTTCTGAGCTATGAGGTGATCTTCAGTGGGAGAGTGGGGAAGTTGTTTGCTGGGAATAGTGTGAAAGTTGTTTCCTATCTGCCCGTGGGTATTCATCTCTCTTGCCTTTTTGAAGACTGTAGCTCCCTCAACCTTCTGATTTGATGGATTTAATGGGTTGTGGTTTAGCACACTAAATGCCACCTCTGACTTCTTGTTCTTCCTCTTTTGCTTTCCCTTCCACTAAAAAGAAGGGATCCCTTCTTTTTAAAGAGGTAATGAAATATGAGCTAAATGGTTTTTTCAGTGTAATGCAGGATTGTCATGCTGCTTACTCCCAAGAAGGAAAAATGATGATTAAATGTATTATGTTGTTATATGGTCTACAGATGAGTGATACCCAGAGTGTTAATTAAGCTTCTCCAGACGATTTTAAGTGATGAAGCCCATACAGTTGCTTCTTTCTGCAGATTGTGGAATGTTCACTTACAAAATAATTTGACAACCATTCTTTCCTACTTCAATTAAGAATTAAAAAATATGATTGCCTTTTAGGAATGGTGCCCACAGTGTAGAAATAAATGTGAAATTATCAGTTTAAATGCAGCGGATTGCAGTCAACTTTTAGCATATTTAGTATGTCAAATCCCCAATAGAATGTTTGCAAATCTTACTTGAAATGGGGTTAAACTTGTTATTACTTGACTATATGAAATGTATGTAAATAAGTTACCAAAAAGCCATTAAGTACTATGTATAATATCAAATTCTCTGTGGGTATAGTTGTCAAAGTGGGGGGAAATAAAATTGTAAAGAACCAATTTTTAAATGTTGCTCCTCCAAAACAAATAGAATTGATGTTTTTTTCTTTTTGTTATGATAATTTCCAAGAGTACTTCTTCTAAGTCTTCTAACATAACCCCTAAGAGATTAGATTTTAGTCAAAGTGATCAAGCTGACATTTTTCAAGGTCATTTTCTATATGTAGTATAGGGTACGTGATTGGATTTCAGATACACTTGAGTAAATCACAATGACAAGAAACAGGGGGACACTGAAACCTTGTGCTGTTTTCTGTTATTGAGTGCCCTAGCAGGGGGTTAGCCTGGATGAAAAAAAAGAAATGTAGAAGCATAGGCTGTCTGACTTATTTGATTTGTTTCTCAATAGCAGCTGTGTTAAAAGTTTCTGAGGCTGGGATTCTGAAGGATTCTGTCTTTCTGCAAATGATTACATTGAAATCAATTGATCTGTTAGTTCTTATAAAAGTATACAATTCAAAATTCCTTGCAGTGTAGCAGCTAAAAAGCATGTATTATTGAAACAGGAATCCTTTAGCACTAACCAATATATAGATGCCAAAGCGAGTTATGTTTTGTTGGGCTTGCTTCTCTGAAGCCTGGTTTCTTGAAGATATTGCTGCACCTGAAAATGGTATTTCTGTAGCACTAGAAGAAAATAATCTACTCTCTGGAACACTTTGGCATCCCTCTGAGAGTTATATGCCCACATCAGGTATAACGGTACACTGCAGGCACCGATATGAAATGAAAACTGCCGGTTTTCGTCCCTTAGCAGAGCCATAGCAACATGAAAGAAAACGTGTGTTTGAAGTACACTACAAAATAGTGATAGACATCTAATTTATTTATTACTTTGGTATGCATAATGCTCTGTGGGGAGATGCAGTGATAGTTAATCATCCTACCTTGCCATAAAAAAATTAAAAAAGAGAAATTAGAAGTTTCTTTCTGGTTCTCGGTGAACATTTGTTATCCCAAGATAGACCTGTTTCCCTTAAAGCTAACACATGGTTCTACAAATCTTGCCTGGGATTTCTTTTCCTCTTAATGATTTTCATTATCCTCTTTCTTTTCTTAAAATACATTCTTTAGGGTTGATTTCAAATTTGACCTGCTTCAGAAAATGAGGGCTTTAAAATTTAAGTGATGACCTATCAATGAGGGTAGAGGTGGTAATAAAGGAGGTGATAACAAAAATGTTACTATTACTTTTATTTGTAATGTATTACTGTAGGCTTCCTCTGGGACCAAATATGCTTGGCTGTCTCATAGCTGTTTTCTGGAGTAGTGTGCTAGTAGCTGTGTGTAAAGCAGGGATAATGTTTGGCAGGTGTCAGAACTCTTTTCTTATTTCTGCAGTGTACTGAACTGTCAAAGTTTGTGTTTTGCTGTTACATTTTTCTGGAAATGCTCTTCTTTGGCCTCCTTTCAGCACTTCAGCCAAGGAGAAGGTTCTCCTTTCCTTAAGGAGAAGCCTCCGTGGCTGGAGGTGATGCAGTAAAGTTCTTCAAAATGGCACCCCCAGCTGGACATTCCTGTGGGATCATTTGCTCCACTGGCATTTTGAAGGTGTCACCAACCCTACCTTCTCATCCTGAAGTAGAATGGCTAAACAAAGGAGTCATTTCACATAAATAAGATATGCTGCAGTACCCTACTGCTGTCTAGGTTTCATTTGGCCTGAGATGCCGCATACATGCTTGTAAATATGCTTGTGCTTCTTTTTCTACTTCAGAAACATATTTGGTATGGAGCATTTCTAGACTACTGTGGAGAAATTGTTGACATGATAATCCAAAAATCATGTCTGCCATTCATTGTCTGGGAAGCCAAGCCTTCAGCTGCTTCTTACTCTTTCCTGTTTGGGTCTAGGCTGTAGGTTCACTGGAGCAGAACTGTCCCCTGCTGTAACAGAGGCCTGCTCATGACTGGAAAGTATGGCTGGTGGCAATAAATTCCTGGAGAAGGATGTGTTGAGGCACTAAATATTGTATTCATTTAACAGTATGCAAGTGTGGAGAAGAATGGAGAATTCTTCATGTCTCCCAATGACTTTGTCACACGGTACCTGAAGATAATTGGAGATGGTTTGCCTAATGCAAGCACTGTACAGCTCCTTGCAGGTGTGGTGGATCAGACAAAAGATGGGTAAGTGTTTTTT
This sequence comes from Dicaeum eximium, assembly GCA_013396995.1. Lineage (NCBI taxonomy): Eukaryota > Metazoa > Chordata > Aves > Passeriformes > Dicaeidae > Dicaeum > Dicaeum eximium. The sequence goes on from VWZP01000227.1 coordinate 1,374,667, forward strand.
TGTGGTTTTGGTTTTAGTTTGGAGGGGGTGGGGTTTGGTTTTAGTTTGGGGGGTTGGGGGGAGTTTGTCATTGTTTGGTTTATTTTTTTTCTTTTTCTGTTGTTCATTTTAAAAAGTACAAAACCATTTTTTCAAACAGTCTGCTCTTTGAAGGGGGTGGGGAGTGGTTAGTTTTGTTTTGTTTGGTTTTCTCCTGCAGATCCATAAAGGAATACAGTATCTTTTAAGTGAAAAGAGTAGAAACATTGTTTTCAACTGTACTACTATTTAGCAGTGCAAACAATTTTCTGTCTACTATGTATTTTTAATTCATAGAACCTTTCATGTTTGTTGGCTGGCTCCCCTAACTCCTGCTTTTCTTTCCTTCTCTGAGTCTTTCTGTCTCTGTTTACTTTATGTATCTGTCACAAACACATTCAAATAGAAATCCAAAATAAGCTTCGATGGTGTAGAAAGAGATCCTAGAAAAAAAGTGCCCCTGCTTTGTTTTGCCATGGCACTGTTAAAAGTTTTTGCTGCTGTGTTTTTCCTTGAAGAAGGAGGAGGAGCACCTAAGGTATTCAGGGAGCCACTCTCCAATCTTGGAAAGACAGCAGTGAAGTTGGTTGCACATGGTTTGCATTTGAAAGGCTGACTTTGCCAATAGGCAAGATTAGCTACCCTTCCATCTTCCTTCCCCCTACTTTAATGAAATCCTAGCATTTGCTTTTGGTACTTGCCCAGGCAAGCTGTCTCTTCACCCATATGAATTGTTGAACCCTCCCTTTAAAGTGTCTTTAGAGAAACTTGAGAATAATTAGCTATGGACTTAAAGTGTGTAGTTGTGGCATTTTTAGAAACCAGAAAACTTCAGGCATGACTCATATCAGTGGTTGCAGAGAGTAAAATGTGAGATAAACAAAGCATGACTAAAGAATTCCTAGGGAACAGATGCAGGCATAACAGAGAAGTTTTGCAGTCCTTTCCACGCTCTTTTCTGCTCAGCCAGTCTCATGTATTTGGCAGCTGGACACCTTAAACCTTGCAGATGAGTTAATGTGATGATTGCTGCCCCAGTAAAAGAATTCTGTAAAAGGTTATGTTGGTAACATTGATGGCATCAAGAAAGCCATGGCTTCAGACAGCGCTTGACTGAAAACGTTAAACATTTCTCAGATTTCTTCCCTTGGTTTGATGCCTTCAAAAACAGCATTTTCCAAATTACATGGCTTCAAATCCGTTTTGTAATAAGAAGATTGAGAACATAATCCATACCTTGTGATTTGGATCTCCTCACAAACAGAAGCCGGTGTCAGGAAGAACAAAATGTAAAACTGTAGCCTATGTGAACTTGTTGACAAGTCGGGATTTCATAACTTGGCGTGATCTTGTAAGAGTTTTGCGGTGTAGTATTGAGGCTTCTAATTGCTGCTTTCTGCCGTGAGTAAGGATTGCTTCTGTAATCCATACTGTGCAGTGACAGCTTGTAACGTGTCTGTGGAGAGTCTCTTCTGTCTTCCTGTTTAGCTAATATGTGAAAGAATGCAGAAAGTTTGGAAAGTGATTAGCATTCATCTCTCTAAGGTGGCATTGTAGCATTTTTTGCCATGTGGCTCAGCGTTTGTAGCTTGTTCTCCTGGTGTTTAAAGTAATTTGCAGAGTAATCATCTGAGGCAAGGGTCAGCTGCTTTTTGGCTCCTGTCATGAAATCTCCTAAAGACAGCAACAGGACTATTGGTCTTCTCCTATTAAATATTGCCAACTTGGCAGTCCAGAGCTCCCAGTTTTACAGTGAAGCACAAACCAGCTTTTGTTGGTGTTCATTTTTAATAGGCTTGTCAGTGTTTAGGGACTTAGACGTGGTTAAGGTCATGAGAGTCTGTTCAGGAATTTAGTATTATTTCTATTATAAAATAGAAGGTATCTTGCAAGAAGCAGCTGTTGTTCATGACTATTGGGCATGACCACTTGTCACTAAATGGGCCTGAGCCTCCACTGGGGCTGTTCGTACCACTCTTTAGAAAGCTTTTTAATTCTTTCTGATTTTGGTGACAATTTAGGTATACACACCAAGCATAATCAATGTGAAATACTTAACTGGGTAAGTACACAGGTGAAAGGCAGACAGCACAAGAACTTCAGACTCATGAGCAGGGCATATAGATGGGCAAACAATTTCTTTCCCAAGAGCTGAAGAAGTTGTGAGTGTGCAATGAAAAGAACCGTAGCTCTTACATACAATCTCATAGTGGTTACTGTAGACAAAAATCTCATGTAAGTCTAGCCCAATTCCTGCATTGCCAGAGATTAAGGATTTGAGGGTCTACATGAGCTACTGTTGTTGTGACAAAGGTATGAGACCTCTTAAGGCATACTCTGTTGTTCAATGAATATCCGTTGCCATGGGAGCAAGTTTTGTCTCCATCTTAAGCCAGGGCAGAGGTTTATTTGATGGCAGGCTTTTCTGCTGTTCTCTTATGGAGGCATAAGGTTTCCTCTCAGAAAAGGAAATACTTTCCTTGCTGATGGCCAGACAAACCTTTCAAAGTAGTCAACCAGTAATAACGTTGATTTTAATAAGTGTTATATTGCGTAGTTGTTGTTCGTATGAGACAGATTAGAGCCTGGTTCCTGGCCTTAAGCCTCTCACTCCTAATCTTTAAAAAAAAAAAAAAAAAGGCTTCATTTGGCCTCAGCTGGATCATCAATTTCCCCAAAATACAGTAGCTTTCTAAAGGCCTATCAGGAATAGGCCAGGCATTTCCCATATTGCCTGCTATAATACTGTTTTTCAGATTTTTGTTGTACTTTTAAACATCTGCCTAACAAAATAAGTATTTACTGCACGTCTCTGTTTGGACTGTAGTAACTAACACTTTCCTGAGAAATACCATATGCTTTATTTTTAGAAAGGACAAAGTATTCAAAAATAACACTTGGAAATGCCAGCATTTTCCATTATTATTGGATATAAATTTATTCTCTAATGCACCAATTTACACTATACTTAGTTTACCTAGCTTGCAGTGTAAAATAATAGATGTAGCTTCAATTTGTGTGCCATTATGTTACCATGTTTAAATTGCTGATACAGTAAAAACATCTGCATTGATTTCTCAAAAAAACCTCTTCATCATTGCATTTGTATGTATTATTACAGCAGGTAATAAAAAGCAGGTGGCTTTTTTTCTTTGTGTAGCTACATGCAGACTTTCTCTGGTGGGAGTGTATCATGTCTGTGGGGTGTCCAGATACCATGGGTGTGAACATGGAAAAAGGAGAGAGTAGTAAACAGTGGTTTTGCTGCACCATACCCTGTTGTTCTGTTTAGACTGGTACTCTTGTGTGTGGATGCTTTTAAAATATCAAGATTTGAGCCTTCCTGGATAAATTGTACAGTATTGGCACTAGTAATGAGAACGTGAAGGTGAAGGAAGACATTGACTTATTTGTGTGGACTATCTTCAAAACTGAAATAAAATTTTGTAAACATTTCAGCTTCCTCTCCTTGTGCTGTTAAAATTACTATATTTTTCTCTGCTTTTGTAACATAAATGACTACTTGTTTAGGTATATGAAATAACTCTTGAGCAGTATAGTGAAGTCCATGTTAACACGTGTTGTTTAATGACACCTAATGATATTCACTGAAGGGTTATGCTAAACCCAAAAGGGTGATGCTAAACTGAAGAGAAAACGTGTTACCCAGGCAACTGCCCTTGTGCAGTATAGAGAAGTGAGCTTATGGCTATGTAGTACACATTTTTTCAGCTTCTTTAAGCATTAAGAATCACACGTGTAATTGACTGAAAAATTACTGCTCAGTTACTGTATTGTATGGTCATAATAGAAGTAAATGAATACGTCGTCATTAGAATAGATCTGTTGGGAATCACTTGCAGGCTAGTCTACTTAGGGAGCAAAAATACAATAAGAAGAAAATAGCTGGTTTAATTAACATGTAAAAATTGGGTTAATTTGAATTCAGCTGGCACAGCAGATATTAATGTCTCTTCTTTAACAGTCTGGCTAGAACTACACAATTTGTACACTTTTAATCTTCCTAGTTCTATGAATAATTGTTTTAAAAAATGGATATAGGATTATTTTAAGCATTTATCTGTGACTTATTAGGGGGGTTATTACTTCCAAGCGCTGAAAAAAAATGCTTCTACCAGTATAAAATCTTGTAACAGTGTTAATACACAGAGTTCTAATCAAACCCAGGCCTAGTAACATAGCATATGTTCTTAACATGGTGCTGGGGTTCTGCTGGGATTCTGCTGCGATGGGTGCTGTATTTCTTTTCTGTACTGTCATCACTGTATTGTGATCTGTTGGTAAGGACACATGCAGATTGTTTTACACAAAAAGCAGCTTTATCAAAATGGTGTTGGCAGAGATGTTACATTTATAATTCCAAACAATCCTATTCTAGAGTCTTGTCACCTGCTGTCCTTTTTGTTTTTTCTGTGTGTGTGTATTATGATCTTTGGGACAGAACTCAGTGCTTTCGATCTGTTTACTGTTCTGTCAGGTATGTAGCCAACAATAATAAATAATAATAGCCTTTTATGGCCAGTAAGTCACATTGTAACAGTAAATATGCGTAAATACAAAACTGAGTAGGTTGTGATATATTAAAATGGAAGGAAATGTTACTTTTGAAAAAAATTCTTTTGGCTTAGAAGGGATGGAAGTTTTCTTCCTTTGAAAGACTGATTATCTGTGTAGTTTGTGTCTAACAGTGGGGAGTACTGAGAGCTCCCAAGGAGTTTAAAGGACTGATGGATTGCTCGTGTGCTAACATGTGCATATGTAACAAGGCGCAGACTGCTTTGCCAGTAAAGCTTAAGGCGTTCTTATATGCTTGCTGACATCATTAATTGTGAGTTTAATCTTAAGAATACCTGAGGAGTTTTCTTTTTATTTGCTTCTTATGCTATGTTATAATTTATGGTGGCAAGCTCCCAGAGTTAATTATTTGTTAGACCATTTCATACTCTACATTTCTTTTATTTTTATTTATTGCATGTATATTGAGGGAGGTATTGTAGAACAGCTTTTAGGCCTTCTCTGTGCTGTGCTTTTTTAAAAAACTGTCCTCTTTTATTCATCTTCTCATGTTTTTATATTCCTCATGGAAGTCTGCTTGTTACACTGTGGGTGTTTGGCTGCTGATGTGCAGCAAGCACACTTCAAGTGTTGATCTAGGAAAGGCAGTAGATGTAATCTTTCTAGACTTCAGCAAAGCTTACAATACTGTCTCTCATAGTGTCCTTCTGGATAAAATATCCAGCACACAGCTGAATAACCCTGTTACATGATGGGTGAGTGACAGGCTTACGAGTCAGGCACAGAGGGTTACAGTGAATGGGGTGACATCAGGCTGGCAGCCTGTCACTAGGGGGGTTCTGCAGGCTCCATCCTCGGCCTTGTGCTCTTCAACATCTTCATAAGCAACCTTGATGCAGGACTCATACTGACACTAAGTAAGTTTGCCAACTGCTGACATCCTCAAGGGCAGAGAGGCCCTGCAGAGTCACCTCAACAAACTAGGGGGATGGGCAATCATCAACTGTATGAAGTGTAACAAGGAAAGTGCCACCCACATTCTGCACCTGGGATGGGGCAACCCTGGATATACGGGCAGACTAGGGAATGAGAGGCTGGAAAGCAGCACTGTGGAAAGGGACCTGGGGGTCCTGGTCAATGGCAATTGAACCTGAGTCAGCAGTGCCTTGGCAGCCAGGAGAGCCACCCGTGTCCTGGGGGACATCAGGCACAGCATGGCCAGCTGGGCAAGGGAGGGGATTGTCCTGCTCTGCTCTGCTGTGGGCCACCTTGAATAATGTGTAGAGCTTTGGGTGCCACAATATAAAAAAGAATTAAGCTGTTAGAGAGTGCCCAAAGGAGGGCAGCAAAGTTGGTGAAGGATCTGGAGGGGAAGCCATATGAGCAGTGGCTGAGGTCACTTGGTCTGTTCAGTCTGGAGGAGACTGAAGGGAGACCACATTGTGGTTTCAACTTCTTCACAAGGGGAAGAGGAGGGGCAAGTGTTAAACCTTCACTCTCGTGACCAGTGTCTGAATTCAAGCAAAAAGCACGAAGCTGAATTCAGGGAGGTTTAGGTTAGATGTTAAGAAAAGGTTTTTCACTCAGAGTGTGGTTGGGTACTGGAACAGCCTTCCCAGGGAAGTGGTCACAGCACCAAGCCTGTCTGACAATCCTCTCAGGGACATGGTGTGACTCTTGGGGATGGTCCTGTGCATGGCCAGGAGTTGGACCTTATGATCCTGATGGGCCTCTTCCAACTCAGCATATTCTCTGAATTCCCATAAAACAGGTGACTGGAAATTGCTGTATAGTGATGGGTCATCTTGATGGAAAAAATATCTTTTCCAACTTTCTCAAACTCTTAGTTCTTCGCTGTTATTGCATACTGAGTAGAAGTTTTCATTGAACTGGCTGCAGTGTCACTTTGGATCAAAGTCCCAAGGGTATAGTTAGTGTCTGTCAAAAATCCCCTGGGTTTATGTGTGTTTCTGACATTGGATACATTGAATTTTGTGCTTTTCAGAAATAATCCTTGTTTCCCAGCTGCTGCCACATGAACCCATTAAAGGTACGTGCCTGCTACACTGACATAAAGCAGCCTGAGAGACAGCAATCTTAACTATCCCAGACCGCTAGCAGGCCCTGCCACCACATATTTGAAGATGATTTTAAACTCTACAGCCTAGACATTAAAGAAGCAGCAAAACAGAAGAATAGTTGCCTTTGCCTCTTTAAGAATAGGAGTTTGATCTCCATTTGACCTCTGGGATGTGATGCAGAGAAATTAAAATGTTCAAGGTCTTTGTATCAAACCTACTGCTGGAAACAATGCCATGTTGTCTAATTATGTATTTCTGCTTATGAACTAACTTCTGGAAGGACAACTCTGCTTTTATCTATGCCCTACTACTGTGCTAGCACATTAGGAACCTGTGTGTAATGGTGAATTTGAATAAACTGCTCTTGGGCTGAGGAAGAACATGCAGACTACTGATTGAAATTTGTGACTCAACATGCAGGGCTGGAGGGCTGTGATGGATGACTAACAAGTTGCTAGCAAATGGATAACACATTCTGATTGGTTCCTTCTGGAGTGAGTGGCAGCGTGTAGGTCTTCAATGGATTTGCTTTCCAAAAGTGCTAAGTACTGAGTCTTGAGGGAAGTTACTCATATCTTTATTGGCTCTGTCTTGCCAGTGAAGGGAGGTAGGCTCCCCCAGAGGGCAGTTCAGTTAGACATTAAAGCTGAGGTGAGTAGCCATGCTGAGTGTTTTGCTTATTTTATGTTCTGTTGTGACTTGCCAAGGGGAGTAATGCCTTGTTCAACAGACATTTCCGTTTAGTGATATAAAGGCTTCCTGACTTCCTAATGCCCTATTGGGGATAGGGCATTATTTAGGATAAATTTTAATCCCTAGTGAATACATTTTGAGCACATTTTGGTTATGGTCTTATTTCTTTTGTATAATCAATATTATATTGTGTTTCAGTTTTTTGCAAGCAAGTTGGTTTCATAGCTGTTGTTTTTTTCCTTCATCCCTTAGGTTGATATCCTTTCAAGAGTTTGTGGCATTTGAATCAGTCCTGTGTGCTCCAGATGCATTGTTCATAGTAGCCTTTCAGCTGTTTGACAAGACTGGCAAAGGAGAAGTTACTTTTGGTAAGACATTCTTAAATGTGCGTTCTTGATGTAAAAATCCGTACCTATGCCAAACTCTGTTTCACCTTCTGTTACTGTAGGAGACAGTGATGGGTAGTGGAACTATACTAATGCCAAGCAACTTCATGTCTACACTTTTTTAATCATTTATGTGTGCACAGTTTGAAGCCCAGGTCATCGTCATCATCATAGTTTCTCTGGAGGACTGGTCACTTCTCTTTTTCTCTTCCCCAATATGCTTGTGCAGGTCCAAACCAGCAGTGATAGGTGACTATAGGAAATGATTGTAAAACTGCAAGGAAGTTGCCAGAAGACCTGGGTAAATGTTGGGTTTGAAATCATTACCCTGAATTATTTTTTAAATTGGCTATATTTCTAGCTGGCTGACTTCTAAGGCTTAAAACTGTATTCTGTGAGATTTTACAGTAATGATTTCACTATTACATGCCCTCTGCCATTCCCTCCCCCTTTAAAATTCAGCTGTTCATTGGAAGTGTGATGTTTGCACTGGTAATGAGATACATTCAGGCCAGTTTAAAACTTTATTAAGAGGACTGTTTATTTGTAGATATCCTAGAGATAGTTTTTGATATCTGCAGGATGGTCTCCCACCTGCCTAGTGATAAGGGCCATTCTGTCTGAAAGAAGGATTCAGAATTTAGCAGCTTGGACTAATTTCTCATATTGAGGTTGCACTCGAAAAAGTATGGGGAATTTTTTTGCTGAGTACCTATACTGGATAAAATTGCTGCTTCTAATCTGCTGTATTTCTAATCTGCTATATATGGTGATTCCTATATATCAAGTTTTATTGTTTGGGTGTTAAACAGTTCTGAGTAAATGGGAAATTTGATGACATTGACTCTTTGTCTTTCCGAAATATATGTTTCACACATCCATTGCATTTTACAAGTATTTCCAGCACGTGTCTTATGCTCAGTTAAAAAAGCCCTTCTCTTTCCATTTGAACTAATAATATTCTGTAACCATGCTTGAAACATCATTGTATTTTTTCTACCATCTCAAAAAGTCTGTATTTGAAGTTGCAGCTGGTGAGAAGACTTGCTGTTGCTTCTTGTGTCTCTTTTGTTTTTTTTTATTATTTTGGTAGTGTGTTGAGGGTGTGAAAGATGTGCTTTTTGTGTGCAGAAGTTTCTACAGATTTTCAGAAGTTTCAGAAGTTACTACAGATGCTAAAGGATTTTCAGAAAAAAATTCTGCAGATCATAACCTTGAAGGAAGCATTTTGTGCCTAACATTTTTGTGTGTCTATATGGGCAGAGAAGCAGTGAGAGATGCCATGCTTTTAAAACAGGAGGGAATGCATATTTTACTAGGGTTTTGTTGCAGTGAAGGCAGACCAGAGTTCCTGGAATGCCTGTGATGTGCAGTTTCTTGTCTGCGTCAGAGCCCCTGGTTGCTTGGAGCACTCATTAATAATCTAGGAAGAACTGTATTCGTTTGATCTGAATGCTGAATCAGTCCGACTTAACTTTTTAACTCTTGGCATTCTTGTTCCTATTTTTCCTGCTGTCAAATGCTTCCCTTGGGGTTTTACACATTGAGTCAAAGGAAATGTTTGGCATTTGAAGTCCATTGAAGTCCTTCTAGTGATGAGAGAAAATCCCATGCCAGACTGTGTTTAAGGTATTTGAAAGAGGAGACATGCCAACATTGGCAGAACCTCAGATAGCTTTTGTTTAATTCCTTCATCTCCCCTTTTGAAACCGTAGATGTATTTGTAACTTCTGTGTAGTACCTTGTGGCTACCACCCTGGCAAATGCCTGGACTGGGGAGGATGGAAGAGCTGTCTCAGTGTTGTGCATTCTAAGCAAAAATGGTTGACCTTCAGACAAAGCTAGTTCCTTATTTTATATCACAAGGAGAAAAAAAGAGTTTTATTGTTCTGCTGTTATAAAAAAAACCCTAATAATTTTCATAAATACATTATTAAAATACTATCCTGTAACTTTGCCACTCAATGCCTCAGTCATGCGTTTTTGAGGCTAATTATGAGATCTTTTTCCATTCACTTGAATGAGAGTGGTATCAAGTTCTTATCAAGGTTAGGAAACTTAAATAGGGGTTCTGTATACTGTGGAATTACAGTGTGAAAGGAACAGAAAAATAGGGAAAGGATAATTTTTTGGTATACTGCTGTTAGGTGTAGTATCTCAAGGCTTTAATTTTAAGTCTGTATCTCATTTTATTGTTGTAAAGAAGCAGCATGGCTTATCTGTGCAGTTGCTGTTTTTCTGTACACTAAAATAATGATATAAATATTTTTGCTTATACCAAGCAGAATAGCTCCCAGCAGTGAATTTCACATTTTCTACCATGCAAATCTGTCCAACTCTTACTCTTTCACAGGTGCACTTGGCTTGGCATCTTTTTTAAAAGAATTAATAATGAGTTTTATGCCAATGAACTTTTACACTGAATGTGAGATCCAGGCTGTGGATATTCAGAGAAATGTTCCTGGTAAAGAAGATCCAATTTAACACTTTGCACTTACTTTTCCTGAAAAATGCTGCACTCTTACTTTAGCTTCTGGGCTAGAAATGGATTTGCATTATAGCCATATGTTGACATCTCTACGATTTTAAATGTTTCATTTCTTTCAAGTTGCAAGTTAACTCTACCTGGTTCTTTGACAGAACTATTACCTATTTAAAAGGGCTGATGTGCAAGCAGTGTGGGTACATGGAGGGGCTGGGAAGTATTTCTGGTTTATTGCTTTTTGAGGTGAATTAAATGGCCACTAGTAAATTAGTGGCTAGTGGCTGGTTGAGACTACACCTGGCCATTGCATCATGTTGTAGATTTACTTTCTGCTGAAGTGTCAAAGCTTTGACAGTTTGTAAGGAGTTAAAGCTCTCAGCAGGAAAGTTTAAATTCGAGGCAAAGAGCAAACCATTGCTTCTTACTGTTGAGTGTTGACAGGCACATAAAAGCTGATAATGTAAGTCCAGGGGTTTAAGAGACTTAGTAGAGTTGCTTTTTTGTCATGTGACTATATTTTAATGCCTCATTAAAGAAGCAGAGCCCTTTGAAATTCTTTACTAGATGGCATTTAAATAAAGGTGACATGGTTGTGTAAAAAAGTGTTTAAAAACAAAGTCATTGTAACCTTCATCTTTAATTTTGGATAGGTAAAATAAATGATGGTACCTAACAGTTCTGAGCTGTGAATAACACAGCAGTGATACCCAGGAACTGGAACTTTCCTTTTCTGATACCAGTTCTCACAAGCCCTAGTGAAGGGCAAAATAAGTGTTGTCTATGTTGATTTTGCTAAGAGAGTAAGGAAATGCACAGTAAGAGCTGTGGTTGCCTGAGTCTGTGCTGCCAAGCATTATTGAACCTGCTTTAAAGATTTTAATTCTGATTTGTATTAAAGTGGAATTACCCACGAGACAGAAATTCTTGCTCTTGTACTTAATGAAGTGGAGCTGTGGTACAGTGTGTGGTTTTATGGTTTTGGTTTTCTTTTTCAGAGGTCCTCTAGTTCAATCTGAAGCTGTTTCAAAATGGATGCTGTGTTGTGCTGCTTTGAGATATATGAGTATGCTGTAAAATGTCAGTCCTTTAATTAAAAAAAACCCCAAAAACAACCAACCAAACAACAACCTCCCCACAAAGCCAACAAAAACATGAAGGAAATTGGGAACCCAGACCCTAAATTTTTGTTTGTTAAGTGCAGCAGCTGCAGATTGGAGCACTGTATTTTGCTTTTGTCTCTAAACAGGACTTTATTGGCATGCAGACAGCTATTGTGGGTCTCTGCTTCTGTTATTAATTATATCAGTACACTTCTTAGATAAACACATTAATTAAGGATATGTCTAACTAAGTGCTCCTGGTAGCTGATACCTGATACTTGAATTGCCTGAATACTTGTTTATAAACTTCCTAAAAGAACATAGCTCTTAAGAGAAGTTTAAATAGCTTCACAGCTATCGTGATGAGCTTTAGAGTGTTTTCCTCTATGATAATGCTCTGATATTTTTTTAATACGCAAAAAATGATTACAGGAGTTTCATAATTGATTTCATGACCAAATAATCAGCTTCTGATTGTGTGATGTAGTTCTTGCTTTTGTTACAGAGGATTACTTGTTTTATGCTTTGCACTGCAATTGCTGGTATGATTTGATTCTTCTTATGGAATCTGTAATTCTTTTTATCTCTTGCGCAGCACCTAGCTTAGTGATGCCTAGCCTGGTACACTGAATACCATGTAAAGCAATGAAAAACTAAATCTGAACCAACGAAATAAATTGCTGTAGCTGTAAGCTTTGATCTCTTGATAAACTCCAGTATTTAGTATTTATGAGTGAGACTTCCACTGCTGGTTCAAATTGCCTGAAACCAGTTGTAGCTAGTGATGTGTTAGCTTACACATCACATCTTCACCTATACAGCGAAACATTTGCTGATTTATAAATGACAGCTGCCTAGATATGATGGATCCAGTGGCAACATTGCAGATGTGAAATCTGTTCAGTCTGATGTTTTTTGTTGTTTGTGCAATATTGGATTTTGCATGAATGATTGCCAGTTTTAATTACAAGAGGATGTAAATTAGACTTGTTAGTATATTTATTTTCTTCAAAACAATTTTTGAAATCTTCTCAGAGTATTTTTTGAGAATTTCATTTCTAGACATATGTCAAATTGGCAAGTTTTTGTTTTGTTTTTCTCTTTTAACTGAAATGTTACACAACAAGGCAGACTTGGATACAAGCATCTTAAAAAAAAGAGAGCCTGTTTGGATACAAAGTGAATCTGTCATTCTAAATATTAGGAGAAGCTTTGTCCTATTACATTGTTTGGTTTCATTTGCTCTAGAAAATGCAATTGAGTTTCTACAGCATCCAGAACTGAAATTCAGTGTTTCAGTTTGTTCTTTGTTGTTGGTTTTGTTCTCTTGTTTTGTTGGGGATGGTAAGAGAATCATCAATTCAGATTGGAAGTGACTGAGGCAGCCATATGGTTCAAACCCTTGCAGCACCACCACCAAAACCAGTTGCTCAAGGGTAAATATCTAATCAGTGTTTTAAATAATCTCTGAGGCTGGAGATTCTGCAGCCTCTATCTCCTAGCATTTGATCACTATTATAGTGGAAATCTAAATTCCTGAGGCCTGGTTGGAATTGCCAAAGTTCCAGCTTGCATCTATTGCCTCTCGTCCTTCCACTGTGCCATCTGTGTCTTCCCTTCACCAGCTGGGTAGTTGTAGACAGCAGTGAGCTCCTCCTTTGGATCTCCCATCTCCAGGCTAGGAAAACCCCATTCCATCAGCCTCTCTCTGCATGTCACATGCATCATCCCCCAGCTGCATTGTATGGAGAAAATAGGAGTGATACTCTGTTTTTGTTAGCAGGTTGTGCTGTTTACCTTGGTGAAAGTGATCTGGGTGTTTTTGTTTTGTTTTGTTTTGTTTTTTTAATTATTATTATTACTCAGGGCAAGAGGGGTAAATTGATTTTTTATGCCCACAACGACCTAGTGCTTTTCAAACTTGAGATCTTAGGGTGCTGGCAGTTTGTTGCTAACTTCTAATGAGGCCAGGAAAGGTAATAAAAAAATGTAAGGCTGTTGCCAGTGAGCTGAATTTATGGATAGCCACAGTTCAAGTAGAAATATTTTTAAGGGATTGCATTCTGGAAAATTTCTGAAAATGTTTTAAGTAAGCAAATTACGTAATATTCCATGTGTAAATTCATGTTATTTCCCTTAGATACAGCAGAGACAGAAGAAGCAGACAAGATTGAATCCAGAGAATCCAGAGTCTTACTTGCTGAGAGTGATGGTACTTTTGGAAAGAGTCTGTTTTTTGGTTTTTGTGGGGGTTTTTTTGGTGTTTTTGGGGTTTTTTTGGTGGTATTTGCAGTATATACCACAGGTAACAGAAGTGCAAAAGTATCTCAGTCAAAAGTCAAAAATTAGGGCCAAGTTGAACAGGATGCTGTATGGATATGTCATGAGAAAGTGAATTAGTAGTTTTAAGAAGTGACAAGGGCACAAACAACCAGAGCAGAGGGAAGGTAAGAGGATAAAAAGACAACAATTTCAGCAGATTTGTGAAGTTGAAGCTTATAATGGATCTTCTTGATTAGGAAAAATCATGAAGGCACAAGCATGTTCTGTGTGATAATGTTTTCATCAATGTGAAATTAATCTGTAAGAGTGCTTTGTCCTTGTTGAAAAGTTTGGCTAGGACAATGAATTATGTTCAGTAGCTAGTGTGTCTCTTCTGAAATAGAATGCATGCTGAACATTTTTTAGGATTGGTACTGGACTTTATGGTTTGCTGCAGGCATTTTGGGAGATCTGTTTGGTTCTTGTCTTCTTTAGTGTCCAATATCAACATTTGATAGACATTTATTTAGCATTACTGGTCTTCATCTCACTTCTGTGTACAACAGGTACTGTACAGCCTTTGTTGCTTCTTCCAGCCACAGCTGTGGTTCACAGTGGAACAGAAGTGACCAGTTTTGGTGGGGGACTCCAGCCTCCTGCTTCTCCACCTTGCTGTGGCTGCCTCTAAGGATGCTGGCACTCCTTTGGGGCTGTCGCATCTTTTTTAATGCTTGAGGGTGTGCCAAGTTAACCAATGCATTTTCTGAGAGCAGCTCAACAAGTATCGTAAGCTTTTGCTTCTCACTGGTGGGCTCCAGATGTTGATATGTTACCTGGAGGTGTAAAAACATTGTGAGGGCATCAATTTTTTTATATATGTGGGCCTTATTTCACTTCTTTAATCATCAGCTTTTATTACAAAAATAACTACCCAGATTTTGTAACTTTTTGAGTGATATATGAGTGTTTTCTGAACAAATAAATGTAGATACATGGGAATATCAGATGGGCATGTATATGTTGTATGATATCTTGTCAGAGATCTGAAGAACTGCTTGGAAGATGTTCAGTTCAGTGGGTTAAAAATCCTCTTTTTACGGAAGACCAACTGTAGGTTTGCACAATTGACTGTAATGGCTCCAATTTTAAAAGATAGAGGTAACAGGGAGCACTTCCAATTGGTGGGATAGTTCAAGAATACTACATACTCAGATGGCTAAAATATTATGCTTTCTGCTGCTACTTCATGCTACTTAAAAAGAAAAAAAATAGGTGTGGAAGAGGTGGGAGCATGCCAATTTGAGAGTCATTTTCAACTGTGTAAGGTCCCTCTTGGTTAACAGAGTAACTCTTTGGTAAGCTGAGGGTCAGCCATCTGTGTATCCTGTTGGAAAAAAAAGCCCAACATGATTACTAAGCAGCACTTGGGGAGGCACCAAAAGCTTCCACACCAGAATATATTTTAAACCGTGTCAGGAGCAGTATATCACTTTAAGTTTGCTTTTTATTAAGATTTTTCCCCATCCCATTTTCAAACTGGCCTGGAATTGCAGATAAGAAAGTAGAAGCTTCAGCAGGTTCTAAGAGCCAGAAAAGTGTTTTGTTATTACAGATTTTAATATGAAATTTCAGATAGCAAAATACACATATTTTTGTGGTGTATGCAATTTAGTTTTTTAAATTGGAAAATCTGCTGTTAGCAGATTTCTAGGTAGCAGTTAATGACTTATATCATCTAACATTTGAAATTCAGGACCTGATTTGAGAATCTGATAAAAGAAAACAAAACTGAGAATATGTTGGAAGAGCTCAAAGTGAAAATTACAGTTTAGATAGGTTTGAGGGTAGATAGTTAGACATTTTAATTGAACTAAAATAGTTTTATACTAATACTGTACTGTTGTTGGGAGTACATTTTGTGGTGTATTTGAAATCGAAGTATTTAAGTGAGGGAAAATGTATGTTAATGCTTTGCAAGAAAGTGATTTTTTTTTTATATCATCTATCTAAGCAAAATAGCTGTTAAAGACATAGAGCTTTCAAGTCTATGCTGGAAAGTAAAGTGTAAAGTTTATGGTTATTTCTTTGAGCCAGGAGTTTGCTTTTATCACTTTGGTTGGTATATTAAATTGCTTTAGGAAACAAAGATGTGAATTCTCAAGTAAATTTTTTATTGCTGGACAGCTACAGTGAAATTAGCCCCTGCCAGTGTAAAAAAAAAAAAAAAAAGGTGTTGATTCAGTCTACATTTGAAAAATATACTTGCAAAATAAATAGTTTGAAAGAATTTCAGATTTAGTATATCAGATACTTATGGATATACCCAGTAAAGATTTTAGGAGCTTGTTCTGTTAGGTGACTTTCCTTAGACACAAAATGCAGTGGAATAATGACTTTCAGAGTTTTCCTTTTAAAATCTAAAATTTGTACATCCAAATTTCACTTGGAGAATATTGGTAGCCCTTGTTGTGTCAGGAGTGTCTGTAGTTATTCCAAAGCATGCTTTATTTCTATTTTACTTCTTAATCACAGGAAATGGGATATCACAGGAATGAAAATGGAATGGAATCACAGGAATGAAAATGTGAATGCAGCATGCTTGTTTGTGCAGTAAGCATCTAAACATACACATCAGCACACTGCAGAGAACAAGGTCCCCAGGACTTAAAGGACCAAAAACCCCCACTGTAAATCAGCAGGCAGATCACCTGGAGGGAAAGTAAAACAACTCTTTCATGCAGTGATCAGAAACGAATGGCAAGGTAGCTATCTTTTAGTTAGAGATCATGGAGGGACAAACAATTATTTGTTTCAGAACCTTACAATTTATTTTAAAATTGAGTTTCAAAGTTGAATTTTTTAAAAGATTGATAAAAGTGACAGCATGGATTTCTGAAAATGAGTGTTTAAAATCTTCAGCCTGTTGTTTGTTTTGCTTTCTGACAGCTCTGGTTCAAACAATGCAAACACACGAATGGTTGTATCTTTTGCTGGCTTTAGATTAATTTTGTGCTGTTATGGCTCTTGACATTGAAGCATTAACATTTTGCTTTTTTAAAACTAAAGCAATTAAACAGTATTCTGAAGTGGATTTTAAAGCTTCCATTTATCAGATATTTTGATTAAAGACTTCATTAGGATCAAAGCACAGTTGCCCAGAGAAGTTATGGAATCTCTCTTGTTAAAGGTATTCACAGAATCACAGATTGGGTCATGTTGGAAGGGACCACAGGGGGTCATCTGGTCCAACCTCCCTGCTCAAGCAGGGTCATCCCAGAGCACATGGCACATGATTGTGTCCAAATGGTTTTTGAGTATCTCCTGTGAGGGAGACTCCACAACCTCTCTGGGCAGTCTGCTTCAGTGCTCAGACACCCACACAGTAAAGAAGTTGTTCCTCATGTTCAGGTGGAACTTCCTGATTAAACACTACTGGGCCTGGTATTGAACCTTGGGGAACACCAGTGACAGGCCTCCAACTGGACCCTGTGCCACTGATTATGGGATTTCAACGTCCCCTTACCCTGATGTCCTAAGTTAGAAATTCATGAGGGGGTATTCAAACCTTGTCTGGCCATGGCCCCGAGCAGCCTCTTCTGGTTGGACTTTCTTTGACTGGTGGCTGGACTCCATGAAATCCAGATGTCCTTTCCATTACAAATTATTCTGTAGCTCTGAAACAGGTTCCTTTAAAAAAAAGTCTAAACAGACATCGTAACTCCTGGCTACTGAAGCACACCTCAGCTTCTCTGTGTTTTGCTGTGTTTAGTTAAGTGACTGTGGATAGCTGTGGAACTTTCAACTGCAGGTTTAATGCAAAACTACATTTTTTTCATTGCCCATTTTTTATTTTAATACTGGACTTAGAGTAAGTTCTGGTACATAATTGGATACCTTTTGATGGTTAAATCGCAAGCTAAAACACTTGAAATTTTTCATGTAGTATGAATGGTTTTTAATGTCTGAGTTGGGCAATCTGCCTACAGTTGAGACTTGAGTCAGTGGTGTGGTAGATGAATGGGTAATGAGACCTAGCATGGGAAAAGGAAGAAGACTGTTCACAGGCCATAGGAGTTTGTGCACTGTAAATGGTTGCAAAAAGGAAGTATGGGGTACGTGTAAAAAACCAGTGGCAAAGAGGATACCATGTCTCATGCCATCAAAGAATCAGTAGAAGCACAGTAGGCAGTCTTCCAGTCAGCTGCCTGCCCTGTATAATCCAACATGCATTCTGTCAGAAAAGCATCTAGTAGTAGTTGCCAAGTCATATTGACATCAATGTACAGTATGATTGTGAAAAGATCAAGTTGTGTAGGTTCTCTTACTGTATCTACACTAATGTGGTAGTCTGTGTTTTCCAGGTCATAGGAAAAATTAAGTGCACATCTTTAACTTGGGCTGTTTAGAGTGATACTTGTACTTATATGAACTTCTGAGACATGCTTGTGGCCTTTAATCTCTAAAACAGACAAGGGAATGCAAATGGTCTGCATAGAGACCTTATTATTGTCCAAATTGGCTTGATGAGGTTTTCACTTCCACTGCTGTGTGTTCCTTTGCTTTTTGTAATGCCAATAATTAAACATTGTATTTAGACTGAAGTTACCATTCTTTTCACTTCTTGATGTTTGGGCATGTCTTGGTAATGTGCCCTTGCAGCCCAGAAAGACAAATGTGTCCTGAGCTGCATCAAAAGCAGCATGTCAACCAGGGTGAGGGAGGAGATTCTGCCCCTCTGCTGTGTTCTGGTGAGACAGACCCCACCTGGAGCACTGCATCCAGCTCTGGGGTCCCCAGCACAGGAAGGACAGGGACCTGTTGGAGCAAGTCCAGAGGAGGAAACCCATGATTAAAGGGATGGAGCACCTCTTCTCTGATGAAAAACGGCAGGAATTGGGATTGTTCCGCCTGAAGAAGAGAAAAGGCTTTGGGATGACCTAATTGCAGCCTTCCAGTACCTAAAGGGAGCCTACAAGATAGGAAAAGGGAGAATGGTTTTAAACTGAAAGAGAGTAGGTTTAGGTTAGATATATGGAAGAAATTCTTTACTGTGGGGGTGATAAGACACTGTGGATGCCCCATCCCTGGAATTGTTCAAGGCCATGTTGGATGAGGCTTTGAGAAATATGTTCTAGTGAAGGGTGTCCTTGCCCATGGCAGGGCAATTGAAGTTAGATGATCTTTAAGTAATCTCTTTCAAGCCAAACCATTCTGTGATTGTGTGTTTAATTTTCTTGAGATGGAATTTTAATTTTAGGCTCCAGCCAAGGAGGGTTTATAGGAGACAGAGCTGGGGAAGCAGGATACATTGTTCCTTCAAGGTAGCTAATGCATAATAATAAATTTAAATAAAATGACAGGGGCATATTCAAATGAGACTGTGCAACTTTCCTGTGTTAATAATTTGAAGTAAGAATTGTGTGGAGCCTTGCCCCATCAAAAAAAATTTGAAACTCATTTTATACCAGCTAAGTTTCTGCTATTTCTTACCTTGCATCAGGTCAGAATGCCCCTTTTTTCTCTGACAAAGTCAAGTCTGGAGTCCAGCCAAACATAGCTTTTGGTAAATGATTATTTGTTCCTCATCTCATCCAAACAGTATCAGTGGCTTGCTCTGGGGAAATTCTGGAGATGGGATGAAAGGGAAAGAGGAAGCTTTGTTGTGTGAATCTCTTTGTTTCTCTGGAAAAGCAGCGGTCACTGCCAGAAAGAGACAACCTTTATTTCCTCTTGTATGCAGGCAAGACAGGCTGTCTGTTTCGTGACGGTTGCCTTCTTTGAAGAAAGTCTGGCAGAAAGCAGGAACTTTATAAATGTGATCTCCAGTGACATGTGGCAAGGTGCCTTGAGCTGTGTCAGTAGGAAGCACCCTAGATGAAAGACTTTAAGTAGAGGTATAGGACCTCACCCTGAACCAATAGACTTTCTCTCCCACTGCCTTGAGAGCAGAATTTTGCTCCTGGAGAATGCTGGCAGACAAGATCCAGGCTGGCTGTGATGGAGCTTTAGACATGAATGAACAATGGGACTGTCCTGGGGGCATTGACTTTGCTTGGAGAAAATTCTCATAGGACATTAGGACTTGGAGTTATGAATTTTATGAATTTGAGGTTAACTGGGGTTAGTCTTTCTGTTTGTAAGTTAAATCCAACTTGCTCTTTCACCACTGATTTCCTGAGATCAGTGGGTGGTGTGTTTTTAAAGCCGAAACTACAGACTGGGTTGTGAGATGGGAAGAGGTCTGCAGTTTCATTTCTGCTCTCTCTGTGAAGTCTTCTTGCTTTAGAACACGCTGTTCTTGTGGGTAATACCATGTGCAGGGCTTTTGGGTCAGTGAAGCAGGACATGTGCCCCTTTCATCTCTTTGTGACTGTTTTTTTCTATGTCTTTATTCTTCGTTTACTTGGGCTCTTCCTGTCATCTTCCTGGCCCTCAGCTGACACACTTCACTCTCACTTTTTCCTTGCCTAAAAGAGGGGATTCCACCCTGGCTGGGTTTCCCCAAGTCAATAGACTGGGGAACTGTGCCTGCCTGGCATGGGCTGAACCAGAAGCCAGAACTCAACATGCACAGGAGACACAACCTCATTGCCCCAAGGAGTCAGCTCCCACCTCTGCTTGTGGCACTGGAATGAGCTGGAAGGTGGCTCCCAGTCCTGCCTGGCAGGCAGAGGCTGGCTCCTGTGGGGTGATTCCCAGCTTGTTCTGAACACAGGCAAGCACTAAGCTGTGCTGATTTCCTCAACCCCAGGCACCAGTCATGCTTGGGAACTGGCTTACAGCTCTGCTGCTCTCAGAGACAGACAGGAGCTCGTGGTTTGGACTCCTGGTCTTCCACAAAGCGTGAAGGGAGCAGACCAGCTCCTGGCCCAGCCTGTGGGTAGGGAGTGACTCCTGGGAACC
The DNA here is from genome assembly GCA_013396995.1 of Dicaeum eximium. Classification (NCBI taxonomy): domain Eukaryota; kingdom Metazoa; phylum Chordata; class Aves; order Passeriformes; family Dicaeidae; genus Dicaeum; species Dicaeum eximium. The sequence goes on from VWZP01000227.1 coordinate 1,395,131, forward strand.
ATCTCTCCATGCTCACAGGAACTTTCAGGAGACAAAGACTGGCTCTTGGCTTGAGTTGCTGGAAGAGTCATACAGCAATTAGGGAGGCATATAGCAGCTGGGAACCTCTGGCCTTGAGCTTGTCTTCAGAGGATAACTTTGCCCTATTTTTTTGGCTGAGACATAACTATCACATTGAAGTGGGCTGTGTCCTGTGAGACAAGTACTTGCTCAGATCTCACTGCTGTTTTCATTACTTACAGTATACACTGTCTAGTTGCAGAAATGTATGGTCCTTGCTACTGATTGTGTACCAAATAGTTGCTTTTTCACAGAAACTGCGGTGTATTACCAGTCTACCAAGTGTGTAGTAAACTGTTGCCCAGTTGTGACTACTAAATACAAAGTGTATGTATTTATGTGTATGTATTTAGGTGTGCTCATACTTTCACGCTGCCCCCCTCTTTGTAGAAGAGATTTAGGTTTAAAATCTGCATAGTGCTGGCGGTAAGTTTTTATTCCTGCCGTGTCTCTCCCCTCATCCCCTGTCCTGCTTGTCAGTGCTCCATAAGTAACTCCAGAAAAGTGGATCTTGGAATTGTGGTATTTTTGTAGTTGATTTGTTTGAATGTGGAGAGCTCTGGGAAAAATTCAAAAGCATGAATTATAGTGATACAAAACTTTCATTGTTAGCAACTTGAAAAGATTATGCTGAAAATCAGTTCACTTTAGTCATCTTTTTATAAATTGTCTTTTAAATTTAATCTTCTCTTGTTTAAATTTGAAACTTGAAATATCTGAGTTTCTTTAATTAAATGCTGTGCATATAAAACTTCACAAATAAAAATATTATTCAGAAACTATTTCTGAGCGTGATGATTTGGGTAAATAAAAAACATAAGGATTGCTTTACAATATGTTACTAATTTATATGAACAGTATTGCTTTCCTGTTATAAAATATCATATTTGTTTATGTGTTTGTCTCTATTGTTATTTTATTTTATTACTAAATGAACACTTTTCTTTTCTTCCCAGAGGATGCTAAACAAGTTTTTGGCCAGACCACGATCCATCAGCACATTCCTTTTAACTGGAATTCAGAGTTCGTACAACTGCATTTTGGAAAGGATAGAAAAAGACACCTGACATATCCGGAGTTCACTCAGTTTTTACTGGTGGGTCTAATACAGCATGGTTTGTCAAGAGTACTAAGAAGGATGCAAGAATCTAACTATTTGCAAACTTGCCAAATACCATGCTGGTAGCAAAGTTGAAATGCATACCAAGTATAGGCTCTTACAGTGAGAGTGCTGGACTTGTATAGTATGTTGATAAATACGATAAGCTATTGGTAAAACTGCTGAATAAGGCTAGCTGGGTTTTTTTCCTTTTCTTTGTTTTTTCACCTGCATGCAGAAGGTGATATTTTTCTATACTATTGTGTAGACATAGACATGAAATTAAAAACCTAGACTTCGACATCCAAAAATCTCCTACATTTTTAAATCTACAAGTCAAAGCATGTTAAATAACAGTATTGAACATTTTAGACTCAACTTGCCAGACTTGTATTACAAAGTACTTCTGTCTGTAAACAGCATGTTTACCAAACATATATTTAATTCAGAGCTCATATCCAGCAATATTTATTACAAGCCATTTCCACACATTTTACTTTTGCTCTTTTTTCAGAAAGAATTAAGCTTATCTTAGAGAGGGAAAATTTGCTTGTAGTGTATAAAGAAAAAAAATACTACTTTTTGCAAGGAATTCTTGGCCATTCATACTTTTGCGTACTTTGTTACAGGAAGTAAAATATTATGCTAATAAAAAACCCCATGATTATCTGTATTTCAGCAGTACTGTTAAAAATAGTCTTCAGTAGGAAAAGAGGTGAAACACGTGAGTTTCTTATTTGTATTCCTCCTGAATACTTAATGCCTGTATTAGTATTTACACTAGAGAGTTTCAAAATGGGAACCTGCTTCAAGACTGCCAGGTTTCTTTTTTTCTTGTTTACACAAGTATGTTAGTTCACAGTAGGAGGTGGTATCATTTTGATGAGGAATAATTAAGATAATGCTATTGAGACAAATGTTTCAAATTGACTTTGTAGAACAGAGCCTAATTAACTTTGTATGAAGAGGACGTCAGGTATCACATGATTAAATTGTATTCCCTTAGGCTTTGTATTGACTATTGTAACTCCTAAGTAGCTAAGACATAAACTAGTTTTGTGACAGAAATAGGAATCAGAACCTCTTTTGAATGAAAAAGCAAATGTGCTACTTGATTAGGAAAAAATGCCTCTGGCAATGTGTTCTGGTATCTCTTCCAACTACAGAATAAGCCTCAGAAATGTATCCTGATTTTGGTGGTTTAAAGTCAGAGTTTTCACGAAGTACCAGTCCTGTTTGCCTCATCTATTTGCTTAGAGATCTGAGGAAAACCTGTAGTAAAACTCAGAATAAAAATATGACACTTTCTCACTATTAAAAAAAAAAAAAGGGGGTGTGTGTATAAGGGTTGTTGAGAGAGGTTAAGAGAGGTTAGTCATGGACCTAAAAGAGCTTGTAATGGTAAGGCTGGGTGTTTGGAATGTTTTAATTCTTTCTTTGGGTTCTTTTGTGTTTTTAATTTGAATTAGGAAAACCTAGCACTGAGGCAGGAGTCTTCTAACTTTGGAGATTAGTCCTATTAGGTTTTCTCATCTTGTGGAGGGATGTTCCTCTTATCTGAAAGGAATTTTTTTGGATGGGATGACACTGTTGGAATAATTGTTTATGATGGAAGATGTCAGTGGTCCTAATGAACCAGCCAGCCCTTTTGGTGATGATCTATATAGGTCAGAAGCGTGGGAAGAAGAGCATAAACCAGTAGAATAAGGATGACAGTTCTGGGTGTCTCCGGAGAGGTGAGATGCACTCAGGAAAAGTTCTAATGCTGCTAATAAAGGTGCTCTCAGCACTGGTGCAGGCAGCAAGGATTTTCAAATCAATTAATTGTCCTAAGACTGCTGAAGCTGCCTATTATCAGTACAATGTATTAGGATGCTCAGTCAATCACAGTAATTGGGTACATCTGTTTACCCACTTTCTAGAGCTGTAAATCCTTGAATCACATAAGTTTCCCTGCTGATTCTTGCCTTGCAGCGTTGTATTACAGATGCTGAAGTTTGGGCACAGAAATGGCTCTCGGCACAGAGTGGAGAGTTACTGTTCACAGGCATGGAAATCTTCCTTTAAGCTCTGTAACCTTTGGTACTCAGCCTTTCCTTCTGACATTCTGCCTGTGCATGAGTCAGTCTTTTTAGTCTGATGTCTAGACCTTGGACCTTAGACAGCAAGAGACCACAGTGGATACCAAATTACCTTTCTGCATTCCTGATGTGTGAATGCACTTTACATTGCACTTAACATGGACCAGATGGTTCTGTAAGGCGCTTCAGGTACTGCTTTGTAAGTACAATGCAATTTGCAACTTTTAATGGAATAATCTAGCTAGATTCAAATTCCTTTACATTGGGTCCTATTATGTCACATAAACTTGTTCCATGATCATTATCTGTTGCAGCATTTGGACTAATCATCACTTCTGGCAAAGCTCAAGGTAGTTGGAAAATAACATTGGGGTATTTCATCCATGTACAAGATGGATCTCTTGTGGCTTTAAATATGAAGTGTTTATATGAGATTCTGAATATTTATATCCTTCCAGCACTTTTTCTGTCTGCAATAAGAGAGATGCCTGAAAGTATAGCCTGCAAACTCCTTGGCTCTAATACAGTTAACAATCTATTTGCATCAACCTAGAGCTCAAGGTGTGTTGTTTTACCCTGCTCATTTGCTAGCTTAAAATTATCTCATCTATCTATGCTATATGCCCATCATATGTATCTGTTTGGATATGGTCGTGTTCCATCATCACTTAAGTGTCAAGTCTGCCTTATGAAGAGCAACATCAGCCCCTTTCTTAGAATGTAAAATATATTCCACATGATGAATTTTAACATATGCTTATATGTGGGCCTGGTAAAAGCATTTCTGCGCTGTCTGGGAATTTATTTATGCCCAGAATATTAGTTGATGAAGTAGTACTCTCTATAATTGAACCTTGAGATCTACTCCAGTGGCAAAGATTGTGTTGTATCTGATGACTTTTAGATCCATTGGGATGGAATGCAGACATAAATTTCTATTTAAGTGGGAGGTAAAGAAGCTTTTAATGAGCTGCAAGTGAAAACTGAGGTAAAATCTCTAGATAGGAATTAATTTCATTAGAATTCTGGTGCCAGCATGCCTGCCATGATGTATGAATTAATTTTTCACAAAGTCTTATGCTACCTGGGGGAATTCTGGATTTCCAGCATCAAGGAAGATGCTTGTTTTTAATACATATCTAAGTTTACAGAAAGTCTATTTGGAGAAGGTTCTTTAGGATGTGTAATTTGTATTGCAAAGTAACGAGGATTGTATTTCTTTAAACCTGGATCTGTCTAGGTAAAATGATATGGGACTGAAATAAAATTTATAAATATAAATAAAATAATAAAATTATTGCAAGTCAGATAGCATCTCGGAAGACTACAGCTTTCCTTTATTGTTTTTCAGTTTATTTTTAAGGTGTTTTTTTTTTTTTACATTAGCTGCCTATACACAACATATGTTACAAACATCTCATAAAGAATTTCCTATAAATTGCCAGTAGCTACTGAACTGAACTGAACTGAATTTTGAAACATAGTTATGCTGTGAGTTGTCTCAGCTTTCGGGCATGGAGGCTGAGGGAATGGATAGCCTTTCTTTGGAGGTAAACACTATTTTTTGCATTGATATGCACTGTGCAGTGATTAGAAAAAATGACATGTGTCTGGTTTGTTTGTGACAGCAGAGATTGTTTGTTACTGTGTGATTGTCTGCGTGTTCTTGTGTGCCATACTGCTGCCATCCATGGTCATGGTTTGGGAATGTCATGTGGCTGAAGATCGCTGTGTTTCTTTCTTCTTGGTGTAACTGGAAAATGTGTAGCACTGCTCAAAATAACCATAGCCTAAAAAGTCTCTACCTTTCTGAGGTCAGTCTTCTTTATCTATGTGCAATATGTGTAAACCATTTTGAGCTGGAACTTAGTTTCTGAACTAAGGAGGAGATGTGAACTGGGAGTTTCAGAAGATTGCCATCATCCCATTCACAGTTCTGTCTTACTGTCTGTCTACAGCTAAATGGCTCTTTTCTGCCTGACAAGGAGATGGGTAAATGGCAGCACCAAGACCTTGGCAATATGTTTAACCAAGTGGGATAATTCTCTCCAGTGGGTTCCAGTTTACCAAAAAAAATTGGAAAGAATCACATTAGCAAGGAGAGGATAGGGTGTTTTGGCTTGTTCTCAACTGTAGTACTAGCGGCCTTTTTGCAATTAGCTGGGTGATGGCAAGAAACATGCACTTGATGCACCTCTTAGGAGCATGAGCCCTGCTTTGTTCTGTGGCTAAAACATCACTGTCAGCTAAGGTCACACCAGTGGTATAATACCTCCAGACTCACTGATGGGTGTACACAGACAGGAACAGATTGGACTTCTGCAAGTGGCACCCGAGTTTTTTTACTGCATTTTAGTGCTGCATTCTGCCAACGAAACTCTGCCAGCAGTTTCAGTGGTTAAAACAAATTGAATGAGGGAAGCAGAAGAAAGCAACATTCACTGTTTTCCATGTAATCCTTCTGCTAAATATAATTTATTTTTTCTCTGGTGGTGCTTCCATGTAATGACAAACATTTTTGGTTCATTTGTTCATACATTTCTACCTGCTAGGTGATGAGTATTTAGGATAGAAGCTTTATTGTACTTAACTCCTCTGCAGATATCTCTGCCTCCCAAGTAGTTGCCTGCCTCAAGCTGACAAAGTCTTTTTGTGTCTTTGTGCTCATCCCACCATAAACCTTCCAAAATTGCTCCTTCCAAATTTCTGTTGAAATTGTAGTCTCAATTGGAGTAAAGAACTTGCATGGCTGCATCCAGCCAAAGTGAGTATTATTGCTGAATTGTAACACTTCGACATAGGGGTCTGTAAGGTAAAGAAAACGTGGCTGAACTGAAATTGTACCACTTCAAATTATAACCCCCACAAGTGTTTCCCATCAAAAGAAGAAATTTCAGATTAATTCTGGAGTGAAACATTGATCAGTCTTTTCCCCCCACCCCTTTCCTCCCTCTGCCTAATATATTAGGAGGTTTTCATCATACAGGGTACAGTGTTGTAATTAGAAATTTGGACCAAAATTGGCAAAGTCAGAAGGCTGAAATAAAAAGACAAGCATGGTTTGAGTGGCAGCGTGAACTGAGGGAATAGAAGGAGGGAGGGATGGCATCTGCAGACCTCTGGCAGGTCTGATCCGACTCCATCTGAATTTGCCTTTTGCCCTTCACTCTTTATTTCCTTGAATGCTGCTGTGAGACAAATATCAACTTATAGGAGATCATATTTACTGTGGATACTTTATGATGGTGATTCTTGACTAGCGTGAGTCTTGTATTAGTATGTATTTTAAGGCACATATTTGCAAATATAATTGAAATTGTTGGATAGTGTCATGGTCAACTGCAAGACTTTCTTAGTACTGCTGACATAGTTTTGCTCTGATTCCATTTTCTTAATAACTGACTATGAATGAATATGTATTCAGAGTAAGCTCTGTTTTTCCAGTGAAGAAGCTTTTATTTTATTGAAAAAGCTTTTATTTATTTATTTTATTTAAGTTTCAAGCTTTACCTTCAAACTTAAGGGGAATACATGGCAATGATTTGTGGTTTTCCATTCAGCTAAAAAAATATAGGTTGGGAAGTCTAATTACATCACCAAAGGTTGGTTTTTTTACAAACCTCTAAAACTGAACAAAAATTCTTATGCAGTATCCAATTACTATCTGTGCAAGATTGTTCCTTTTGAATGACAAAAAAAGAAAGTAGTCTAACAGTAATTTAAGAAGAAAGGGTGAAGGTCACAGTAGGAAAAGATACAACTTTGAGAGATTATATACCTTTTTACTACTCTTTTCTCTCAGTAGTACATTTGAATCACAAAATGAGATTATCAGGTGGTTGTATCAGATAACGTTAATGCCTGATACTACTACTAAAATACTGAGAGCTGATCTTTAATCAGTCATGAGACAAGGAGTTCTAAATTAAACTGCTGGTGTCTTTTGTAGACAAATAACTTTATGTTTTAAATGAGGATGGTCTTTGAGGGAATCCTTTCCAGATTAGTAGGTGTCTACATGGAAATCTCTGATGATTTCATTGTCCTCCTTCAGGGAGTAGTGAGTGCTTTTATAGAAAGTATTTTGACCTGCTGTGACACAGGCAATAAACTGGGTAATGCACATCATGGAAAACTTTAATGTTCATGAGTGGGAGATTACTTGCATTGGTGTGCTGGTATGTGTTATCCATTTCTCAGTTAAATGAATTGCATGACATAATGTCCAGACAGCAAAGAAATCATGATGTTGTCCTAGGTGCTGAGGTCAGTGGCAGAGACCATAGCAAAGACTGAAATTTACATAAAATATACATACAATGACCAGTTAAAATTAGGTTTTGCTAGGTATGAGCCTTTTATAGGGTTGCATTACTTGTATTAAATGTAACTGTTAAGGTGATTATTTTGAACCTAACTGCTTTTTTTTCCCATATGTTTTCAGGAGATACAGTTAGAACATGCAAAACAAGCCTTTGTACAGAGAGACAATGCTCAGTCTGGAAGAGTCACAGCCATGGACTTCAGGGACATTATGGTCACCATCCGGCCACACATGCTGACACCATTTGTAGAAGAATGTCTAGTAGCTGTGAGTAGTTCTGGTATCCCAGCTGGCAGACCTGGGATACAGATGTGGAATTCCTTTTCTTATGTACCTTGACCACTACATGACATGTAATCCAGTTTGAGGATGCATGTTTTGAAGTCTAGTGGTTATTATCTACACATATGAAAATTAACCCTGATTGCTGAATATACATCCTCAATGTTCTTGGTTTCCAGAGACAAAAGACACAGCATGTAGATGGACCTTAGTAATGGCTTACAAATGTAGAGTTTGCCTTTTTCCAGCCATTCCATCACAGTAGACTGTGTCAAATATTTTTGAATGCCATTACCTCCCACTTAGGACATCATCCTCAAAGAACTTGCTTTGTCGTGTAAATTCTAAGCTCCTGAGTATAATTTCCAAGTACCTGGGACAATGTATGAATTGGAACATCAACCAAGGACATTGACTGTATCTTGACTGATAGTTGTTACACTTGACTGTGTATTTTGTCTCAGTTTGGAGTGCATTAAAAAAAAAGGTACATTTGGTTTTGACCATAGTTTATAATTTTGGGAACTTGTAGCAGCACATTCCAAGTAATCCAAAGCTTGGCCATATTCAGGTTTGAAGATCTGCTTAAAGGTCTGTTCTGCTTTGACTTGCAAGGAAGAGATTTCATCACTTCACTTGCAATTGTGAAGTGATGAGTAGTGCAGACTCTGATGAGAATATTAGAAGATGCATGCTGCAAAAAGCATGGCCAGAAGATTTAGGGACTGACAGTGAGATCTGGTATTTTCTTCCATGGTTCTCTCACAGTCTTGTTACCAGCCTTCCTGGGTCATATGCTCTGTCATAAAACATCAGATATGATTTTTGATTGTCCCTCAAGGTCAGTTAAATTTTGGCAAGCTTATGCATATTTTTTTCAGAAATTTGCTTGGTCATTGATCCAATAATTTAAATAGTGAATTGATCCAATAATTTTTCTGTGTGCAAACACAACACCACTTTAAAACAAAGGTTTAGGCTCAGTTCTCATTTGAAAATGAGTAACTCCTGGAACCTTATTGTTCCCATTATGTTTGACTGCCTGATATAAGCCTGAAAGCTTATTGCTGGTTTTCCATGACTTGAAATGCCTGTGAATTTAAAGGTTTCAATTGACCTTTTTCAGAATATGTTTTGGTTTTGTTGAAATTTTCTATATAGTAATATGCTTTACATGTAGAAGTAGATTTCCTCATTACTAGAAATAAGCCAACTTATGAAACATTTCCAACTGAAGCAGTACTGAAACTTGAACTTTGTAAATTACTACTGGTTATGTTGTTATAATCCTGCATATGTATTTGTTTAGGTTTGTAGGGTGGGGAGAGTTTTATATTCTGGTCATGATTAGTTTCAGTAACATAAGAATCTTTCATAGTTCAAAGTTCTTTATTTTGCAGGTTTTTTAAAAAAGCAAGCCTGTGCTGCTGTCACTCTTGTAAAAGAACATTGTTTGGAAACTTTTATTTCAAGTTTTTTTGGGGTTTTTTTTTGGGTTTTTTTTTGTCTTGTAACAATCTCCTGTCTCTTTTCCTCTTTTACTGTCTCTAGGCTGCTGGAGGTACCACTTCCCATCAGGTCAGCTTTTCCTATTTTAATGGATTTAATTCTCTCCTTAACAACATGGAGCTCATTAGAAAGATCTACAGTACTCTGGCTGGAAATAGAAAAGATGTGGAAGTCACTAAGGGTTGGTAGAAATATTTGCAGTCTGGAAGTTTCCTTGGGTATTTGAATGGAGGGAAAGACCTCATCTGTATGCTTTTAAATAAATGGGGGGGAAGGGGGAAGCCTGCCTTACCATTCCTTGGTTTGCCACTCAGTTTCGTACAGTCCTGTCAGAGTCCACCCTCCAGCTTTTTCATTTTGTTTCAATCAGAAAAAGGTCCTAGTAAACTGGTGGTGGGGGCAGGGTGAGGAAAGTATGTAAAGATATTTAAAAGTTTAAAAAACTTCCTAGGACTCCTGCCAAATTGGCAGCCTATTAAAGTGACCTTCAAGGGTAGTTGAAGAATTCCATAAACTTGTATTGGCGGCACAGTAAGCTGATCTACAAGCTTGGAACAAGATGTTATCTGCTATATCTAACCACTTTTATAGAGAATTCCCTGTGTAACACCAGAGTTTCATTAATGTGGCCTCCTGGGACTATGCATGAAAAGTTCCACATCTCTTGACTCCTGTTTTGGGGGTTTTTCTTTGTTTGCTTCTTATTTTATATTTTTCTCTCTGACCTGCAGCTGATTGATACCGTATGTCAAATATCCTAAATCCTGCTGGTAGTACTAAGCTTTTAAACCAGAGAGTTGTACTTACTTGCATGAAGGACAGACTGTTTAAAGCACACATTTATGTAGTGACAGGAGCGCTTCTATGTTGGGTAACTTACTCCCCTTTCACCCTCCCCAGCCAGCATCTTCTACGTTATACTAAAATATAGTCCAGCTTTGGGGTGCTCTGGATTATTTCTTCTGGTTTGATTTCATTTAATTTTCTTTACTTTTATTCTGTTGCAGAGGAGTTTGTTCTGGCAGCCCAGAAATTTGGTCAGGTTACACCCATGGAAGTTGACATCTTGTTTCAGTTAGCAGATCTTTATGAGCCACGGGGGTAAGTGGAGAATTATCTATCCTCCTCTCTTTCCTCCTCTCTTCTCTACTTCTTGGAAGGAGTGGGAGGTGGTGTTGGGGAACAGGACAGTGTAGTGTAGTGGACAAGTGCAGGTAACTTTTGTGATCTAAAAACCAACCTCTAAGCAAACAGTAATGTGAATTAATTTCCCCAGGCGTATGACGTTAGCTGATATTGAAAGAATCGCTCCTCTGGAGGAAGGAACGTTGCCCTACAATCTGGCTGAGGCTCAGAGGCAGGTAAGAACAGAAGCCAGCACGATGCTATTATTTGTTTCCAGTGCCAGGTAAACACACAGCCAACCTCTTCCTGTTGTTCTCATCTAAGTTGCTTTTCTCTTGTGTTCTGTAATAACTGTGAGGAGTAACATCTTGTTAGAATTTATTTTGTAACCGGTGTCATGTTGTCTCCATCTCTTCTTTGTGCCCCTTCCTCTTGGGCTCCATTTTAATAGGTCAAACATGATTTACTTTGGAAAGATAATGTGTATAGGAGTGTCATCTAGCCATTCAGTAAATATTAGATGGATGCCTAATTAAGGTGTTTATGTTTTGTGATTCTGTTGCTCTATGTTCTTTTTAATGAGGAAAGAGAAAAAAAGTAAAATTCAGCATCTAGCCTATGAAATGGCAGCCCTTGTTCTGAACACATGTGCATGTTCCTGGGTTTGCAGTGTTCTCTGCCTTGCTTTATGCTCTGCTGAATATCAAAATAGGAGAGCTTTTGTCTGGACTAACATCACAGTTTCAGTAAAAGTATTAATATTCTCTGCATGTCCAAAACCTAAAGGATATTTACTTTCAGCGGTATAACCACAAATGGACTTTTTTTTGGTTTTGAGGCAAAAGGAAATAGGAGTGTTCTTTAAATGTCAAACCTGTTGATCTTTTAATTTTCATATTATCTTATCATATTTTGTATTTTCATTGACACAAGTTTCTATACAGATAGATTTAAAACTAACCCTTCTGTTTCTCTCTGTCTCTATTTTAAGGCAGTCTTAACTTTGTGTCTTGTGAGACTAAGGGTTTTTTGTTGGTTTTCTTTTTTCCTGCTTTGGGTCTGTGCGGAGACGCCAGTTTGACCACAATGAGTTGATCCAGGCTACATTTTTAGGACTACCAGGCCATAAGCCAGGCCTCTGTGTGTGTGTGTACACATGCCTCTCTTTTCCTTCTTTTTTTCTGCTCCTGCCTCCCCTACATATGAACACCCCCACCACCACTCCAAGACAGTATCTGGGGTGGTGGTTTTCTGTTTGTTCGAGCAGTGACTAAATGGTGATGATGCTGGGATGAATTCAAATGAGTTGGCTCCCAAAATCTCACCATCTATTCCTAGAAGACTCCTAAGGGAGTTAAAAGATTTTGCATTGGGCTGAATATGAATTAATGTAAGTTACAATAGGTGGCAGTAAAAGGTAGAGAAAAATGTGTGATAGAAGTAGCAGCTTCTTCACTTTTTGCTTTGGGGCCACTCTCTCTGTTGCCATGATTTACATTGTTCTAAGAGGCGAGGACAATGAGCAATGATCCTTAAATCTTAACAATTCTTCTGTGTATGCATCCCACTTTTCATTTTTTTCCATCCAATTCCTTTTGGTTGTCAGCTGCTTGATGCTGAGACTGAAAAGATTTTCAGCTACATTGATATCTTTAATTTATTTCTGGCCAATTCCACCTATATTAGAATTAACTAAAACGTAAACACAGGGAAATGTACCCATATTTTTATTTTGTTGCTTTACTTGTAGTATCCTAAAAAGAACATATTGCAAAAAGTGCTAGTATTAAAGATTTAATGCCCCTGCAGAACTTCTGTTTTCTTTATTATCTTCTTTCATTAAATAGCAATTTTAAATCTGAAACACTTCTGAAATTTATTTTTCATTGGGTTGAATCTAGCACTCATAGACTGTAAGCAAAATGAAATTGTGGGGATGCGTTATGGAACCTTATTTTCCTTTAGCTAGTCTGTGTGAATGCTTGCATACTTGTTTTGGTAGCCTGGGAAGTAATACGTGTACCTGGTCTTGGCGACAGTAGAAAGAAATTTCAAGCTGGATTTGCTTTTAGCTGTAGAAAATTATTGACTTCAGAGGCAATATGTAAGCCCTCATTTAGACCACATTTAGACCATTGATTTTAGAGTTGTATAATTTTTTTGTAGTGTCTATTTTCTTTTCTATTCCAATCTGAGGAGGCTGCCTTATATGACACTTGGAAATCAGTGGAAAAGAAGTAATAATTGAGAACAAAATCTCTAGTGTATTGTGGAATTTTTTCCAGGTATCCATATGCTTATAGCTGTCGGATCATGAAATGTTCTCTTGGGAAATGAGATGTTTTGATTATTTTTCTTGTCTTTCCTTTTGTTTTAAATCCTGCCTTGACAGAAAGCTTCAGGCGATGTGTCTCGACCTGTTCTCATCCAGATTGCAGAATCAGCGTACAGGTTTGCCCTTGGTTCAGTTGCTGGAGGTTAGTCATGGCTGAGCAAAAGAATATTCATCTTTACTGTTTGGGTTTTTTCTTCTTTTCTTTTGCCCTTTTTCTCCTTCTGCGTCTCATTTATGTGTGGAAGGCTTCTCAGACTTTCCCTTGGAGCTGTGTCTAAGGGATGGGATGACTGTAAGATTGAAGGGGAAAGGATCATCTGGTCTGCAAGAATTTTGAAATTTATGAGCTGTTGTAGTTTCCAGGTGGTGTTGCTCTCTGATTTGTCCTCAAAAAAATTTCAGGAAAATGAAATTAATAATGAGGTAGGACTGGAAAGTGTATTTGGTTAAAACTGTGGGAGGTAGTTTAATGTATCCAGAATATATAATGAAGAAAAAATATATAACTGATATGTTAGATGTAAATGTGAAAGGTGCCAGTTGCAGTCAAACAGTGCAAATGCAAAATCATGTTTTCTTATATCTTGAATTTTATTTGCAGCTGTTGGAGCCACTGCAGTCTACCCAATTGATTTAGTGAAAACTCGCATGCAAAACCAGCGTTCTACAGGATCTTTTGTGGGAGAACTTATGTATAAAAACAGCTTTGATTGCTTCAAGAAAGTGCTACGTTATGAAGGTTTCTTTGGGCTTTATCGAGGTAAGTTTAAAAGGTGTTATATACTAATGATAAGATACTATTAAGAGTTTTGTGTGACTGGATTTTTAAGTGTTTTTAGTTCAGACTTCAGTTTTCCTTCTTTGTTACAGAGGAAGGATTTGCAAACTTCTCGATAATTAAAACTTGACTGTAATGAGAACATTTCTATAGGACCTCTCTGTCATCTGCCATTTCTATAGGACCTCTCTCCTCATCTGCCATAGGGGAACTTTAGCAATTTCCTACAGCAAAAATATATTGTTAGTAAAGTTTTCATTTCCTTAGCAGTGCTTCGTGCCAAGAGTGTTTTGTCCTGTTTGGTAAGAAGTTAGATCATCTGTGGTTTTTTGTTCTTTGCCGTACTTTTTGTTGTGTTTCTTTTGAGACAAAAAGGTCTCTGTGATTCAGTTGCATTTGCTTCAGTAATCATTGGAAATAGTCATCTTTATCAAGTTTTATGTATACCTTTTCTTAGGTTGTCACTGTGGAGTCAGCCAGAGTGATTTCACTGGATTTCAGCCCACTTAACTTTATATATGTAGCCAATACAACCAAGTTACGAAGTTACCCATTCCAACCTGCCTTTGTAGACGATGGAGAAAGCTCCAAAATCTATTCAGCCTGTTCAGGATGTAAATTATATTCACTCTGGATTTCTTAGAAAGTGCCTGATGTTAAATGGTGGCTTTTTTTTTGGTTCCATCCTTGTCCCAGTTGTGGCATCAGTGGTGTCAGTTCAGGTAAACATCAGTGGTGTCAGTTTATGTCTGAGGAGGAGACAAAGCATCAGGAATCTTGGCATGAGATTCCAGTTCTTCTCTGTCACAAAGTCAAAGTAAATTGTATTTCTGGTGTCATAATTATTGAGATCTTTTATGCCCTCTGCCATATTCATAGGGGAGAATTTGAAACTTGCATTACCAACTTCATTTTAAGTTAGTTTGCTTAGAAACTTCTTTTCACTTGTAAAAATAAGAATATTGTAATGAAAGAAATTATTGTTAAAATCAGTTGAGTAAGGAATGAAGAACAGAGGATTTTGGTAACATATTGTTATGAACTAGCAAAGCTGTGTGCACCTTAAAAAAAAAGTAACAGTTCATAAAACAATGTGGGAAACAACATTAAAACTAGGTGGTGTGATAGGTGTGCACACTATGACATATGACCTGAGTTACTGGGGGCTGGCTAAGTAGCTCCTCTGCAGAATACAGACTCTGTAATTATTTCAACACAATTGGAGATGGGAAGGCTCTCGTATTACTGACTGAGTTTGAGGCCATTTTTGGAGTAGACATAATAATTTAATAAAGAGTACTGACATGGTCTCTATTTTGTAAGGATTTATAGCAATCAAAATCTTTCAAAAAGTCCCAGTTATTACCTAAAGAACAAAATATATTCCTTGCAAATTTTCATCTGCTTCTTCCAACATCCTAAAAGAATAAATATGCAGAATTCTACTATTGCCTCCTTCTGTCTTATTAAAATTCTGAAGGACAGTGATTTTTTTCACTTTGAGAAAAAAAAAGGATAAAAAGAAAATGTCATAAATGTCATAAATGCATGTTCTTAACTTCATTTGCTTGTCCTGAATGTGGAATGATTTTTTCATTGCCAGGCTCAGGGAACCTTAGGAAACTTCATCAGTATAGCTTGTCCTTCCGTTCCCCATTGTCTTTACTATTTTCAATTTTCCAAGGAATACTGAATAGCAAAATCTCAGATGGTTTGATGGAGCTGAACTTCTAAGACCCGGCCAATAATCTAATTTCTGGATTATATAGTAGAACACCATCATTTTAGAGGCAAATTGAGACCTGCACTTCCACAAATTCTCTCCTTTCAGAGCACCCTGACTTAGCTCTTTTTAAAGAGGCAAATAGAGAAAACTGCTTAAAAATCTGGAGCTCCCTCTGTGCAGTTCTGTAAATTCAGACTATTGCATAATTTCTAAGGTGATGTTCAAAAAAGTTAAGGAGCTGAGTGCAGAAGGAAGTTTCCAGTTAAGCTTGAGAGGACAAGAAGATTTGAAAGGAGCATTTTATAGATTAGTGTAATTACCCAATGTAATGCAGTAAACATTTAGCAAGAGTCATCTTATTCTAGTCTTGAATTCTACACTAGGTAGGACACACTACAGAGTACATTACTTTTTGCTACTCATTGGTCACCACAATTCTTTCTTCACCTGATTTGTTCAGGGTTAAGTCAGTGTGGGTGGTATTGTTCCCACTGAAGGAGGGAGCAATCATTGGGACACTTCTCCTTAGCTGAATAGATGCAAAAGCTTTTTAAAAATTGTACTAGAAACATTAGGAGCAGTAGTCTCTTTGCCATGATGCACTTCAAGAAAGCAAGCAGAAATTATAAGCCCCACTCTGAACTTAGCCATTTCAGATGATATTTTTAATAAAAGGCTCATATTTCCATCCAACAAAGTCAACTGATTTTTCTTTTTTGTATAATTATTTTTTTTCCAAACTTGGAAACCATGTTTTAAACCACTATCTCAGATAAGGATAAATTACACCATCTTGTGGATATGTAGAGAGCACTAAATTTGGTTTGATGTCAGTTTGGTTCTAAGTATAATCAATGTTTCCACTGAGAAGACACTTGGATTAGAAAAAAACAACCAAACAAACAACAAAAACAAACATGATATGAACCTCTGTAGAGTCTTTATAATATGCATTATATGAATGCTATGTTGTTAGCATTTTTTAAATACTTTATATCTGAGATAAATTTTTCATCTGTCTCTCAGCATGGCTGAAAAGAATGCTTATCTCCTATACCTGTAATTTACTGTTCTGTCTACATTTATACCTGAAATGCATATTTAGAAACTCGCAGGTATTTTTATACATGCAAATTTAAGAATATTTTGAAAGCTGTGATTTGTCAAGGTCTCTTCCAACTGATGAGGTCACCTACATCTCATAATAGAATTTTAATCAGAAGTCCACCTAATGAGTCACAGAATGCTTCACAGACTTAAGCAGTGCATCCAGTAGAGATTATCTCACCCATACTTGATAGAAGTTTCATGGGAAATTTAAGTGCCAGAGATAAAATGTAGTTTAGGAAAATGTTTGGTAGCCATGCTGTTAATGCCACTTTGCCTGGAGGATGGAAAAGACAGGGAATGCTATTGAAGACACTGTCATCTGTGATCATTAACTGTTCAGGAGCTTGTTTGTTACTTTTATTTCTGTTGATGGTGCTTCTAGCCCTGCAGTGACTCCAAACGCCATCTAATTTAGATTTTAATGATTTGTTCATCATCCAGCTTCATTATTACTAATGGACTCCCATGCTAATGATGCAAAAAGACTGTGGCAGAAGTTTTCCTTCCAAATTATGCAATGGAATACCATATATATAGACTGGAAGTACAAGCCTACTTGTACCCCAAGTTCTGTCAAAGCACAAAATTTTCAGGAAATACCCCATTTCCAGTCTGAAGAAGCTATATTTGAATGGCAACTGATGATTAATTGTCTAGCTTATTGTGTGAATCCTATAATGGAAAAATGTGGCAGTATTCCATTATGCCTTCCTATGACATGCCCTAATGGTTTCAAATGTTTTATCTAGATTGAGCAACAAAACCTTCAGTCAGTGTTTTTTCTATTATGAAGGGGAAATCACATCTGTTACACAGTGTGAAACTGAACTTCCCTGTTAGACATCTACAAAAATACTTTGGCCAAGCAACATTTTTGCTCCTCAGTGCTGTCAGTACAGCTGGCCTGGATGAGCTGTTGTGTGTGTATTCACAATGTATTTAGACTGCTTTCAGGAAATAACTTGTAGGATTTCAAAAAATGAATGCAGTTTTTGGCTCTCTCTCTTGCACACACCTTCCCCTTTCCTGAGAGTCCCACTATGACAGTGTGTCAGATATTAGGTGGTACATTGTAATTGCTGCTAAAAATCCTTGGATATAAAAAAGGCATTCAATAATGTGTTTACTATGTACTATACTAGCAGCTGCCTATGTGCAAGATATTATGCTCTGATGTTATAAAAGGCATGCATTTTTAAGGCACTGTCAGACATTTCTAAGCCTGTTCTCCATCTGTGTGTATGTCATATTGCTGATCTGCTAATGCATAGTAACACTAAGAAATTCCCACCATGTCAAGATAACCCCAATAGAAACATGACATTTTCATATGAGGCCTTTGATGTGCTTTCTTTATTTCAAAACTAGCATCTTTATCGTGTTTAGAAATTTTTCTACAGTATCTCAAGGCTTCCATCAAAACAATAAAGAAAAGAAAATTTAATTGTGATGGTCATAGCATATAGAATGCACAGGTGCCACTTAGAGATAAATATGAGATCAAATGAAGCATCCCTCTGCCTTCCTAAGATGCTGGAAACAGTAGGTCTAGCTGGTACCTGGTAAGGGTATAAAACCTGGTCTTAAAATTCATGTTACCTTTTATAGAATACTGTCTGCTATCTTGCAGGATATATATACAGCATTACCTGTAATAAACTTACAAAGCACTTTTATACTATAAAATCATGTGTGAAGTAGAGGCAGGAAAAGAGAAAAATGTTCTAGGATTTGGTTGTTCAGTTGGGTTTTTCTGGTGTTGGGATTTTTTAAGTTGCTACCTATTCTATTTAATCTTTCTCTTTTCTACCTTGGAGTTTTGTGGAAAGCTTTGAGTTGTAACAGTTCCATTCAGATTTGAGTACAAAAGAAATGAACCAGATGGAAAACAAATAACTTGTGCCAAGATAAATGTGTTTTTCTTATGACTTTACAACATTTTTACAAATGCAAAGTTTTGGGTGCTGAAAAATGGTTAAAAGGTCATCTACAGATCAGTTCAGTGAAAATGGATTTGATTTGTTATGCTAATGTTGTTTCTAAGATTGGAGGTTTATGCAGATCATTGACTGGACCACTTTTATACTTTTCATATCTTGATACTTTACAATGTCTTTTTCTGTGATTTATTTGATAAAACATGACTTGAAAGTCATGGTATATATAGCTTGGGTGTAATATGTGATGTTAAAATTAATGACCTTCGTGTTTGGAATTGTATCTGCTATATCAGACCTGCTTAATTTTGCTGGATTCGGTTTAAGATTAGATAGTGTGCTTTTAAAGTATATGGAACATTTTTTTAGTCTCTGAAGATATAAAGTAGTTTGCCAAAATGTTTATATAAAGCCACACATGTCCTATAGCAAGTTGTAAATATTATAGCAATTACAAAGGTAATTTTGTAATGAAAAAAATCCTGTTCATTTTATATTATTGTGTTTCCCTCGTAGTGCTGCAGATAATGTAATATTTAATTACATAATTCTGAATGGCTTAATGGTTTTTCATTGAGGTCTGGTTTCATGTCACCAGTACAAGTAACACTTTTTAAGAAACTCAGATTCTAAAATTTAATTTACTCTGCATAATCTCTTTTGGTTTTGAGCAACTGTTTATAAACTTAGTGCTACACTATTTTTTTATTTGAATATTCAGTCATATGATCATAATGCAGCGTAGTTATCTTGGGTAAATGTTACATGTGTATGTACATCAGCTGTATAAGGACATCAGGATATAAATATGGTTGGGTCTCTTGCTACCACAAACTAAATGGTGCTTTTCTTCAATGTCAGTTCCTTATTAAGAGCACCAGTAGGAACCAGTAAAGCTGATGGATGGTAGCAGCATCAAGGAATATACTAAACCAGAGCATGTGCATTTTTCTCTGTGTTATTCTGACATTTAGTTCTTTAAGAAAATGCTTTTCAGCAGGTTAACTTTTAGAGGTGGAAACTTAATTGTTTTTGGGGTTTTTTTCCAACAAAATAAAACCATGGAGAGGTGAAAATGTCAGGCTTTGTAGAAAGTACCAAATGTGCTGCCCAAGCTGCTAAAACAAAGGCTCTGCACCAGGAGCTCTAGCTCGGGTGATTTTCTCACATTTTTGAATGGTGTCCTAATTTCATTATGCTGATGGATGCTTGCAGCACCATTCTAGCTTCAGGCTTTGTTGGTAAGCTTTGCCTATTTTGAGGCTGTGTCTTTCAAATGTTTACAAAATATCGACCATTCACTTCAAACAAGTGAAGTTGACAGTCAGAAATTCTCACTTCCAGTTCTGTAGCACATCACTTCTAACAAAATAAAATAGAAAATTCCATACCTGGGTAGAAAGCAATATAACTTCCTTTGTTTAAGAACTGATGATTTAGCTGGGCAAAGAGCTCAAGAATGCAGTCATACATGTTTGAATGTTTTGCATTATTTTGATTCTTATCCCCTTTGGTCCTGCCATCTAATACCATTGTTTTTGCTAGAAAAGGGTACTGAGGTTTTGACTTTTGAAGTGGATTCATTGTGTATCTCACAAAATTATTAGAAGGTCTTGATTTTTGTGTGAAGATGCAGAAAATAAAAGTCAGTTTAGGACAGTACTGAAACATATTTGGCAAATCTATATCAGTGTCTAAACATAAAACGAGCTAGTATGAATTAAAAAGAAAAAGATACAAATATGTATAGACAGTGGTAGCACTTGAAGTGGTAGCACAAAGTTTGTTCTCAAAATTGAATGTTTAAGTACTCTCATTATATATAATAACACAAAATTGCTGTAAAAATCGCCTGTTTCTAGGCAGTGGTCTCTACATACATTTGTTGATTTGTTTATTTAATACCAAGTTACTCAATGCTTTGAATTCTCTATTTCCATGTTACAGGTCTGTTACCACAGCTACTAGGAGTAGCACCAGAGAAGGCCATAAAACTTACTGTAAGTTTGTAAATGGATTTTTTTCACATTTCTCCACATTGTAAAATGCATCAAATTACAATTAGCAACTGTTAAAATCTGACTTGTGAACAGTACAAGTGGCATATAAGTCTTATCCAGAGGTGTACATGTACATTTTAAGAATCTTACTGAAAACTTATTTTTGCACTCACTCCAAAATATAACAAGCTCATTCAACTTGTTCAGCTCATCTGCTTGTTTGTGAGTAGTATAGGCCTTTGGTTTCACTTCTTAGAAAATCAGAATAGTTACTTATTGGAGGGCTTTTGTTTTTGTATCTCCACAGTGGTTACTGTATGTATGATTCTAGTGCAACAGGAGATAGATAACATGAGCATGTAGTGAATTGTTGGTAAGAAAGGAACTTGTTTGCATTATGGGTTTTTTTCTAAATATTTTACTTCTGTAATTTTGTTATTTCTTAAGTTTTTTAAGGCACTTAAGAATTTCTTATTATAATCCAAACATAATATATTGTTTATTCACTGATAAGGTAGTATTCATCAAAGCTAGTAGTATGCATTTTAAAAAAAGGCACTTAATGCTACTTATTGAATTGCCATTGTGTTAAAGCTTAGTATTGAACATTCTGATATTAATTTGACATTTTATTTAAATTTTTAAATAGCATGAGCACTTCTAAAATATTAATGTATTTTATAATTTTCTGATTTTTAAAATTACCTTATTAGTGATGATTTATTTTTTGAATAATAAGTATTTGAATTATGCTGCAAATTCTTGTTAGAAGGAAGAATGTAGCTTGAGAATATTTAATATAAAATCTAAGACTTTGATTTCTTTGATATCTTGTAGTTTGGTAGCTTAGTAGGTATATTTGCATTTTCATTTGCACAGAATTTGCAGCTGATGAGTGTTTTTCTCTGACCTTTTAATTTATCAGCTTTCATAAATGTTTGTCTTTTAAGGTTAATGATTTTGTGAGAGATAAGTTTAGGACTAGAGATGGATCTGTCCCACTGGCTGCAGAAATTCTTGCTGGTGGCTGTGTAAGTATCTTTAATTTTCTTCATATGACATTCAGTGCAGTTTGTAAGATGAATTGTGTGGACTAAGGCTTCTGCTTAACCACAGATCCGGTTCAAGAGCAGACTCTCCTAGAGCATCTCAGTTCTTTCCTAGATAGGCCAGCCATTCTTGATGAAAGGGTAAATGTTTCTGTGCATTGTGCCTTTCAACTGCGCTCTGTAATTTCTCACAGCTTCGAGTTTGTTTCCTTAATCAAGAATGTGTCTTTCTTCATGTTGGCTGTAGCTTATGGCCTAAAGAGGATTCATGCTAACCTTTCCAGAAGTTAATAATTAGTTACTACTTTGTGGCACCCACTCTACCACGTCACTTCTTTCCTGATGTGTTATTGCACCCACTAATTTTCACTTTTTGCAGTGGTATTGGCTTTTTGAAATGGCAAAAACTGCTCATGCTTCTTTGAGTTCACAGCAGACGTAGGCTGTGTAATGTTAACTCAGTGCATAATACATTCCTGAATGTAGGCTGCATTTAAAACCCACTAAGATTTTAAGAGTGTTTTCCTTGCACAAAGTAGTATCTTAATGAATAACTGGCACATTATGGGGTAAATGATAATACTTCACTACTTGGTCTAGTTCTGTCTGTTCATATTACAGCTTACGGTATCTGGTGTACTGATTTGTTCAAGCAAATGTAAATACTTCAGGTAAAACGAATAGTTGTTCAAAGACCAGTGCATTTTACAGATAAAGGGCACTGTTTATTTAAAACAGCTTTGATCACTGGGGCAGAGCAATGTTGGTGTATTTTTAATCTATCTTTGTTTCTGCTGTCATAAGACAGATGAGGTCACATTTTCAAGCAGCTTCTACCTGTGTCGAAAACTACAGTGAGCAGCAACTTAAAAAAAAAAAAGCTTGTGTCTTAACCTCAGTAGGTGCAGAGATTTGTGCTGTATGTGCTTGCAGAAAGTGAACCACGATTATCTGAGCCTCAGGGTGCAGTGACTGGGTTGCATTGCAGGCTGAGAAGCCCTGGCTTTCTGTAATTCTCAGGAGATGGGGCAGGATTTGGCTGCTGTCTCACTGCTCCTTCTGTTTGATCACTGACCTGTTGTAGACTGCCAGGTAGGATCCCCTTGTTCTGTAACCTTAGGAGCATTCAGGGAAGAAAAAAAGAAGGGGAGGGAGAGAAGAATGTGTGTCTCTAAAGCCCTAAATAAAAAGCATGCTGTAAATGAAGGAAAAATGCAATAAAGCGCTTGCAGAGTAGAAAGTATTTGCCCCTTACACCAATAAAAAGTCTCATGAACATAGCAGCCGTAGAAAATTCTGCAAAATTTTCATTTAAAATGTCATTTGATCTAGAGTTTTTATTTTACAGACTGCTGTGAATTTTTTAATGCAGTACAAAAAGCACTCTTTATAGAGACCTGTCATTCATGAGAATGCTGCAGCAAGCTTTTTGCCAGCAGTTCGTTGTAAACTAAGGATCTGCTTTAAGAGATAGGTGGTTTGAGATGTATTTTAAATGTGCTGTAAATGTTGCCTTGTCCTAAATTTATATTAATGGTGAGATGCTGCAGGAAGTTGTAGCAGTAGACGTGCAGTGGCAGAATGCCCTGAGTTTTTCTTTTAACTGTAGTGCTCCACTTAAGGGCATCGTTTGGTGCCAGGTAGATAGGTTGTAACTTGTCTCTTCTGCAGGTGGTCTTTAGGTTCTTTTGTAATTTTAAACCCAATTCATACTAGCAACAGAGACTCTCATTATCAGCAGTTCCTAGGTTTTTTGGGGTGAATTTTTCTCTCATTGTGTAAATATATGTGTAAAATACGAGATGCCAAAGACATGCTTTTTCCTCCAGCTTTTAGCATTGTGTTGGTCTAACTTTTTGTCCCCATTTAAACCACCATGAAACCTGTGATTTCATTGTGGGAGCAGCACGGACAGTGTTGAATGCTCGAAAATTGTCAGTCTTGGATTTTTACCTCATTTCACAATGTAGTAATTGCTTATGTGGGAGGCAAGAAGACAGGAGGGCATGATGTGTTAAAGTCTAAAAAGGGGAAGACAACTAAGATGAATTTTCTAAGACACCTGCCCTATCACCTTTCTGCTTTCCACATCTAATTCTCAGCTGGGATTGTGTTACAAACACAGATTTAAATTTTTCTTCTTCAGTGCTTCTGTTTCCTTGGAGTGTATTCATTGCTTATGCAAGAGCTGAGTGCTGGGATGCATGCTAGTTTGTAATGTTTTAAATAGCAGCCCTGTGAATACGGTATAGTAATAATACCTAGGAAAGGGGGGACAAGCAGATACTTGGATAGTTTGGGTTGTTCAGCAACACAAAGGGCTTTGAAGGGGTCAGTATCACCTGAGTAGCTCCACTCTGCTGTTTGCCCAACCATTGCCAGGCGTTGACTTTTAAGTCTCCAAGGAGTTCTCTTTGCATCATAATTACTGTGAATTAGTACACATGGCTGACTTTTGCACTTGTAACTAAAGCTGATTGTTTCATTGAACAAGTCTTTTTCTGTTTTGTAAACTGTTTTCTCTCCTAAAAAAAAAGAATAAAAGAAGAAAATAGATCTTTTATTTCATGACCTTGTGACACTTAATTCAGTTAACAGCCTGTTTCATAGCTTTTTATTACGTGAAGATGAAAGCGATAGGTTGGTTGAGATTTTTTTTTGAGACCCCCAAGAATACAATTAAAAGTATAACCTTTATACTTAAGGAAGGCTGTTATGTAAATTACTAACACAAGATTTCCATCTCCTTTGTTTGCAAGAAATTTTCCTAATGACTATAGTATTTGTTACCCATAAAAATGCATGTAGCTTTCAGATTTGCACAATGCCTGACACCCACCATGAACTCTGATCTCTGCTGCACATTTTGGACTCTCATCACTCATGCAAATCCTATACAGCCCTTATCATTATGAGGCTAGTAAAAAGCTTCAGTTTCAAGGGATGGTGTAATGATGCTGTAGAGCTAAGATCTGCTGAGCATCTAAACCACAAAGTTGACTTAGCCTTATTGAATTAAAATGGGCACAGATATACTAGGTTTGATTTCTGCTAATGCTATAACTTACCTTCGGAATTTCTTAATAAAAGGATGTGTAAGCTGTAAGTACGACTTGAAATATTTTTTTTTTACAGTGGTAATAATATTGAAATTTCTGGAAGCTTTATTTCATGGTCTTTTACTTGATTTTATATTTTAAATGAAAAATAATTTAAAGTCATATCAAGTAGCTGCTTGGTTTTTTTAATCTTAATTCACTTACAGGCATATGTTGAAAGTAACCTGATTTTTTTATTATTATAGCATTATATATTATTCTTATTTTTTGAGTTATATTAACACATGAAAAACTCTTTCTGTAGAAGTGTCATAAATACTATATTTGGGGTTTTGAGACATTACCTTTAACACTAACTTTCTAGATGAGACAGTAATTTTGCTTATAACCTTAAATAAAGCAGTTCGACATTTAATGAAATATTTACGTTCGTGTAACTTGGAAGGAGATGCAAATATGCAAAATAAAGAGTGAAATAAAACATAAAAGAATACTAAGAAAAACAGAAGAAGGATTATAGCATTACTAAGAAGAAATCACTATATAATGTATGTTGCCTTGTCTGCAAATATTAATGCAATGATATTGGTAAATAGGAGGCGTAATTTTCAGCAAGAAAAGAGAACTACGTTTTGCTTTATTCACCTTTCCTTCTGCTCTCCCTTCTCCTTCTGAGCACACGGTCTTTTCCTGCCCAGCTGCTCAGTGTGTGCTCACTATTAGCCAGCTTAAATCATGTAGCACAGTACAATTACAGATCCCATACAGATCTGCTTTTGTTTAAATTGTCAAGGCAATTTTAGGCATATTTTGAGAGACATTATAGGAATCATAATAAAGTTAAAATGTATTGGACCCGCTTGGGCAGCTTTGACTCTGCTATGGAACATAAAAATTAGATACGGTTAAGATAGAGTGCAAAAATCCTGCCCAGAATTAATTTTTATATAGGAATGTGATGTGAAATTCCATGTGAATTGTGCCAAATTACAGATCCAGTAGATCCAAATAACAATAGCTTTATTAAGCTACTTAAAACGTTTATTTTATGTTTCAGAGAGTAATAAAGATAAGTCCACATCTGAGCTACATTTTCTTCATGGCACTGCAGTGGAGACAGAGGGTGTATAAACTGCAATTCCCACATTTAGATCTCTTACTTGCAAAAATTCAGACAGTTGGAAGTTGTGGACTAAAGGAGACTGAAGGTGCCATTCTTTCTTTCATATTATGAAACCTAAATATGTTAACATTCTACTATATTTGGCAAGGGAAGCTGAGCTATAGGTAAAATTAAACAGTATATATGCCTGCATGTATATCTGGGAAAAAAAATAAGAAGCAAACAGCTGCTGTCACACAGAGAAGTTTTGGTCTAGTTTATTGAGATAGATAAATGAAGATGGTCATCTTGATGATTGCTCTTATGACCTTTGACAGCAAAAGGCATATGTCTCTTCAATGCTCAGCAGATTTATTCTCAGAGGTCTCCCTGTGGCTGGGGATCCATTACTCTCAAGGGGAGTTCTACCTACTTGTGTATGCCTAACTTTCACATCTGCTTTAAGGAAAACTTCAGAATCTCCTAATACATGCTTTTTTCCCTTGATTAAATATAAAGCCATTTTTTGGGGGCATAAAATTGATGTTGTTCAATAAATTAATTAGATTTAAATTCTGTTTAACATAGTGAATATAATGTAACCGAATGTACTATAATTAATTAAATATTTTTAAAGTGTAGTATTGTCCTCTGAACCACTATAATTGTAGGTACTTTCAGCATGCTGAAAATAATTTAATCTAATTGTAAATTTTTGGTAAAAGATTGCCATCTAGATCTGGACTTAAATTTTACTTCACATTTGCAAACTCACTCTATTTCAACACTGCTTTGTTTTAATTGTCTCTGATAAATTTTCATCTAATTTTAGATTTAAGCCTTATGATGAGGTTTGGGAAGGCAACATACATGTTAGCCCTTTCCAAGAGGTTGTACCAAAGGGTGGGAAAGTTACTGGTGTAAAGTTCCTGCTTCTCTTTGACCTCACCTCATATTTCCTTGCAGATTTGGATTTTTAAAAATAACATTTTGCTGAAATTTTCATCCAGTCATACCTACTTAAACTGGTCTTTCCCCAAATCAGTAATGAATTTTGCAGAACTTGATTTCGCTTTGTTTTGGATTTTGCTTTTGCAGTAGTTAATCTAATTTTAACTTTTTTTTTTCCCCAGAAAGTATTTTTCCATAATGAATTAGAGATACTTTCCCATTTTGCTTTCTCTCTGCTCTTTCTTTTCATTTCCATTCCCCCTGGAAAAAAAAAAAAAAAGAGAGAGAAAATTTTTCCAACTGTAAAACACAGAGGGATGCCTAGGTTTAGGTTGATAGTTTTCCAGAACCAAACAATTCTGAATGCTTAAAAAGTCCATTTTTTCCAACAAACTTACTTAATATTAATTCAATTTGAATCTTACTTTTTTTCTCTTGTTATATTAGAAATAACGACTGTAAAGTTTTACGTGAATGCACACTGCAGTTTAAAATATGAATTTGTTTTGACAATGATATTTTATGACATATCCCTTTCTCCCTTTACTTCTTCTTTTACTGGCAGTAAAATATTACAGTGTTCACTAGTGAAGGTTCAAAAAAACCCCAAATCCAAAAACAAAGGCTTGAACTCAAATCAGGAATTAAAATCTAGCTTTCTGTGAGAAAAAGGAAGATATTTATGATGTCACAGTAATTTATGATGTGACCAAGAAATAATGGGTCACAGTTTTAATACAGCTACCATGCCTTAGGACTTGAAAGATCTGTAAATCATTAAATGATTCTACAGCTAGTCAAAATAGACAAGTAGAGCAGACAGAGCCAAACATTAACAGATTTGACAGGTCTGTAAGTTAATTGCTTTTATAACGCCAATCAAGTAGGCTCCACTTTGATTTTTTGGCTAGGCTTCTGAGAAGTGAATTACCTACAACATGGAAAATACCCACAATTTTCATTTTTTTCCCCATTGCAGACTTGGTCAGTGCTTACAAACAAACCATACTCCTGTTTGTTTCTGTTTAGACAGGTCATTAATATTCTATTGTAGGACAGTCCTCACAACTTGTATCTGCATCTTGGAAATCCAGTGCAGTAGCAGGAATGTACTTCTGTTCAGACCAATTGCAATTCTATTTATGAGCACTTTTATGTGAGGATTTGACAGAGCTTGCATTACATTTTATGTACATTTGGATATTAACAAGACTGTGATTCTAGCAGTGTTTGCTGTTTGAGCTGCACAAAGTAAAACCTTAGCCAGACCAAGGGAAGGCTGTCCTCAGAAGACAAGAAAGATTAGCTAGAGAAAAACAGAATTCTGCCTGAGCAGCATGAAAGCTGTTTCTGTTATAGGCTGATCAGAGTAGTGAAAAGCAGATGATTGAGGGCTCAGGAAATCTTGTGATCTGAAGAAAAGGTATTTACTATATGAACTCCCATTGCTAAAGAGCATTATCAGAATGCTGTGTAGATAGGACCACAGATGAGAGAACACAAAATAGCATGAGATGGCTTGTCTAGATTTTTGAGGCCTGGCTCTATGGAATGAAAAGGTAGCATAGAACCAAGCTTTTGAGAACCTAGTATGCTTTGCTCTTGACATACAGTACCACGAAATTAAGGTTGTCACCTTTGAGATCTGTAAGAAAAACAGTAATTTTGGACTGCTGGCTGTTACTTGGGAGCTTTTCTGGTAACAGGAGAGTCCACAGTGAAATCCTCTCTGCAGCAGTTTGGCATAATTCATCTAATGCTCTTGGGAGCTACTGCCATACAAACACCAAGATTTTTAGAGGTAGTTCAAAGCACTGCAGTGGCACTCTGTAAATCTGGCTTCTAAGCCTTGTTCTGTTGCAGAGTAGGTATGTGGTTTTGTGGTAAATCATTGAACAGTTCTGTGCCTTAGTTGCCCTTTATTATACAATGACGATGGTAATTCTTCCATTCTTGAAATCATTGGTACATTTTTAATTTAATTTTTTTTTTTAATGACATAGAGCAATCTTTATTTAGTGTCTGAGGAACTTTGACTTTAATTAGGATGAATGGATGCTAGGAAATGCACAGGAAAACAAGCTCCATCCGTGAACTGACAAGGAGTAAGGGCTTGGGACAGAATATGATATGCAGTAGGACTGAATATGATAAACAGTTGACTAAAATCCTTGGAATTTGCACCTGCTTGTCTTTTGTAGATTAAACAAGTAACCAAGACATTGTAGACAATTTCTTCTGCAGAGGTTGATTTTTGGTAATTATATAATATATTGCGTATGTATTTTTATGATTGCCATTAATTGCTATAATTGCTATCCCTGGGTGATATTGTTGAAAAACATTAACACTCTAATAGCAGTAGTAATCCTTTCTTCATCCATGAAACCATAAAAGGGAATATGTGATAAGTTGGATGGGATGCAGAAGAAAGATCTAGGCTGACCCTAAAAGCTGTTACTGAGAGCAGGAAGGGGGCTACAATTTGAAATAGGTAATAAGGTTAATTAGAGGAACAAGAACATTTGATGGCCAGTAGCACTGAAAGGAAAAGAATCTAGTACCTTCTTCTGGAATGGAAAACACAGAATTTCCTTCTTTAATTGCAAGCTGTATTCTCTTCAGAACATACACCAAAGCTTTCAAATGGAGATGTGAAAGCCCGAGGAGAGTTGTGTCTGGTGTGCTCATTTCTTAGTTAATCTCATATGGGCACAAGAAGCAGTTATATTAAAAAGAACAGGAATTTCTTCTCTCAGTCTAATGAGGGGGGTGAAAATCTGTTTATTTTCCAGCAAGTTTATTGCAGAGTGATTTGAGCACGAAGAAATAGAAAACATTTTGACTTCTTAAATTGAAGTATTGTTAAGTGGTTGTTATTAAACCAATTTTTTTTAATTACAGAGTGGGCTTTATTTCTCCATGGGCAGAAAAACCAACCAATCCTCAACTATTTCTACTTCTTCCTTCTGTTCAGTAAAGCAGGAAAGTAGCAGGAGACATGATAGACAGTACTGTATTACTGTGCAAGACTATACTGCCATCGAGAGGTGTTGGGTGATAGCATACCAATTGCAGAGCTCAAGAACTGCAAAAATGGGAAAAAACCCAACTTACTTTTAAAAATTCGCGTGTGTCTGGGTGTATGGCTAGCTGACTTTGTTAAAGCACATTTGAAGGCATGCAGATTTCTAGTTATGCATATATGAATTGTTCTTGGGTGACAGTGGTATTTCCCTTTTATTTTCTTGCTCTGAATCAAACAAGACCATAAGTGCTTGTGATTAGGTCAAATGTTAAATTCTTTACGAATAATATGGGCCCTTTGTGGGCCCTTTGAGATAATTATCTGTGCAGTACCTCTGGTTATCTATGCTTATAAATAACTCAAAATTGTAGTTTTTACTTTAATCACATGATAATAACTGAAACGTAATAGATTTACTTATATAGTCAGATCATTTGTTTAAAAAATGATTGGAAGATGTGATAAAGAATTCAGAGTTGAGGGTATTCAAGTTTCTAACTTCAGTACAGGAAAATATGTGTTACTGGGAACCATCTGTATTAAAGAGTTGATGTATTTGATTTTTATGATGCTTAGTGGAGAAATCATTAAGTGCGAGAAACCTAAGCTTAAATGGTGTTTATTCGGGACAAAAAAAAAAGTAATTTTCAAATTCTTCCCTTTGGGAGCTTATTTAAAAATTTTATAATTAAATACATTTTTGAATGCAAAAGCTAGCAAACCAGAAGGCACTATTCCTCAACTTTTGGCCAAACAAAATGAATGAACAGGGTGATACAATGTGCTGAGGATGTTTTGTCTGGGGTTTTTTTTTTTTCCATACCAGTTTATACCAGTACCTTGAAAAGACTGGAAAAAAACAGATTGATGAGATTTCTTTCATTGCATTCACTATGCAAAAATGGAGAAAGAAAACAGAAGCCGCGCAATTGTGATTCAAGCTACTGATTTGGAGATGAGGATATCTGGCGACTCTTACAAGTTGTGAATATTTGAGCAGGGGGGAAATTCACACACTGGCCATACAATTAAACTGTCTGCCTCAAAACCCCTTCTTGTGAAACCAGATTCATTGTACTTTCCTCGCAGAAGCACTGGGAGGAAATAAATTAATATTTATGAGACGCTAGCATTACTGTGATGATGAATAACACAATAGGAGTTACCAGTACTAGATAAGCAAGAAATCATTTCATTAGAGAGTACAGTAGCCATCTCCGGTTTGCTTCCCCCCCATTTTGAGAGCAAGGAGCTGCAGTTACCAGCACAGATGCTCAAATAACAGAATGATCAAAGCTCCCCACCAGGCGACTTACTTGTTACCACTGGAGCAGCCTCTGCACAGGCTGATAAACCAGCCTTCCTCTGCATCACAAGGCAGGCAGGTGGTAGAAACCCTCCTACTGAGACCTCTGTCAGGTATTGTCTGGCTCATCGCTTTCACTTATTCACCGTTTGATTTTGGAGTATATCTTTGATCAAATTCAGAGCATGACAGAGGTTGTTCAGGGAGTTCTGGGCTACTATCTGGACTGTCTGGAAACACTTCACTGGAAATGACCAGTGTCTCTCTTCAAACCTGCTGTGTGAGCAGCAAAATTGATAGTCCTTTTAGTACTGACTGGTGCATGCAGGTCTCAGTGTTTTTAAAACTTTGAATGTTTTTAAAACTTTGGTTGTATGAAGTGGGAAAATAATTGCATCCATGTTTTTAAATGGCAAGCTGGAGCAGAGGAAGTCCTATGTGCTTTAGCCAGAGCAGCCAATGTCTAATGCTGGAAGTGTCAACACAGCCAGGTTGGACATGCAAACATAGGCATTTATATGTGCTAGCAGCTGAAGTACTTCCCATCTGTTTGTATTGAAATTATGTTGTATTGAAATAATTTGCCTTTATTCTCCTTTAAAATCAGAGATATCTACTTCCTTTCTTTATAATGGCATTCACTTATAAACATTTTTATAGATTTTTAAATTGTTCTGTGTTTTGGTGCACTAATAGTAATAATAATACTAATTTTGTAGCAATACTTAATTTTGTTGTAAATCTTTTAAAATTTAATACGGTTTTCCTGTAGTGAAAATTAAAGGAACATTTCTCATGGAGTCATGGCACAATGAACTGCAGGAATATCATACTGAGGGAATGTAGTTTAATTCTGTTAATAGATCAATTTATACGAGTTAAGTAATGTGTTTTAAAGAATGGCTGTTGTATAACAAACTTGCAAATTAACATTATCATCAGCACTTCAGATTTTATAATTTTTACTAAGAAAATATATATGTTGGCATAAGAATGCCTAATAATTGTAATACCTGCACCAAAATTTTTATTATATAGGAATATGCAATTCATCAAAGAACCTTTCCAGGATTCTTTTTGTTTATTTTGAGACTTTGCAAGATGCGTAGACAAGTAAAAGAAGTAACTTTTTTGTTTTGAATGCTTACGTATTTAACATATTTCAGTTTAAGTGCAAAACTTAAATCAGCATATGTGCCAAATAATTTATCAGTCTAATTTTCGATGGCAACAAGAATAGCAGTTTTATATATACCAGGATTCTGGTTTGGTAAAAGTAGTTAAATTAAATTATGCCAATTTGAAAGTCAAAACCAGTTGAGTTACAGAAGAGTATGCTTTTCCTGGTCAAAATAGGAAACACTTGGGATATTTTGGGGGTTATGTAAAGACTTTAATTTGTAACCACATTGTGTATGCTCACTCCAAGTGGTAGACAAGAATAGTTGTTCGTGTGATTTGCCATTTCTTCAGCACATTATTTGAACCATATTACTGTGCGTATTTTTTTATTTTGAATGATAGTTAATCTGAGATACAATTAATTCTTTCAACACTCGAATAATTTTAAAAATACATGCACATGGTGTTTACATACTAGGCTTCACTACATGCAAGTGCTCTTAAATGCTTATTTTATTTTAGTCATTACCTTCTAGAACAAAATAGTTGTTTTGTTGTATAGAGGGTGAGGGTTGCCCTTTGCATAATTCGTGTGATTTCAGAACCTAGAGAAAAGCATAGCTGTCACGCCACAGAATTACGTACTTAACAGAAGTTGGAATGACATTCTGTTGAATTTGAGCCAGAAGGAGTTTAAATGAATATTTTTTTAATGTATTTAGGTAACCTTCACATTACCTTTTTTTCTGGTTGCGGATTTTTAGCTCAGGATCTGTCAGCAGATCCTGTAGCAGAAAGGTTATGCCCTAAGTTACATATGATAAATGAGATGAACTTCACGAGAACCAGAGGGAGTCCAAAATGCTTGCCACCATTGTGTTTCAGAATCGATTGAGCAGTGTCTTCCCAACAAATGGAGACTGACACATTGAAAACATTTGGCAGTTCTTGATTAATAGACTCATTCAGTCTGTAGACCTTTTTTTCTTTAATGCCTGGTACCTAAATAATGGTGTAGAAACTCAGACTCTTGAATCAAACAGCATTTAATGGCACTCCAGCAGGTCATTCAGAGGGTTTTTTAAAAAAGCACAATATACTTGCAATTCTGTTCATTAGAATCCATGTGTTCTTTGTTATATGAACTCATGTCAAAATTGGAAAAAGTTTCTCCCAGATTTCTGCTCTTCAATAGTGTGTTTTCACTTTCTATATACTGCACATCACAGCTGCTTTACTAGTTACTAATTTTTCCTTTTACTTCATTACTTCTGTTACGGTGTTCTTGGTCCGTCAGTATTGCATAATTTGGTGTTGATGAAGATGTTCTTGCAAAAAGAATTGAGCTAGTGTCTGTCTGATGTACTGCAGTGTCCTGCAGTGGCTGACCTGCTTCCTCTCTGTTTTTCCTGATGACTCATCTCGTGGGGAAGTAGATTTCTACCTTGTGAGGTGCACTAATACTAAAACTCTTGACTGCTAATAGCTTAACTGAGTGCAGCAGATTGAAAATGTCTTATCTTGAATGTAACAGGATGCATACTGCAAATAATGTAGCAGGTTAATATATTGATTTCTGCTTTTAATTTCAGGCTGGAGGTTCTCAAGTAATCTTTACCAATCCACTGGAAATTGTCAAGATTCGATTGCAGGTGGCTGGAGAAATTACTACTGGTCCACGAGTTAGTGCCCTCAGTGTATTAAGGGACTTAGGTTTCTTTGGTCTCTACAAGGTATGTTTTTAAAAAATGTTAAAAATAAACCTATTATAAATTTTCGAATCAACAGTCTCACAAACTTTCATAGGTGGACACAATTTTACTTTTTAAAAGATATTTAAAAGATATTCTTTTAAAAGAAAAATTATTATGTGATATTATATCTTCTTTTTTATTTTTGATTAAGGGAAGAAACTGTCTCCTCTTTTTGAGCATATGATTTTTCGTAAATCTTACTGAGATTTCTTTTCTCACTTCAGCAGGTTTAAGTTTCATTGAATATTAGTTTGTGATTCCTGATATTCTGCCTGCTGTAAAAATAAGCTTATTTTCATCTGCTACATGGTATAGAGCTTACAGTTTTGGAACTTGCTTTTGCTCTTCTGTGGTTGATTCAGCAACTTTCCCAGATGTCATCGTTCATTTGGTGGTGGGAATTAATTGCAGCACAATAATAGTGAAGAAATACAGACAGTGGGAGCCCAGCATAGAAATAAACTCCTAAAGCAAACTTCCCCTTGCTTCTTTAGAAGAATATTTCCCCAAATAATACCACGAAAAGCTGCCTTTGTGAGCATATGCTACAGACTCTACAGTTCTGGTTGCTATATTATTGTTTTCACATAGATACATAAATATGTAGAAGTCAGGTTTAATGATGGCAGCCAGAATAAAAACATCATCTGAATGTTGAATCTAATAGGATACATGCTACAAATAATTTAAAGGATTGACATACTTGTAGGATGTCTCTACTTTTAGATGAAGGAGATTAGATATGGGGGAATATGAAAGGTCTTGAAGTACTTTGAGATAGCCAGTACACTCAAGTATTGAAACACAAGCTGTAATGGATACCATATACTGCAGAGCACTGGCTGGTGTTGCATACTTCCAAATTGTCCCAGGATTTCCAGTGAAGCAGGCAGTATTCCTCTGTTTCTTATTTACAGCAGTGCAGCCATAAATTGAAGATGTTTCAAAAGATACCAGATGAGCCCCATTCCCTTCTCCCGAGTATTTAAATTCCATCTGCTTTTTTAAGCATCCAGTCTTTTTAAATTGTTCTGTTAACATTACAAAGAGGGAGCCTGCCCAGGAGAACGTGTCTGTATGTTTTGGCCTGGAGAGAAGTTGCAGGTCTGAATAGGATTTAATGGGGAGTTGTTTTTCCCTTTAAATTGACTTGCTAATTTTTTAGGTGTTTTACTGAAGCTGAGGTTATTGTGTAAACTCCTAGTAAATGGCATTATGGTGTTGATCAGATTAACATTTACAACTGAAAACAGGATTTTGTAAGGAGTCTGCTTCCCTGAGGCTGTGCAGGAATGGAGGTCAGCTACTGACTTTTACTTGGACTAGCAAAAAGAAAACACAAAATGAGAACCAGTGATGAACTAGTTTACTAAAGTAGCAATTTTTGATTTTTTTTTCTCCCTGAATATCTGCTCCTGATGGTTAAGCAGAATTTGCTACATTTTTCCATTTTTAATAGCATTAATGTCTTGTGTTGTATCATAAATTATTTCTATCCACTAGGATAAATACTGGTGGATATTAGTCAGGACTGCACATGAACAGGAGCTAGTTACTACACTGTGTTGCATTGAAACAGTGAATTATTTAATCAAGACAAGACACAGTTTCAGTGCTTCATTTATTGAGTCCATTTACCTCCACAAAAAAAAAGGCCACAGAAGGGTTTGGGTTTGTTTCTACTAAACTGTTGTCTCTGTTTCTGTCTCTCTCAACCCCTTCACCCCCACTTGCTGTGTTCATGTCCTTTTGTATTTCGTTAGGATTCATTGCCTACAAAAACCTGAGTGATTTGACAAAATTAGAGAATTTAGCCTGGCAATGACAGGCACCCACTAAGCACAGACCACGTCACAAGGCTTGTATATCCAAGGGGCACCCTTAGTCACTGCTAGTAATTGAGAAGCTTTATGCTGTTTTCTACCAAACATTTGGCATTGAAGCCAAAAGAAAATGGCAATCCTATCTGCCCCCTTTCCTGTGTGCCAGTCAGAGCCTTTGTGCACCCACATAATGATCTGGAACAAGAAAGTCATTAAAGCCTCCTCCTCCTCCTCCTCAGGGCTTAGTTTGTTTTGAACCCAGACCAGCTCACTCTGTAGCTTCTCAGGATGGTTGTACTCAGTCGAAGGGAGGAATAGCTGTGGCATGGGGAGCCAGTCTGTCTCAGAATACTTTTAAACTGCCCTGAGGTGCTTGTGGAACTGCAGTGTTGGAGGCAAAAGCAGCCCTCTCCTGAGTGCTTGTGCTGGGTTGGCAGTGTTTGTGAGGCCAGGCAGATATTAATAACTCATTGCATCAGTCATCAGCTCCAGTAAATGTTACCCAGAGACATCAATGGTTTTAAATGAATGTCAGATGAGACTAGATTTGGTAGGTGCTGCCTTCTCTGGTGGTGCTTCTAAATTAATTTAGTAAGTATAATGACCAAGTGGACATCAAATAATAATGAATCTTTTGCTAATGAGATTAGCATTGGTATGTTTGGAATGTTCATACTCTGAACAAGTCAAATTAGCTTTAAACTATGAAACAGGAATGAGGATTTTATTACTATCTCAGTACTTCTCATGTTGCTCACTCTAACAACTCTTTCATTTGTATCTGAAGTCCTTGCTTCAGCTTTGTCTTTCTTGTGTCAAGACCCAAGACTTGTATCTCAAGCCCTTAATGTACTTAGTTTAGTAGACCCAGTTATGACTCCATAGATACTGCAATGGAAGAACAAGAATACATAGTTGTTCTAGAAAATATTTTTATTTGGCAATCTTGAAGTTCCTTTGTAGGCTTAATGAGCCTTCATGTAAGTATTCCAGCTATTTAAACACTTGTCTATCCTAGCCATGACTTAAGCTTTAATTGATTTACCTTCTTCTGTTGAAGTGTTGAAAGCAGAATTTTAGACTTTTAATTTCAGGAATTTTAATTTGAAATAAATGAATGTCTTTTTCGGTTTTAAGTTTTATTTACCACATGGCAAGGATTTCAGTGAAAATTCTCCCTTCCTAGTTCAGAGAAAAGTTATCCCTGACAGGTGTTTTTACCACTGCAGATCCATCTGGCATGTTCTGCTTAGTTTCCGTGAGTAGTTTATGCTGAAATTCAGGTGAAAATCTGTAAAGAGTCCCATATAGTAGTCAGCAAGGAAGAATGTATTAATTAGAAGTCCAGCCAGAAGATGTGAAGAGTTAGTCTTAGCTTCATGAGGCAAATTCCTGCATGTCTTAACAAGATGTACTGCTTGTTATTTGAATTCTTATATTTTGTATTATTTTCTACCTATAAAGCACTTCCTGTGGGTTTTTTGAAATAAGATGCCCACACCCCCAGATATAGGCAATTTCAGTGCTCCTGTCTTGCATTAACAGAGAAAACCGAGGCACAGACTGATAAATCTTACGTCTCATGTCAACAAATTAACAAAGGAAATGTAAACCCTTTTTGCATCCCACTGAGTGAATCTTGTATTGATTATGATCATAATTATCCCTGCATTCTAGTCCAAATGAATATCCTTTGAGGATCATTGACAAGAAGCTGGATTGTATAGTTTTGGTGCCCCTCTATATAAGTGAGAGTAATATTCTTTTGTGTCATTCATTGGCATATTAATGTGCCACTTTACTGTGCTACCGACAGAAACAATTCATGGTAGTTCTGTGCTGAGATCTCTGCTCTGTGCTTTCTCTACTTTCAGACATCATGTTAGAATAATTTTTCTTGAGAGCCAGTCCTGGAAGTCCCTGGGCAACCTGACCAAGTATTTGACCACCTTCACGGTTTAAAAGCAAACATAGAAAAGAAAAAATCCCACACCTCTTTTCTTATGACTAATTGAATTGGCCATGTTCAAGCTTCTGATCCTTGCACTATGCACCTCCAAGAGTAGTCTTCCTTCCCTGCACTCTCCTTTAAGTGAGCAATAAGGTCTCTCCCTAGCCTGCTCTTCTTGGAGTTGAGTGCACCGAGTTTCTCCTTTATATGCCATGGACTACACAACTGGCTTGATGGCCCTGCACTGGACTCCCTCCAGCATGAAAACATCTTTCTTGTGTGGGAGAGACCAGAACTGGACACAGGGCTCCAGATGTGCTCTCAGCAGTGCTGAATGGAGGGCAATAATCACTTCCCTTGGGGCTACTATAGCCCAGGGTGTGGCTGGCTGACTTCACTGCAAAGAGGCATTGCTGACCCATACTCAACTTGGGCACAGTATCCTCCAGACTTTTTCTCCAAAGATGCTTTCAGGCTGTATCTCCATCCTATGAAGGTATCTCTGAACAGCAGCCTCTCATTATAGAACACTATTTCTCCAATTCAGCATCATCTGCTGAGAGTGCAGCTCATGTTCCACTGGTTTAGCTATGGGATATGATGACAGACCATCTCAAAAGCCAGGCATTTAGTCGAGGTGTACAACATCCATTGCTGTCCCCTTATCCACAGGGCTGGCAAGCTGGTTGGTCAGCTGTCATTTGGTAAATCCCAACTGGTTGTTCCAAATACCTCTTCTGCTCTTCATATGCTTGGAAATGGCTTCCAGGGATATTTGCTTCATAAACCTCCCAGGAATAGAGGTGTGCCCAGATATCTTGTAGTTTCTCTGATCTTCCTTATTCTTCAGGATGGTGTGATGTTTGTCTGTTCTAGTTACCAGAACCCCCTTGTCTGATGTGACCTTTTGAAGGTAATAACAACCTCTCAATGTCATCAGCCAGCTGTCTTGGCACCACTGGAGGTATCTGTTATGGTCCCAGGATTGTATATGTGCAGATGGCTCCCAGTGTCTGCAGGTAATGCAGACTTTTCTGGTAAACTTGAGGAGCTGAGAGACCCGGGGACAGATTTTACTGGTAAAAAGCAAGGCAAAGGTAATTTCTCTGCTTTTTCCATATACTTTGTCACTAGGTTTCCTGCCCCCATTGTGCAACAGCCTCACAATTTATTTAGTTGCCCTTTTGCTGCTGATGTGCTTATAGAAAGATTTTTTACTCCCCTTTCACATCCCTTACTAGATCGATCTCCAGCTGATCCTTGGCTTTTCTGTCTCAATCACTGCAGATGCAAGCAGTGGTTCTGTATATCCTGGGTAGCCCATACCCACCTCTGCTTCCCTTTCTCTTCCTTCCTCACTAAAGAACTAAAGAGCAGTAGGTCTGGGATCATAATAAGTGCAACAATTTACAGTCAGCGCTTCCTCCTAGACTCCCTGCGCCTTCACTGGGTGGTCAGATATTAGCCATTCTGTAATGATATGCAGCTTAGAAATAAAATGCATGTTAATTCCAGCAATAAAAAGATTTGACACATACAGCTTGTTAAGCTGATGGCTGGGTTGAACCCCTGTAGTTCCTTGAAGCTAGAAAGCAAATATTTTTTTCTGTCTTTGTCTAAAATTCCGAACTACTTGTGTAAATAAGTATTTTAAAACATTGTACTTCTCAAAATCCAGACGCTGCTTTGGGGAGGCACATAACGGCACTTTTGCAGAGGGAATTTATTTCCTCTATTTGTGTTCTTTCTCCCAGTAATCGTTACTTTGAAAGCACCCGGGCATGGCAGCTTGTGACTAGTAAATTCTTTAGCTACAGATACTCTGTAGATGACAGCTATTCTTAAAAATATAGAGACAACATATCTCAGTCAGGGAAAATATCACTTAAACTAATGCAAAATGTCATTTGTGTTGGCAGAAATGGGAAAGGATACTTTTCTGTTTTTCGGTATTTTTAATAGGTTTTATTTAATTCCTAGTCACAACTGAATATTGAAGTAATCATCCAAGATTAGATAATACATTTCCTGTCTTCTGCCTGTCTTACAACTTAATATGAATAAAGTCCCATTAAAGTCAGTTGAATTTATATTCTATTGGTTTTGAAAGACATCTTTAAAATGTCCATGTAAATAAACACTGTAAGTATACCTACTTATTCTGTACATCACAAAAACTCATATCCATATAATATCTGCCACAGAATATTTAATAAAATGTTACTCCTCTTATACATAATCATTCTGAATAGTGCTTTATAGCATAACAGACGGTACCACTTCATAATTTTACACAACAAAGTTATTCTGTATCCCAGGAAGACAGTAAATAATAGAGTGGTAAATAATTCTTCAAGTAAAGGGTATGTTGGTTGTGGTAATGTTTATTTTTATAATTACTAC
Source organism: Dicaeum eximium (assembly GCA_013396995.1). Classification (NCBI taxonomy): domain Eukaryota; kingdom Metazoa; phylum Chordata; class Aves; order Passeriformes; family Dicaeidae; genus Dicaeum; species Dicaeum eximium. The sequence continues at coordinate 1,435,045 of VWZP01000227.1, forward strand.
AAGGTATTTAGTTCAAATCTGTGCTTTGGCTGATATTGCCAACATAGTTTTCATTTCCAAAACTAGTCATAAAAGCTTCCAAAAGTCTCCTTTTCCCCCTCCTCTCCATTCCCCCCAAATGCTTCATAAACAAGCTTCTGGTGTGTTGACCTGGAAAGTGTAATCTCAAGTGACAGGATGTGTACCAACCTCTCACCTGGCTCCTTTGATAACAGCTGAGCTATTTAATGTAGTGAAGCTGAGGGTTTACAGCAGGATGATAAACATATGAAAGACAGTAGTAAAAGTTTTGAGTTACATTTCACATCCACCATGCCTATTTGTGACAGTTCTCATATGTGAGAACCTGCTTTTCAGAAATTTCCTTTTAAATTAACCAAAAAAATGCCCTTCCAACTAAGACAGCTATATTTTTTTTCCTGCAAACAGGATTGAAATTGCTGGTAGAGCATTTGAAATCAGCATTTTATTCCTCTAACATGATGTTCTAAATGAGTTTCATATTTTGGTTGGTATAAATATGTGTGAATAAAATCCTATAGTAGCTTTTAAGGCAATGCCATTTTACAGTGGGGGGAAAAAATGCAGCCCTTGAAAGCAAATACCAGTAATATTTGACTGACTGTTACAAAACCTGTTAGGTGCTGTTTGGGCTCTGATTCCAAAGGGTTAAGTCTGTAGTAAAACCCAAGAAGAATGCAAAATGATCAAGAAATGACATGCTGCCTATTGTTTGTAGCTATAGGATCAAAATAACAATTATACATGCCAAATAAATTCTAAACCTGTAAAAGAGAAAAAGAGGGGGTGGCTGTAAGTACAGGTGCCAGAAGCATTAAATAACTCTCGCAGACAAGGTGCACCACTGTTGTCTTGAATGCTGCTAGGTTCCCCCAGTCTGGCATTTTTCCCCCTGCACCAGACAATGTGCATTCACTGCAGGAGACTAGGCTAAGCCTGCGTCTCCCAGACCTGCCGGCTCCTTCTGCCCAACCCGACACAGAGGTGCCTTTGTCAGTATAATTACCCTCCCCTTGTAGTAGAAATAGTTTGTTTAGAGCCTTATTTGCAGGTAGAGCTGGTATAAGCAGGAATTAGCATGCTAAAGAACCTGCCCCAGCACTGACTTGGGTTTATTTATCCAAATCTTTGACAATCGGGGTTTTTTTTTCCTCTGTTGGTTTATTCAGTGAGATACTATCCGAGATTAAGAGCTTTAAGGTTATTAAAGAGATTGAAGATGGGAGCCAACTGGCTGTTGTGCGCGGAGGGCACATGTCCTGGTGTTAGGATCTCCCAACAATTTCATGCCTGGCAGGTCTGCACCTTGGCTGCCAGAATAAACTCGGGTGGATGCTCCTTACTGCTTGCTGGGGATTGATTAAAACTCCCTTTGGCTTTCAGCACATTGTCCACATCAAAAAGGTGCGAGAAGCAAAATAAATGTTTCTTCTGCTTTTCAAGATACTGTGGCCAATCTCCCTAAGCCTTCCTAATTGGCCTAGGCTGGTTGCGGATGATTAACTTGAAGTTAAATGGGGCCTGCTTTTAAACATGCTTTCCCAGACTTTAAACGGAATGATGGGGGGAAACTTTAGACTGTTGCAATGCTGGACCAGAGCCAAGCCTGGTTATTATTAAAGTGGATCCAAGTTTTGATCCAGCTTTTGTTTACACTGAGCCAGCTAAGTTGATGGACATCCCTCCCTCTCTGCATACCTGAATGTATATTATTAGTGATATTAACAATATGCCACTTCTACCCCATGAAAAAGAGTATTTTAATGAAGGGGGGAGGAATATTAGCAGCTCAGGTTGAACTGAGAGTTGCTTGCATTTGGATATTGTTGATTTGTGTAAGTTATTTTAACTATATCAGGATATTTCAGGGTATGCAAAAAATGCAGAGGGAAAAAAAAAGTGTGCAGTGTTTAATGACAACATTGCAAAGAAAATAAAAGTAATGTGCCCTGAGGGCAAAGGCAGCGAGGAGATTTGCTCTGAGGAAAAGAGTGGTCTAAAAATAAATCTTTGAAGAAACCATGTCAGTCTGTGAATGTTTCAGTAGTGAGTTTCATAATTTTTCTGTGAAGTAAATACAGTGCAGACATTTGATCCTTAAAATGTTGGGTTTTTTCATGCAGAAATTGGTAAAACCCTAGTCTTGTCTATGTGAAGATTAAAGGTAAATTGTTAAACAAGCTTCTGTTGCGCATGAGAGTCCTGAATCCTTGTCTCTGTTGAATACAAAAAATTCACCTTCTCTGTGTCCTCAAGATAGAGCATAAGGGGCAGAGCAGCACCAACACCAGTGCTTTTTGATTTCCTTTATGGCATTTTGCTTAGTGTCTCTAGAAAGGCATAACAAGGACCAGCATAAATCAGACATCCAACTGAGTGAGAGCCAGAGGGTCTGAGCTGCAGAAGTCATTAACTTCCAAAGGGACTGTCAGGGGAAGTGGTCAGTACTTAGTCTGAAAACATCAAGAAATAAGCTGAGAAAGTGTGGTGGGAAGCACTGGGGGCTGGAGCAGAGACTATTGTGCTCCCTGTGTTCAGTAGCTGAGTCTATGACACAGAAAGTCTGACTACAAGAGCTAATGGCTTTTTTAGATAAATCTTTATTTTCTCAGGGGCATTCTCTGTCTGTAAACTACACTTATTAAAGTCTCCTGAGAAGGAGCTTGGAGGACCTGGTTATCTTGTCTTGGAAAGGGGTGTTTCTGACACCTTGCAGCTCTTGTCTTTGATAACCAGCATCTAACTTGGATAAGTGCTATATTTTAACTGGTATTATAATACAAGCTAAGCTTACAGATGTGTCCAGGCATATTATTAGATTTAATTAAATTATGTGGATGTCCCCTGTGAAATGTCTGGCACTGAGCCATGTGCTGGCTCAGAGAACAGTAACAAGAGAAGTACAAGAGAACAAGAGAAGTACAGTAACAAGGGCACCCCCCGAGGGTTTGTGGATGAACCTCAAGCAGTTTCACCAGGTCTCCACCCTTGCTTCAAAGAGAAGAGGCTTAGGCTCATCCATGAACCATTTCTTTCTCAAGCTTGAAAGATTTTACCCATTTTCCCAAGCCACCTCTTGTTTGTGCTTTTCTCCCAGTCTTAGTCCTGGCAGGCTCTGGTGTCCTCTGGATCTCCATTCAGAGGAAAGGCATACTGCAAATCCCTTTTGCTGTTGGAGCATGGATACTATTTGATATTTTATTTTGGTTGACCTTCCCTAGTGACTTTCTGCTTTTCCCCCTGCTTGAAAAACATTTGATTGCTTGCCACTACCCCAAAAATTCCCTTTCCTGTTTGCTTCCCTCTTAGATTTGAAACCAGCTGTATTGCTGGTAATTTCATTGGCTGATTGTGCTACTTCCACAAATTGATAGCAAGGCAAATTTAGCAGTAAGACGTCAAAGTTACTGAAACAAACTCTATCCCAGATAACTTATACTTTAAAATTCACAAGTAAATAATACTGTTACTGTTCTGCAAAAAGACTTGCTGTTAATGCCCCTACTCCCTAAATATATGTTGCATTATCAATTATAGTGCCTGTATAGAGGTATGGACTGGGCACTGTTTTCCTTGGATTATTAATTTTAAGTGGGAGTGAGAGGTGACAGACCTATCACGGGGCTCTGTTTCAAACACTTCTTAAACTCCCTCTACAGGTTCATGGCTACAAGGTCAACTATTTAAAGTTCTCCAAAGGTGTTTTCAGTTTACTCAAACACGTGGTATTTTCTCCATTATCAGCACATAACCACAGTACCTCAAAGTGAGGGAGAACAAGTAGACAAGATACATACAATGACAGAAATTACTGAACCAAGAAACAACACAGAGACACTCCTCAGCAGGGTGAAACACATGAATCTCTCGAAATTTTGAGGGAGAAATTGCTTTTTCTGTAAGCTCTTTGCAGCAAAATGAAAAAATTCAATGTTGCTGTTCTCCGATATTCACTGTTTATCATGGTAAATTTGCTCATTCTCAAAACTTGTTCTCTTTTCCAAACAGGGTGCTAAGGCATGTTTTTTGCGTGATATCCCCTTCTCTGCCATTTACTTCCCCTGCTATGCTCATTTGAAAGCTTCATTTACAAATGAAGATGGGAGGGTTAGCCCTGGAAATCTGCTCTTGGCTGGATCAATAGCTGGTAAGTGCTCAGATTTCTTCCTTCATGGCTCTATACTGCTCTGGCAGCACAATAGTTCTGGCAGTGACAACAATAACAAAAAAAGCTCAAGAGGACTATATGCAACAATCCTGTATTTTGCAGCCTTACTGCAGAAACAACAAAGTTAGTATGCTGTAGAGTGAGTTGAAGATACTGTAAGTTCCTGGTATAATCATAATATTCAGGAAGCAAAAGAAAGGAAAAAGAAAGTTTTTTGCTGATTTTTTTCATCATTTATCATCATTCCATGTGACGTTACTGTGCTAGTTTTGGCTGTCTCTCACTGGCAAGTAATGTTCTGTTGTAATTATTTATAAACAAAACCATGGTATACATAAAATTCTTTATGATTGAGTGAATCTTGAATTTTGGTATTTATAGTCCAGAAGGCACACTAGAAGTACAGCTCTCCAAACACAATGATATAGCAGGTGGCAAAATGATGGCAGTATTTGCTACCCTAAGTATCCCGTTGAAGTTACTTGGCTTCTTGTGGATTTTACCTTTATAATTTTTTAAAATATTATGCAGAGCAGAAGATCTTGAAAACATTGCTGCAGTGCCACAGGTTTCTAATTCCTCACATACCCAGATATGGCAGAGTTGCAGAGTGTGATCTTGAGCACTTGGTTGTTCTAGTCTGCTGCAGACAGAAGAGCCCTAACATGCTTAACTTCTCACAGATGAATTTGCTTGAGTGTGCCAGAGCCTAAGGGAGAAGACAGAGGCTTTGTAAGCCTCAGCTTGTCCTTGTGTCTGCTGCATGGCTGGTCCCTCCACAGCACCCAGCTTCTACACCCAAAGGGACCACCACTTAGTAGCTGTCTGCTGGAGGGGCAGCTTGACAGTCCTGCTCCTGCAGTGTCCATGGTTTTCTCCCCTTGGAAACAAATGGGCTTGCAAATTTGTGCAACAGGACCTTTAGGGTAGTGTGTAGCAAGCAGGAGAGCTCAAATCAGCTGGTAATTCCACCGTGCTTAGCGGGGGCTGCTTGGTCTCTCCAAGCTGCAGCCAAGTTGCTTCTCCAGCATGTCTCCTGGCAGGCTGCTGTGGCCTGCCAGGTGAGAAAAATGATGGAATGCCATGAATCCAGTACAGACAGGTGGTTTAGCAATGTTTTCTCATTTAATTTTAGGCTTTCTCCTCTCTGAGAAAACTTCTTGGTCAGAATTACAAACAGGGCTGTGTCTCTTTGAGAGCAAGGCCCTTTTATAGCCAATATCTGGTCTTAGAGAACAGCTAAGGTCGGTTGGTTTCTCATGTTGAAGCATACTGATCTCTATTCAGTAGCTCATAGTCCAGAGGAATTGAGCTGGCACTAGCAAAGCCAGCTGTGTTCCAGTGACTGCTGCTCAAAACCCCCTTGTCCTCTCCCCTCCCCCACCCCATTCCAAAGCCAGGCTTCAAACCGTCCAACGGGAGCTTTTACAGCCAGCTTATTTCTTACCCATTTTATTGGAACAAAACAATTTTTGAACTTTAGATCATATTTACAGACTTGAAACATAAGATGGCATTTTTAAGCCAAGTAATTTCTTAGATTTTCCTATTTTTCTCTTTCTAGCCATTGTCAGGTGATTGCAGACTGAGATAACTGTCCCTTTGAAGTTCAAGCACAGAAGCAGTCTTTATTGTTGCTGATATGGCTCACCAATCTAGCTATAATGTCAATTTTATCCAGTGCTTCCTGTGGATCCCATCCTAGGTTAACTCCCATGAGCAAATTACAGTGTTAGAGATACCACACTCATCATACTGTTTACAAAAACAAGAAATTTGATTTTACTGGGTACATGTAAAATGTGATGGGAGTGCATGTGCCCACTGTTTTGCCAAAAGAAAGTCAAGGCAAAGACAGAACAAAACACCCACCATTTCTGAAAAGCTGGCTTCAGTCTCTGGGCTGATGTCTCTTCTCTGGCCAGAGATCTCACCTGGTCATCAGACTTCAGATGTGTGCACGAGCTCTGGCTGCACGTGGGAAAACCCCCCCTTCCCACACACAGCCCATGGTGCTGGGATATTCAAGCCAGCCATACTCAGATGTGCACCTGTGTTCTTTGCCAGTGGGTGCTGCTTGTACTGCTTACATTATCTTCCTTTCCATTGTGGTTGGGGTCACAGGCAACACGTGTGTCATCCAGCTTGATCTGCTTCTGGTTTTCAGATGTCTCAACCTGTTGTGCCGTAGCATATTCTGAGATGATTCTCATATCATCTCCAGGATCTCTCCTTAATTTGCTCTGTTTGCTTATTGCCTCCATGAAGTTCCTTCTCCTACCCTAGCTCCTTTTTATTCTTGTCAGCTCCTGCTGGGCAATTTGTCACATTCTGATTGTAAGCTTCTCTTGGCAGCAATCTGTAACGTCGATTTGTCTGTAAACGCTTTTGTCCTGTACACATAGTTCCTAAAGAAAGCATTTTAAGTATTTCAAGTGCAAAATATCCTCAGTAATATGGAGTGAGTGATAAGGAGATGGAAGTCAATGTGTGGTAAGCAGAATTGTTTCTAAGTAAGTTCTTTGGTTTTCTTGAAAACACTGGTTGGCTTTTGAAGGACAAAAGTCCGGCTTTAAATTGAAGACTCAAGTAATACCCTGGTATGGGTAAAGCTAAGCAAAGAGGAATTTCAGTGTTTCTGGAGTTCAGAAACCTTGACAGGTTTTAGTGCTTGCCTGCCAGACAACCCATGCTTGCACTGGTGCACGCTCAGTGTATGAGTTATTTTGTGGGGGAGAAGGAGAGGAAGAGGAAATCTTTTGGTGATATGCACATGATTTGATCTCTTGGAGCAGTCTGCAGGAAGGGCGCTCTGGAGCTTGAGGCCAGACCATGCTGGTTTGGATAAAATTTGTTACAGAATTATTAAGCTGGAAAAAAAAAAAGGAAAGGAGATTTATGCATCTACATCTAACCAAGTTGGTTTGGAACAGATGCAGAATGGAAAAATAATAAAACCATAAGAGACAGTGTCTTCTGGGTACAGTCTTGATGCTTTTCTTTGCCCTTTTTTTTGGCTTTTCTTTCCCCAATTCTAAACATGCCCCAAGTTTGGATAGGAAGGATTTTAGAAATACCACCCATTGGCAATTTGGTATTTTTTACTTTCAGTTGATTATCTGCCAGGGTAAGTTTAAATCTTCCTCCACATATTCTGCTGAGGATGTCAGCTGTGGCTTTGCAGCTGAGCAGTCTGCCACTCCTGATGAGAAGAATGACCCTTTTTGCAAGCCTTAGCTCTCAAGCGATGCTGAGCATGCATGGCATTATCTGGTCTCAGTGAGATTGCTGTGAGGGGTGTTTGTGTGTCTGTATCTGTGTACAGCCTATTCTAGCACAGTGTACACCAGGATGCCAGGAACCACAGAGAGGAATGAAAAGGAAAGGGAAATACCAACCTTCCCTCCAAAAGCTTTGTGCTTATTAACTATGCAAGTTTCTGATCAGCACTGGAAACTCCAATCTGTGCCTCCCACCCTGGCAGGAAGCATGTGATCTGGTTGTTCCCCTGAGAGAAGCTCTCTCTGGGTTAAGCCACGTCCACAAAAGCAACCTGTTGTTGCTTGTTGCTTGTTCTCCTTCCCAGGTTCTGGTTAAATCAGATGTGGCTGAGTTCTCCTGATGTAAGGAGGAAAGATCTGCTTCCCTCTGGATAAGCAAGGTGTGTACTATATGTGCCCAGGCAGTGGTACCCACCTGATGACTTCTGTGTTGTGCAGGTATGCCTGCAGCCTCTCTGGTCACCCCTGCAGATGTGATCAAAACAAGGCTCCAGGTGGCAGCCCGAGCAGGACAGACCACCTACAGCGGCGTTGTGGACTGCTTTGCCAAGATCCTGCGGGAAGAAGGTCCGAAGGCTCTCTGGAAAGGAGCAGGAGGTGTGTAAAAAAGCTTTGATTGCCAAGTGATTTCTAATTGTGGCATTTGGCACTTAGGAACTCTCTTCTTTTCTTTTAAGCTCGTGTATTTCGATCTTCTCCTCAGTTTGGTGTTACTCTGGTGACTTATGAGCTACTGCAGAGATGGTTTTATGTGGACTTTGGAGGAGTGTAAGTATGTGATGTCTGAATATACCAGGGATCCTGAAGTTACCCTTGGTTCTGTTGGGTCTTGGTCCTCCTTGGAACATCAGAGCCAGAAGCTTGCTAAGACATGTTGTAAAGGCTTTGTAAATATTAGTTCAACTACACTTTACTGGTGGAGGTTGGGATGATATTCCAGTACCTGTTTCATAGCAAGGTATCACCACATTTTATATCACAGTTTCAAGCAGGGGACCTATGTTAGTGTAAACAGAGACAATGGGAGGCTAAATAATGGGCTGGAGATGTAAATGCAAGAAAAATGTGATGCCTGCCAGGTCAGGATACACTCTGCATTAGTCCTCATTACTAGGTGGAGGAGCTGTGTCCTTGATTAGACAGGGCATTTGACATCCAAAAAAATATACAGTTGTCACCAAGGTCAAAACCAATTTGTTGGAGCTTCAGCTGTGCCCCCTGCCTTTGCTGACAATACAGGTGGATGTGCATGTAGCTGTTTAACTTGATCCCAGAACTGGATCTTTGGGAACAGGAGTTTGAAAGGCACCACAAAAATTACTTAAACTCTGCTCTGTTTCTGGATTGGTTGTGTGCTATGGCAAAGACTTATTAACCCCTGCTACCTCACACTAGTTTTGGTTAATGCACTGCAAATTTTATCTGGATTTGACTGTACTCAATCAACATGAAGGCTCCTAACTGTTCTGGAAGGTTTTAAAACAGGGTATTTCTCCTTACATTGCAGAATTTAATTTAGTTACTTACAGAGAAGTACACTCAGATGTCTCATTAAATTTACTTTATGGAGGAGATTTTCATGAATGCTGATGTTACTCTATGGAAGTTAATTTATTATTTTTATTATTTTGCAGAAAACCAGCTGGATCAGAGGCAGTTCCTAAATCTAGGATCACACTCCCTGCTCCTAACCCTGACCATGTTGGTGGTTATAAATTGGCAGTTGCCACTTTTGCAGGGATTGAAAACAAGTTTGGACTTTACCTACCTCGGTTTAAGCCATCGCCACCTACCTCAAAGGCTGCTGCAGCAGTAGGACCCTAAGTTTATTGCTATAGGGTTTTTGTTATCAGTTGGGAAAGAGCCACTTTTCTAATTGGTTAATACTTTGTTCCTTTAGCTTCTCATCATATAAAAGATTAGCTTCATTTGAGTTTTAAGGTAATTTTCATCTTAAATGGAATCATTTGTCTTTGTGCTTCCGTAACCAGATCACTGTGAAATTCTTACCAGTTGTTTTAAGTTTGGGACCATGAATGTATTTGTCCACATCTGACATGTGCTTGTGTTGGGAAGACACTAATTTTAGGTTCTGTTTATTGGGGAGGGCTGGGTGAGAGCTGTGAACCAGATCATTTTACAGGCAATGCTCAGTTGCAGATTGCCAGGGCAGATGTCACCCAAATGGAAAACTCAGTGGATATCATGGTGCTCAAAGCAGAATGGTTTGGAGCGTGCGTGTGAATTGGTTTTAGACTTGGTGCGTGTCTGTAGAGGTCAGTAAATATATACCCGGTACCTAAGTACGCCCAGACAGCTTCAACTTTTTAAACCACGCACAAGTTCTGTTTCTGGATTGTATTATGGAGCTTTTATGTGGAACATGTTTTTGTAATGGAAACCACATTTATAAATGTTTAGCCGTTGTATTATGTTACTGGTATCAAAATGCTCAAAAGAAAGTGTTATTGTCCTAGTCTTTGCACTTTATGGCAGAACTTTTGGCATTCTACTACACATACAAGGAAATTTCATAACTAGGTGCCTATCTTGGGTTGCTGGTGTTTGGAATTGAGTTTGTATATGCACTTCTATAGTAAAACGCTGCTTGTTTAAATAACTGCAATAGAAAATTCATGCACTGTATCAATGGTACCTGCCTTAACTGCTGGCTTGTAATTGGCAAATAGGTGGTTTCAGATTCTTATTTACTTCATTGAGTCAAAAGAGATTAAAATAGTCTAAAATAAAAGATTTTACTTAATTTTTGGTGCCTTGCACAGTGTTTAGAAAATTCTGTATTTATGAAGATAGAAATAAACCTTTCAAACAGATGCACACATGGTATTCTGTTACGGAAATAGCTCAGTACATCGAATGTCTTGTTCAACTTCTGTGACAAACTCCGATAAGATGAAGCTAATGTTTGCACTTGTAGGCTATAAAAACACCTGCAGCTTGAGAACAAATTACTACAATTCCCCTGCCCAGAAAAGATATTTGTTGGTAGAGATGTCACTCGGACAAAAGAGAAACTTCTTCCTCAGTCAGAAGTCAGGATTGAAGCTTTGATATTTTGATCTTTACTTTTGGGGGGAGGTTAACAGCCTGATCACCTAGTCACTTGAAGGTCCTGTTGGGTGTCTTCTATGATAAGTCTAAGATGAGGAATTTGGCTTTGTTTGTCTCCTTGGTGGNAACTGAGGGAACGCACAGATGCAATGTCTCTGCAGAAGAATTAGTTTGCTGTGCAATAGCACACTGTGCTGTAATTTGTGGAAATACTGAAATGGAAATCACTCTGATTTTGCATTTGTATTTGGGTCATCATGAAAACTATTCTCTTGGACTAATTTGTATTTTGAAGTTACTAGTGAAATGGAGCTCGAGGGTAGGAGTAGCAGCACTTGTGTGTGTGAAGGTGAGGGGAGCAGATGACATTTATCTGCAGCTGCATCTTGGAGTCTGGCTAAACCACTGGGCTCTGACAGACAGCAGCTGCTTCCTCCTGGCCCTGTGTATCTGAGTGTCCCCAAATGACAGCTCCTTCATTTCAAAAATATGGGGAAAAGTTGTCCCTTGTAATAACCCTTCAAAATTAACCATCAGGATTTTTGCATGGTTAAAGCATGTTACAAAAGTAAAACATTCTCACTGGGCACTGCCTTTGCTCCACACATGAGATTTTAGGTTGTTTAAGAGCTGGTTCTATACTTCATCCCTCAGATTTGCCTGACATACCATGTCAGGGGTTTCTGTGGAAAGTCAGCAGCTCTGGGAAGATGTCTGAGTGCAGAGCTGCACCTTCTCCCTGATCCAGGAGAGGAAATGCCTGGCCACTGGATGGGCTTGGTTGGCAGCTGCTTCCTCCTGGCTCATTCTGGAGAGGGACACCCAGGCTGCACCCACCAGAGCACATCCCTCTGCTGCCTGACACTGAACCCCAGTGCTGCTGGGGCTTTGCAGCCAGGCACAGAAGAGGAATTAGAGCTGGGTTATTGTAGGGCTTGCACAACTTCTTGGCTCATGTGATAAAGACCATTCGTTGCTTGTGTTCCACAAAATCAATTTCTTTGCCTCCTGGTGCCCTCTCCTTCCCAGGCCTGGTGGTATATTTATGACTTGTTCTTAATTCTGGGGATGAAGGGCAAAGCTCCCATCCCAGGAACAGAGCTGAGGCACAGCTCTTCTATGGCAGATCCATCTCAGAGGGCCACAGCCTTCATCTTCTCTGAGCAGGGCTGGACTGACACCCCCACCCCATCCATGGTGGCCTTTCCCTTCACCATTAACTTTCCTGGAGGATTGTTCTCTCCTGCCCATCTCTTCAGGGTCAGTAGACAGCAGAGGTAGGGGCAGAAGTGTTGAAGAGCCAGTGGCTGCTTTGTTAACAGACAGCTGAGTTCAAAACATTCCAAATGGTGCTGCAGCTCTGCCCAGAGATCTTGGGGAAGATCTGTGCCCACAGTCAGTCGGCTTCCTCCAGACACAAAAGGATGCATTCCTGTTCTGAAAAGCATGCAGGCCAGGGAATTGTCAGATTGCCTTGCAAACAAACAAAATGCCCTGAGGACAATGTTTGTCCTCTCTTGGTTTCTGAGTGAGTTATGCAAATGGACTAAAAGTAACCTCATTGCTTCCTGCACTCCAGCTAACTCCCTGTGACAGCACTTCTAGAAAAAAGAAATGGCCAAATACTGGTGATGTTACCTGTCAGACTGAATGTGGGGCAGGAGTGTCCCTGAAGCAGTTACCCCGTAGTTGTGTTTCTTGGTCCAGCAGAAGCCAGGAGATGCTTTTCTGCCTGGTCCCCAGGGAATGGGTTGGGTTTAAGCTGACTTAATACTGACAGTTTGCAGGGATGTTTTTGTGAACAAACATACCACAGGCTTCAAAAATAAATTGGGCAGGTTTTTCTAAACCTGCTAAAAATACAAAACCTGACAAACGGCTCTGCATCATCTTAGGAGGGGACAGCCTGCTTGGAATGACCCTGGCTTAGCCTCTGTATGTGCACACATGTCACGCTGCCTGCTGCTGAGATCCTCTCCAGTGGCATGGGGGCAATCAGGAATCCTCCAGCTTTGCTGTTTAAACACTGCTGTGAAACCCAGACTGTTTTTGGTTTAAATATTTGCCTTTTTTGCATAAGCTAGAAGGCGATTTCCAGAGATAGTGATCATTTGTGAGTTACTTAATGGTACAAATCTCAAGATGTTTGTATTTTAAGTGTCTCCAGAGACCTTCAAACACATCAAATAACACAGAAGCAGCCTGGGATGGAGTGGTTTCTTTAATGCCGTGTGCCATATGGTGGTTCTGCTTTCTGCATGGTGGGCAGCAGATAACTCAGGCTGTGAGACTGGGCAGCCTCCCCCAGTGCTGAACATGGGGATGTCATCAAAGTGTCTGTTGCCCTTCAGAGAGATGACATTTCAAGTGTAGTAATCATTTTAACTGTTCCTTGCACTGTTCCTCATCGCACCAGGAAGCATTTCTATAGCTTGCAAGATTCATTCCAGCTGCTGTAGTTGCATTGCCCGGCCTTCCTCACACCCCAGGCTGTGCAGACACTGTGTACCAGACATGGTGGTGTTACTTCAGAAGTATCTTATGACTTTGAAGGAGAACCGGTCCTGTAAGCTTCCCAAGGACAGGTGGCTACTCTGGAACACCCTTAGGCACTGAGTCCTGCCTTAGGACTGCTGCTGCCCTGGTGACAGGAGAGTGTCCTTTGTCACTGGTCAATGGAGACCATCCCACTCTGTGTGGGATACCGTTTTGCTCTGTGAGGGTTTTCCAGTCTTCTGCTGTGCATGCTTTTTATCTACAGTTGCTAAAACTCTTCAGAGCCTTTTCTACCTGTCTTGTGTGAAAGAATCCATTCCTAATTGTTTCCACAGCCCTAGAGATGCAGGCTGTCATTTGTAGTGTGAGATGATGATATTCCAGGGTGTGGTAGAGGCTCTGATATTTTCAGAAGTAGCACATGTTTGGGGCATTGGTTTTGAGACCCACAAGGAAACACCTTCCATCTTGGAAAATTTCTTGTGGCGCACTTGCTGAGTACCCCGTGGAAAAAGCTGCAGCTCTTGAATCGTTGCAACCCAGAGCCATTTGTCCTGCCTGCTTTTTCTCTTTGAAGTAATAAGCTACAGTTAATTCTGTGGAGTCTAATCTCATGAGCAAAGACTTGTTCTGACAGCCTTTCTATGGAGATGTTTGTGGTGTTCCCAGACTTCAGAGGTAGCCTATTTCACTTCCACCTTTCAAAGATCCACTTGGTTCAAGTGTTGTTATTTACGTGATAGGCCTGACATTCCAGCCCCATGCCCAGTTTTGTTTGTCCTGGTCTAATTCCAGGTTGGCCAGTGCTGTGCACATGTTCTTTCAGTATACCCTGGCTATCATCTTCTTTCTCTTGTTACCACAGGGTCCCTTGACCAAAGTACATGTTATAAAGGTGAAGAATCCTGCTTCACATTTCAGCTAATGCCTTCAGCTCCCACCCCCAGTGACACCTATCATGTCCTTTCACAGCTTCTTTCAGAACAAATCCCACATCCCTGGCCACAGCATTCCTGTGCCTCTTGCCTGTGCTGGCATAGCTCTGATCCTTAGCACTGAAATCAAGGGAGACTCTGCACTTTCCTCAATGAGTATAGGAGAGTTGTCCCTTCCACATGTACCTCACAGTCCTATCCTCCATGCTAAACCTCAATTTAGCCTCTTCTTGCCACTTGTCTACTTCTGCTGTAGTTGGGTTTTTCTGAGCTCTGCGGTTCAGATGTGCTCTCCAGCTCAGTCTGAGCACACAGTTTATGTCCTTTACAGAAAGCTCACTTGCAATGGCCCTAAAAATGCCAGGCTGTCTTCTGACCCATTCCACACCCAGAGCAGTCATGGCAGCATCCTGGCAGTGCTAGAGTATAGGACAACCTTTTATGTTCTTCCTTCTATTTTCTGGATGTTTGTAAGCAAAAGAGACAGGAGAAGATGATTTCTTTTTGCTCAAATTAAAGGATAATTTTGTATTTATTTCCCTACTGGGCAGATTCCGAGTAACATTTTGTCATATGGGCTGTCTTAGAAAGCTAGTGAAATGCAGCTATTTGTTTAGCAGCAGGAAAATCAAACAAACAAGAACTGTGGGAGATTCCTGGAAGGGCAGCAACAAGGGCAGGTCAGAAACTCTACTGCAGGATAATCATGAGCAGCAGAAGGGAAGTAAATGCTTCTTGTTCTTGAAAAAAAAAAAAAAAGAAAAATTTCAAAAAAAGACTTTAGTCATATTGATTTGCAGAATTTGCAGATAGCAGCAACTGCTGAAGGTCCTCTGAGGCTGCTCTTAAAACCATTTCAGAAGCTATTAATGCTATGAAGCAGGGAGAACTTGTACATGAACATGCAGTCCCCCCCTTAGGTTCCAAAAGCTGAATGGAAAATAATATGGTAATATGGAAAAAGTAGAAGTGAATTTGCCAACTGTTCCCACTGCACTGATTATGATGAATGGGAGACAGCATCAGCTGCATGCCTTTCCCATTACACCACAGGCACTCTCAGATGGTGTCCTCACACTTGACAATGTGCAGCTCCTCCCCTGGGTGGAAGGGTAGTGGGTTCCTACCTCTGCCTCCTGTGACAGCAGTACTTTGCTGTGTATCCACCTGGGCACATGTTCCTGGTCTTGTGACCCACTGAGAACCAAGTGTGCCTCCCCCTCTTCCACTCTGCACCACATCTGCCTCATCCATGCACACAGACAAAACTTACGGTTTTTGAAAAGAAAACAGGGCAAAACTGGGGAAAAAACCCCAGAGATGATATCTAAACTGCTCCTTTACAGTCATCTCACCTCACATGTTTGTTAGCATTCACCTTTAAGCTGTAGAAGTGATTCGAGTGCTACACTGGCTCTTCAGGACAACTGAAAGCACCCAGAGGAGCAGCAGGAACAAAAAGGTCTCTAACACATGGCTCCAATCTCAGGGAGACACCTGAAAATGACTGATACATCTCTGCTGTGTACTAGGCCTTCTGGGAGAAAATGCTCCCCACATCCCAGTGGCAGGACACTTCCACGGGCACTTGGAGATTGTTGCAGGTTCCACCATGAAGATGAAAGTAGCCCATGCACTCTCACAGGGAGGTGCTTCTAACCACCAAGAAGATAAGGGAAATGCAGTTTTTCTGAGGGATCCCTTTTCTCAGCGTACTCTGGCTTTAGCAATGCAGACTTCCCAGCACTTCTGGATCGGGCCATAGCCCCGAACATGGTCAGATGATGTGTTCATTCCTCAACATGACTGCCCAAAGATGAGATGTGGCAACGAGATGAGAAAGTTAATGCACAAGATCTTTCTTGTCAGACTCGCAGTGTTTCTTGCTAAAACGGTTCACCTCCATGCCCCTAAATGTGAACCACTGCTAAACCCAGATGTCAGAGCTGTCCTCTGGCTCAGCAGAGTGTTGTGACATGGATGTACCAAGCAGCCTCACCACCAACATCCATCTGGACTACAGCACTCAATGAGACCAGTCTGCACTGTGTTTCTTTGCTCAAGCCACAAGACATTGTCATAAAGGAGCCCGTTCCTCTGTCCTCTGACCCAGCCTGTCTCTCAAGACAGTCTGAGGAGGCCTTATCTCTCTCCTATTCCTTTTCTTTCAGCACATAAGGCAGCACACTGCTGCTCTGCATGTGCAGGTAAGCATGGAGGGAAAATAAAAATTAGCCCAGAAGCTGATATGCATTAGTGCTTGCCCATGTAAAATTGGTAGCAGGGTCTGATCCATGCAGGCCCATTACTGGGCAGTCCCAAGGCCGAAGGTGTCTATTTACAGAGCATCTGCAAGAGTTTTCTGTGTGTCGGGGCAGTCACATTTGCCCAGTGCCTCACCAGTGAATGGTAATGAACATGCTGAGCACTGCTAGCAAAGAAAGATCAACCACACTGCAACAGAACAGGCCTGATACATTTTATTGGCAGTACTGATGTCATACTAGGGAACCACAACCCTTTGTCAGACTATTAGTGTTAACTTGCATGACAAGTATCAGTGACCAACGGTATCTGAAATATAGTTAAAGTGCCTAGAAATAATAGGCATCTTGAAAAAAAAAGGAAAGGGAGCTCATTCTATCCACTCAAGCCAATCCTTATAGATCTTACATCTTAAGCACAACTGATGTACTGTAATTGTTACGTGGACTTTAATGTAACCTCTACAGCAGCACACAGACAATGCAGTTCTCTCATTATGCACATGCTTTAGGATCATTTATTTTAATGCTTTCAAATAAATATGTTCCATGCAGCACACCGCAATAAATAAGGAGCAGCAACTTTCGTATAGTACATCCATTCATAATGTAAGTCACCATGTGATACACCACATCTAAAGTCTTTGGCCCAGTCCCATACAGTGAAGCACACCACATCTGCACATAATCATATCTGGCTTCATATGGATTTAATAGGACTGTGCCAGAAGGGCAATGTGAGCACAAGTTTAACCAGGGGTTCCTAGCTATTAAATACAGCTACTAAGTAGTTAAAAGGCAACAACTAAACCCATAAAGGGTTGATTTGTCTTTTCTTTCTTACTTTTCAGACAGAAATATAAAGTATGAAAACGCTCTGGATATTTTCAGCCTTGTGTAAAGCAGTGTGATTAATATGGAATGCTTTGAGCAATACTGGCATGTACACTGGCATCAAAAGCCACAGCAAGACCGACTCTGACACTGAACACTGGCGTACTCGGCGGGGGAAGCTGCTGTTCTGGCGGGCGCTGCTCCTCTCCCTCTACGCCGAGAGCTCCACCGCTCCCTCTTCTTCGCTGTCGGCTCGGTTGGCGCGGATCTCCACCAAGGTCCGGGCGAAGCGCGTCCACTCGTCGTTGTGTGGAACAGCCAGCTGCAGGACAAACCAGCGGAGAATTCATTAAGACACCGGCGGTGCAGGACTGGGTCTCGCCCTGGCCAGAACTGCAGTGCCTCCTTTGAGGAGAGCTCCTACCGCAATCAGCTGTGGCTGTGCGCAGTGAAGCGCCAGGGCGTGGCTGGCCTCACCAACCCGCTGGGGGCTGGCACCTGGGAAGTGTGGCAAGTTCACATCTGGCAGTTTCCTATTCAAGTACCAGCCAGAAGGAGCCTTTAGTCAGTGGCAGAGCAAAAGGCTTTATCTGCTTGATTTTGTAGTGTTGCTGCAAAATCTACCCCTTGGTTAAAAGATTTCAGATTTTCCCAACTAGAGCAAGGCATTGATCTCTACATGTATACACATGTATGTTTGCCTTTACACACACAGGCTGGCCATTGGCAGTCAGCAAGGCTGTGCCCAAGTGTAATTGTTTGCAGGACCCAGGTCAGTGTGCGCAAGGTAACAGAGCTTTTAAAACTCTGTTGAAACTATTTTTCCTGTAGTTCATTAAAGCTCTAAGTAGTAAAATAAATATATTGTGTTATTTTAGTTACCCTCCTCTATGTTAAGGAATTCACAGTTACAGGAAATGCATTACAATGGAAATGTTATACCAACTGGATACTGCATTACTAGTCTGATTTTTTTAATATCGTCATGCAAGATCCATTTCCATTTAATACCATTGATGTTTCTAATGAAGAGCTCTTGAACATTAGGCTTCAAGAGGGACGTGTAATCTAAATAGCTGAACTTCCAGACAAAATGCTTTAGTGCTATGGCAAAATAATACTGCAGTCATTTCCAGCTGGTTCCAATACTGCAATTTCTGGAAGATAATGCAAGCTGGGATTGAGATAATTAAAAAAAAAAAAAAACAACAAAAAACAACAAAACCAAAAAAACAACAACAACAAAAAACCCCCGAAACACCAAAGCAAAACAAGCACTTTTCTCAACTTTGTTTTCATTAAGCCAAATTCCAGAAAACAGCAACAAGCATCCACATGATCCATGCAGGTTTTTACTGCCCTCCTGAAGCGCTGTGGTCACGTCCTGCATATAACATGAAAGAATAACTGCTTCAAGACATTATGCAGTGCTTGGTACTGAAGAAGGCAACTGTTTTGGAAACTACAGGAAACTATAATAAACTGCTGTCCACCTTAGCCTTTGGACTGAAGAATGGGTATAACCAATCCAGTCTGTACTACTCAGTATTCAATCTGAACTGACTTAAATCTAATACACCACAAGAAGTGTCAAGGAGATGGTCAGCTAACTGTGTCCATGGGGCACTAGTAGATCATAGGTGCCCACAAGGCATATGGTACATTGTGCTGGAAAACAGTCAAATTATTCTTTTCTCGTAACATCTCAACTGGATACACAGAACTAGAGACTAAGAAAAGCATCTGTTACCTGACCCAGCTGGGGAAAGAGCTTGTGTGTATGTCCAAGATTACCTGCGTGTGGAAGCTCCACAGACACTGCTGCAAGTGTTAATTGTATGGACAGGAATTTGCAGTACAAGATCTAAACATCTCTGTATCTCCCTGGTGATTATCAGCTTTTTTTCAATTATTTTTTATCTAGCTTTGCCTCTACCGCCAGTATTCTGCGGAAAACACAGTGTGTTTTTTAACACTTCCCATGTATTATAGATGTATCAGTGACTGAGTTACATTATGAAGGGCTGGTGTGCAAGTTTGGGTTTTTGCCTGTTGAAACACCAAATATAGTACAGTTAGCATTAGCTGAGGCTACAGACTGAGAAATCCAACCTGTGAAAAAGCCATATCAGCCCAGTTAATACAGGCATTGCTGCAGTCTCTGGGTTTTCCCTTCTTTGTCTTCCACTTCTGGTATTTTTCTCCTTTCCTTGTCCCAGGAATGGAGACCTGAGTTACAAGAGTAAATAATTTTAGACAGCTGTCTCTCACGCTCACATACACAGATGTGGATCTGGGATGGCCTGTATTTGAAAGACCACTCTGTTCTTTCAAAATCCTTCAGCAGAAGGAGCTTTAGCACCAGAAGAGAGGTCAGTGCACCAGCACACAGGTACCTGTAGCACACGTTTGGCCACAGCCACACACCCAGACTGGCTTCTGTACAGTAGGAAGGGGCAGTGCAGAGATCCTTCTATCAGAGATGGAACCAAAACCAGCTGTGCAACCATCTCCCTGTTATTACTACATCTCCTAAAAGATTTCATTTCTTCTGATGTGTACAGCACTACCATTTGTCAAACTCCTGAATGAAATGAGTCTCACTGATTTCAAGTAGAGAAATCTTTAAAGTGGAGCAATATCCTAGGCAAAGGACTTTCTGAATTTAATAAAGCATCACTGCTCCTTGTCTTCTAAAGTCTTTAACAGCATTACATTGTATTAAGTGGCTGAAAAAGAAAATATGTCATTCTAAAGAAAAAAAATTATATATATTTATGACATTGAGATAATTTAATTGCCTTTACTCCACAGCATGGCCACAGACAAATAAAATCAAAGTCCAGGCTATTAAAACAACATAGTATCTCAAAGCTGAAGTGTCTCACCAGGAATGTATGCATTACATGCATTATTTTTAGCTGACAGTATTAGCAAGGTCTGGGCCATTTGTAGTGACTCAGTTCACAAAGCAATTAATGACTGAAGTCAACACCTTTAGCACAGAGGAAAAAATATTCAATGCCTGCAAGCAACCTAATTCCTTACAACTTCATCTTATTTTACCTTATTTAATCTCATGCACTGCATCATGCTTTCAGCAAGGGGCCAATCCTGCTAATAGACTGTTAGTAGAATAAACCTATCTAATATAAATTCCTCAGGGATGCAGAGGGAAACTTTAGCAATAATAAGTCAAAGGAAAAATTATTTTATCCTCCAAACCCCTTCTTTCTGCAAAGGCCCCAATACTAAACCACAATAGTTATACAGGAAAAGACCACAAATAAAAACAAAAGTATCCACAAACTCCAATTCAAAATCTTCTCTGGATTAATGCTCCCCTTCCAGTCATTTTCCATTCAAGCTCCTTCATCTGAGTTCAGTGACACCCACAAGTGCTGGAGATCTGGGTCTGTCTGTGGGATCTCCCTCTCAGCTTTTCTGCAGTTTTTTTTCTGAAAATACCAGGACAGAGGTGGAAGAAATGAGGAGATACTCCATGGAGGAAGGGCAGAGGTTTAGAGCTATCTGGGTGTTCCTCACTCATGTGGCAATTTTTCTGTCCACTTCCAGTTACTACAAAGCAGCATGTGTTAACTTTCATGCCATGATGTTGATGCAGGGTAGAAATGTTCACCAAAGCATAATAATTTAATTTGGTAACTTCTTTGGGTCAGGTTATTTGAATGAACTGATGCTAAGGTATGGAGCAGAACAAGAACATAAAAGCTATTAAGTGTTTTCCTCTGATCCCTTTACAATGAAAGGCGAATGCTACCCACACCTAATTAATTGACTGAATTACTCACACTGCTTTAGCTTTAACATCATGGTACGTTTAGGTTGCATTAGAGAGTAATTCTAATGAGGAAAACCAGTATTATCTATGAAAAATGACTGCCAGGATCTTCCTGACAAGCACCTGTCCTTGCCTTGCTGATGCATCACCATTCTATATGATTTATGCAGTACACAACCAAACTGTATCTCAGTGCCACCACAGAGCCCTTGAACCTCCTGACGCTTCTGTTTCTTGGGAGATCCCTCTAGCCAAGCACTTCACTTACCTGTCAGCTTTCCTGCCCTACAACTTTCCAGCCCCACTGCCTGCTAGGACTGACCCAGGAGAGGTTTATGTGCCCCTGGCAGGCCTGACTGAGGCTTGCCAGGGAGCACAGGCAGCACCAGGCGCGTGAACTTCACCAAAACCTGCCTCCTCCACCTTCTCATGGAGTCAGAGGTTCCCTCTGTGTACAGATCTTCCAATCCATACACCAGAGATTTGACAAACACAAGCTGTATTTCTGTGTTTTCCTAGAAACTGTGCAATTAGCAACTTCACTGAACACCACTACTCTGAAACCGTGACAGAACTCAGGAAAAGGAGATGCTCTGACCAGACCACTCTTGATGCTGTGCTCTGAGTCAATCAGTACTGGAGTCCTCCAGCAAGCAAGAAAGGAACAAAAAACCAGTGCCTGAAGATACAAATCAATATCAATTTCATTTTCAGATAAATTAACACCTTCTAGTACATTTGCTCTTTAAAATTAGGGAAAAGGAAAGAAAAGGAAAAGAAAAAGGACAAAAGGAGAGAAAGAGAAAAGGAGAGATTTTGAGACAAAACCCCCAAATCTTTGAATGTGCCTTTTAAAGGAATCTATCCAGATGGTTGAAACAAGATATTATAACATATTTCAAGACTTTTGTATACTTCCCTCCTATCCATCTTTTTTATGGCTGAGACTGTTTCAGCTGAATTTGTTCAAATCCCTGTATAGCTTCAGTTTCCCTAAAAAAAACACTTTCCAGCCAATGAATTATTCATTGAGGATATTTCACTTTATTTTTGGCTCCTTGCCTTCCCTGAAGCCTCTAAATCTTTGGGATTGGACTGGACAAACTCTTCCTGCCTTCATCCCTCCACGCTCTTGTCCATCACAGCTCTCCTTTGAGAGCAGTGGGCTCTCCTGAGAAGGAATCAAAATGCAATTTCAGCAGCAGCAGCCACCTCCAGAGGAACCAGTGTCCTATAAGCTCAAAGGGAGCACAGTTGTGTACGTTGAACCCGTTCCATTTCCTTTCAATGACTGTACCTCATGGGCTTATTTACCTGTCACTGAGACACTAGCTCATAGACTGCAGCACTGATCCCTGGTGAAATAATTGTGTGATCCCAGTCACAATTTAGCAGTCACTGTTTTTTTGGCTTCACCTAGAGCTCAGAAGCCTCAA
This sequence comes from Dicaeum eximium, assembly GCA_013396995.1. Classification (NCBI taxonomy): domain Eukaryota; kingdom Metazoa; phylum Chordata; class Aves; order Passeriformes; family Dicaeidae; genus Dicaeum; species Dicaeum eximium. Next base: position 1,457,354 of record VWZP01000227.1, read on the forward strand.
AGCAAAAACAGCCACGAGAAGAACCTCCTGAGCATCGTCAGTGACTGCGAGGTTGTGAAGGGGTAAAGTTTTCCAAGCAGTATGGCCCATAAGGCTCCTGAGCCCCAGGTCCTGTGGACACAGGTGTAAAAGGAGAATCTGACAATGAGCAGCTACGCCACGGCCTGGAAGATCTGCCAGAGGCTGTGGTTGCAGCCGGCCGCGCCGCCGCGGTGCCACACGCTGGTTTCAATTACAGGGCTGCAGACGGGCCGGCATGGTGGTCCAAGAGACACTCCAAGGGTGAGAGTGGCTCCCTGTTCAAAAATCTGCCACCCATTCAAATGTTTCGTAGAAGCAAGATGCTTTCTTATTTTTGTGTTAAGAACAAGCTTGTTCTGATCTAAATTGATGGCTTTCTTATAGCTAGTCACCGTGCTCGGAAAGGTCAGACGTGTTCTGATCAACATGCATCTTTTGTTAGTTACATTTGGGTTTGTTGCTGTTTGGAGGCAGAGGGTGATCATATTTTAGACAATTCTGTTTGCTTGTCTCTGCTTCCACAGAGCCGAATATGCCATAAAACCCCATATCTAGCAGAGAAAATAAAAACTATATAAAAATTAGTGCTCTAAAATAGCCTGTTGGTATTGCAATTTTTTAGAAGGGCAAGTTAAATACTCTTTGAAGAGATAGCTAATTAAAACTTACAAAATACTCAGATTATTCTGAGTTTGTGGACTACAGCAAGTCTGATGAACTAGTGACTAAAATTTCAGACTTCACACTAAGTTATTTGTGTATGTGGCTTATCACCATCTTAATGTTCCTTCAAATCAATTTAACAGTATCATCAAATAGACATAGCTTCAGGCAAATGTAGTTTTAGCTGTATTTTCTCTGAGCAAAATTTTAGTCAACCTATATTGTCCATATCTCTAAGTGCTGAAAAGGAATCTGCTGCAAATACATCGAGCAGTGGATTAACATCTGAATGTAGTTGTGACACTAGGTAAAATGTGCTTCATGATGATAAACTATAAGTACTTGAACTTGATGATTTCTAAAAAGTAGAACAATCACTTGGTCTCACTTTCTAGGTAAAAGACAGCACTTGTAGAATGAGGATCACAAAACAAACAATAATGAGCAATTATAGTTCCACTTGCAGAACTGATCCTGGAGTTCAACAGAAGTTTTGTCACTATTGTTGAGGTGAAAACAGGTATGAAAATGTAAATATTAAATATCTTGGTACACACATAGAGCAGGCAGGAACACACCTATTCTGGCCCTGGTCTTGCCCCACAGAATCAATTACAGGCTGCCTTTGATATTTTCCTCAACCTATATGGATATTTTATTTCCTGAAAAAGCCTATATTTTTTCAGGCAACACCCTATGCCACACACATGGATGGAAACAAAGTGGGAGGTAATATGCAACGAAATGGCCACCAAAGTAACCAAGAGCACCCTTTCCACATAACTAAAGTACCACTGTATTTAACTCTTGGGAAAGCCGAGCATCGCTGTTAACAATGGATGAAACCACTGGCAGGAACTCAAACCCCACATACTGCATGCAGATGATTTTAATAAGATACAGTGTTTAGACCACAAAGGATACACTCAAGAGTAGCTCTATATATATTTGTTTACTTAATTGAAGGGGTGGAATACCATAGGCAACCTAAATACTGCATTTATTCTATGCACAGCAGTCAGTCTAGTGTCACAGACACAATATACACCACCCTTCTATGAAGTTAATTACTTAGCCCTCATCTAGATTAATGTCTGTTGTGATTTATTTTTTTGCAATTCACCAGCAGGGTCTGATTTAATTAGTGCTGCCTTAGTAAAACAAAAGACAAAATATTAGCTTATATCAAAACCCCCCAACTTAAACAAGAACGATTTTCAGCAAACTGAATTTTTTCTTCTAAGGAGAAAAGTAACTTCTGAATTGTTCCACAGTTGATGCCAAATTATGTTTTGAATACCAAGCTAACAATAGTGTTATTTTAATAATTTATATGTAATGTGCAAAGATATGCTGTACAAAGGGCCTACATAGGAACTGAACATTTGAATGCTCATTAATTCTTTTCTAAACTTAGTACTCTTTGTCTGCATCAGTCATCTCAATGCCAGTCTAACAGGAGAATAAAATAAAACATAGCCCGTAAATTATACATACGTGACACACAAATGCATGTTAACAGAACATTAAGACTACAGACTGTAAGACTTCAAAGATAGGAAATGTCAGAGTTAAGACTAACTCCCTCATTTTGAGCATGTTATTAATTTTGTGTTATGGTACTGTCTTTAATCTTAAAAAAAAAAAAAAAAGAAATAACAAAACTTGTGCTAGAAGCAAACACCAAACACCAATTATGGAAAACTTCAGCCTGAAGGATTACAACTTGATAGGGCATATGGAAAAGAAAACAAGGAAGTGGGAAGTATCTTTAATTGTAGACAATGCTACAGTTCCACCTCTAAAACCACACCTCTAAAACCAGAGTTGGCTTAGGCTCTCCTGCATTAACCAGAAGGAATTATGTCCAAGCTATCAAACAGATTATGCCTCCCTCAACTAACATATCAAAATCCTGCACTTGATATCGACTACAGAGGATAAAACATTCAGTAATCATCAGTCATCCTGAAAGAGTTGACTTCAAATTGAAATTTCAATAACTTTTATTTCCTTAAATCACCTCTTATTTTTAAAATACTACTGAAGTATTAGCTGACTATAAGTTTTATAGCTTGTTCTTGAGCTCAGTAAACTGCTTTCACCAGTCATATTGGGAGGAGCCTCTCTTAGCATCTCCCTCAAGGGATACTTTCAGTGGCAGGGAGTATTGGCCTGTAAGACCTTGGAAACAAAAGAGGTAATCAGCAGAAAGAGCAGAAAGAGCATCTGCCATGCTTGAGGAAAGCTCACAATTTTGTGAGGTGGTGCCCTAAGCAACAAAGTTCTTGCAGTTCCTGCCATTCCACTTCTTCTGTAATGCCATCAATTTACAGATGGATTGAGAAAAACAGTGAGGCATGCTGCCTGCCATTCACCTCCCATGGGGATCGCAGCCCTGCTTCAATTGTCATTTCTCAAAGTCACTGAAAAGTCCTGGATTTTTTTACATGCATTTCAGGACATTTAACATTCGGAGCTAAGGGATCAGGATTCCTCCTCTACCAAATTATGTTATCAGTTGTCATCATTGCACAAGAAAGGCTAAAAATACCAAATGAACTAAACTAGAAGGTGAGGAGTCCTTGACTTGTTCTTTCTAATACCTACTATTTTTTTTTCTTTACTGACAACTACATCGATTGGAAGAATGGGCCCATCGTTCTCACTTGAAATTCCAGAGCTTCAGCTTGTGGGGTGGCTGCACTGGCAGAGGTGCCTCCCTGGAAGTTCACCTGCATGAAGGACTGTTGCCTCAGGGAAGAAATAAATCATACTCAGCTCAGCTTGCTTCCCATCCAGGCCAAGCTGGCCATGTCCATGCCATGATTCATGCCAGGAAACCTGTCAGAACAGGAAATGTAAAGAACCTCTGACACAGCTTTCTGGCTCTCAGCTGGTAAATGGACTCTCACGACAGCAGCTTATAAACTGCTCAAAGATTTTAGTCAGCAGGAGAGTTTCTGCCTTCTCTGAGATTCTGTACACATCCTGTTATCTGCAAGACCTCATCCATCATGAAATAGCAGTGGGTTTTATTTTATTGGGGTTTTTTTGTTTTGTTTTTGTTTTTGGGGTTTTTTTTAATTTCATGCATAGATTCTTCCATCACTTTAAGCACTGCAGTATAAATTTTAGCTGCAAAATAGGCTGTATTAAGGCCCAGAGTTATCCTCAGTTGATATTTTAACTTACTTTCCAAGTCACGAATTAAGTATTTTTTCGTGTTCAAAATACAGACCATTTTGCAATCCATAAAGATTGGAAACATAGTTAAGGATTCTCAAAATGGAAACTGCTTCTGGATGTGACAGGTTGAAACCACAGAAGCCCCCTGAAAAAAATTAATTATACAAAACAGCTCTTGTCTCAGAAGTGTTTTAACACCACAATGATAAGTAATGGATTTCTATGAATTTGCAAATTGCTGCACACAAACTGAGCTTAAACTAAACTTCATACTTGGCAATTTTCCTCTTCCATACTCTCTGTTACTTAAAGCTATGGACATTTTTCAGTAACATTTCTTTTTACATCAGGAAGGGGGTAAAAAATTTCAGAGAAAATGTAACCCAATAGACTGACTATTGGACTAAAGTACGTACTCTGACACAACTAACGTGCACTGACTGCAGCTGTGCTCCCCCACAGTGTTCCACAATACAGGGTTAGGATGGGGCAGACCAGCTAAAGCTGAGACCAATGCCTCAGCTACAGCTATACAGAAAGCCTGGACCCAGATTCTCTTTTCCACTAAGCCTCTTGACAAGTTTTCAGGAGAAGCAGTAACTGAGGAACTAGTAGTGAAGCCCCAGTAGTGTCCATGTGGACAAACAGGTATGTCCGATCTGGGTGTCCCTTTGCTCTTTTTCTCTTGCCCTTTACAGTGCTTCCCAGCTCATCAGGAAAATACCAGCAGGAAGACTGTCACACACAGCTCTCCCTTCTCCCCCTCCTGCAGGCTGCACTGTGCAGAAAGGGAATGATCTCTTAGAGATTCCCTTCTACTGCTCTCATCACTTCGTTATCTGAGTGCCTTCCAATAGAGCATTAAGCTACATGATTAACTCCTGTCACATGTGGCTTGTTCTCTCTGATCCTCTCTGCAGGGGGAGGGTCTGGGCCTTTGCAAAGGAAAAGGAAACATAAGTCAGCTTTAAAAGTAGTGTGCAAATGAATAAAAGGGACTAAGGCCAGAGTTTTGTTGGTCGGTCGACTGGGCTTCTTAAGGTTTTTATTTCATATGGTGAGTAGTCTAATAATTCTTCTAAAATATATTTGTATCATATTGGAAACTCATGTCTTTTTACCCCGTGAAATTCTCTGGGGAGCTAGTAACCTACCTCTGGAGAACTGCTGAAATATTTCATAATAAGCAAGTGGAAGCTAAGAATAAAGAATGTTTAAGATGACCATTTAAACCCCCCACCCTTCTGTCTGTTTTCACTAATACCCATTTAATTTCACTGTCTAATCAACAAATGAGAAAAAAGGTACTTTCATTAAAAATCTGACACTTCCTCCTTTAATTTTAACAAGTAACATTCAGATAGTAAAATGGTAGTAGAACTTCATGTCCGTTTACCTAGAGAGAGAAACAGAAGAAACTGTTGTTGCCAGAAACAGGCAAACATCCGGGCATGGGCAGGAGAGTAACCCTGTACACCAGGTGTGATCCATTTCTGCATCACACACGAGCTCATCACAACATCCTGGGGACAGGCTCCACTTTGAGAGACGTTTGTCCCACCATCTCTATCCTGGGACTTCAGCCTTCTGATGGTTAAAAATATTCTTTTAATTTTTGACTCGAATGAATACACGGCCAGCTTGCAGCCACATGTGCTGGTGGCAGCATGTCCTCAGCTCCACTAGGTCTCCTCCTCTGGCCCCAAAGCACTCTGCAAAAACATGAAACATCTATATTGCCACCAGGCTCACACTTCCCTGGCTTATTCACACTGCGTTCTTCTGTCCCTTTCTACAGGCTACTCTACTCTCCTCCGTAACCCAGATCCACATCCCTCTTTGATACATTTCAAGAGTTCTTCTTTAAAATAAAATACTTTCATAAACGTAAGAGTAAGGAATTTTGCACTCACAGTGCTGGTAGAATATGACCTGGAAGAGATAAATGGGAAAAAAAAAGCAAAAAGAAATAATAGAAGGTGGATGAGAGGCTGCTTCTTTTACAACTAAAGGTGCAAAGAGCATTTGCAAAGTTTTGATCTTTTAAACAACACCGGTTTTATTAAGTTGCTTTGTCAGTCTGAAACTCACGATGAGGGAGACTGAGGAGGGCAGAGAGCCAGTGATGCCACATGATATGCAAGAGGTGGCAGAGAAAGGGAAGCGCAAAGGCCCAGGCTGGCACTGGAGATAAAGATCTCCAATCCTCAGCAGCCAGCCTTAGGTAACTCAGATTAATTAGATCACGGCTCAGTTTTCCCTCTTGAAAAGTACTTCCCTAATAAAGATTGTTATTAGGAACATAAGCCTCCATTCCAGCTTAAGTACCCAAACAGACCGAAATAACAAGGTAACTCATATCCCTTTCCATTTCTTATCAGACTAATACAACCTCACTGACAAGCAAACAGCCATCAATAGGTGTGTATAGGGAAATTTATACTCAGAGGTATAAACTTATGCATTTCTATGTATGGATGCAGCTAAGCCTCATTTTAAACTGTAGAAGTATATAAACACTTGGTTTCAACTTATCAACATAACATTGTTTTTCTACAGAGGAATAAGCCAGTGCTTACATAAAGACCTCAAAACGTTCACAGTAACCTAAAGTAATGAATATTGTAATGAGAAACACAAGTATTTAGGGTGATAATGACTGGACTTTGCTCTACTTAGATCAGCTCACCCCCTATGGAGGCTACCAAAGCTTAAAGATTTTATCACCCTAGTAATCAGCAATGGGTAATGGCCTTCATAAAACACAGTAATTAAATTGACTGATTTCAAACTAGTGCGTTTTTTTCATTAGGGAGTTCTTATTTAACCTACTTCAAAAATCCCTTTGTGAATACAGACTATATCAGTCAAAACTGAAATGATGAGGGACAAGGAGCTTGTTCTGCTCAATATTTCAGACATTATTCAAGTAAAAAGCTGAAGTTACTGGTATTTTTTTGTCATCTCTAAATGCTTCCAGTTTAAAATCTTTCAAATTATAAAACTCGGGGAAAAGAGGAAGCAAATCAAAACCTTAGTTCTTTACATTTTCCAACAACTCTTAAAAGAGATTCTGCTTTGTTAAAACATGTTTTTAAAATTCTCTGAGGCCAGGGTTCCAACCTCCCTAGCAGAAATATCAATGGTGGAATTTAATTATCCTTTATGCCTGGATTGTGCATGTTGTTGTAAATACTAAATCTTTGAATGTTTTTGAATAAAACTCAGTTGCAAGCACAACCCCTTATTATTACTCAAATTTGCCTTTATGATATGTGTGTGAGCCCTTTATCTGTGTTCCAAGAAAACTTGGAGCTCAACACAGATTTTAAAATAAAATGTTTTATGGTGAGTCTCCACTCTGCTTTTGTAGCAAAAACATTTCCCAACTCAATATATGCTCTACAGAAGCTTTATGATAGCAAAAGCAAACCTACTGGAAAATCTACCTGGATAACTACATAACACAAACCTAGCTCCATGTTTCTCTCTCTGGGCTACAGCAGTTTTTAACTGCATGAAAGAGATGCTGGATGTGTGTTTTCCATACGAAATCTACAGTGAAACACAGGAATCACAAGACACAAGTTCAAAGTACAAACGCTTCCCCACTCCAGCCAGAAAAAAAGTGACTCAATAGTAATGCTGAAATGTGAGAGCTGGTCACAAATATACTTTTGTTTCTGTCTAGAACCCTAAGAATCTCAGAGCAGCTGTTAAAGGCTGCTGAAATCAAAGGAAAATATTTTACAGGCACCAGCGGGATATCCGTACTGTACCACTTCATCCACTTCAGGGCAGTTACCAGCTCCTCCCTCGCTGGTCACGTACTTGAAAATGAGATATGGGATTAACACCTATCATGGAGCAAATGGGGAAGTACACAAAACCTAACACAGCAGCCCTAAGAAGGCTTAAGGCAGTATTAACTCTGAAGCCTAACAAAGTCACATAAACATCCATAGGATTCTGATTTCACTGCAAGGAAGCAAGGACAGAGGTAATAACCATACAAAGAATCCCAGGTATCTGCTCTGTTGGCAGAGCCAGCCTTCCTCGATGGTCTGGAGAAAGACACTTTCTTACTTCTCTCCAGTCCATCTGTCATACTAGTTGCCTTTTAAAAGCATGACTAGAACTAACTGTCTGAAAGACGGCCAAACAGATGCAATAGTTTGTGCTGTAACCACTTTAACAGAAAAATGTACTGCATTATGCTCCTTGTGATTACAGTTTCAAATTCTGTGATCCTATGCTGCAAACTTATTTTATACTTTATTAGAATCAAATAATAAGTCATTGACTCAGTTTCTATCTATGTACTCAGAGTGCAAGCGAAATATGACCTGGAAGAGATAAATGGGAAAAAAAAAGCAAAAAGAAATAATAGAAGGTGGATGAGAAGCTACGTCTTTTAGAACCAAAGGTGCAAAAAGCATTTGCAATAAGCCAGGTGAGCAACAAACATGGTTGTTAGAGAATATTTATGACAGCAGGCACTGTGTAACATCACTGAAGCGTGCACAATGGGAGCAAGCTTTCTAGAAAATATATCTGCAAAACAGACAGGAAGTTAGGTCTAACTATCAATCACCTGAACATGTGAATAAATCTATAGGCAGTGGTCCATGTTCTGTTAAAATCAGCTTCTACCATACAGAAAACCTGCTGCCCAGTAAATAAGCCATAAGGCCACAGAAGCTAAAATATATTATACAAACTATCACAATGATAATATCACAACTACTATGCCAGCAGAAGTCTGAATATTTAGATATTACAGTGACTAAAGTATATGTACAGTGATTGGTTATACATACTAGTTTTAAGATCCCATCACACTGAAACAATTGGATTTTTGCATGTCTGGGTTTTTATTTCATTTCATTGCATTTCATTTCATAATTCACATTCTTTAAAACAGTGCTTACTGATCCACAAGAGCACATCTATATGGACTGTTTAAGTCTCCTCTCTGCTGGAATTGTATGTGTGTAACTCCCATTAATGCTAATGGGAATAAAGCACACACATAGAGGAGAAAATAGACCCCTCACTGTGAAAATAAATGTGTTCAGTTATTTTCAGATGCGATGCCAAAATCAGACAACTAAAAGTACATAGTCAAAGGAGATAACACTATATAGCCTAACTGAAAGTGTCACCATTATTTTTAACTCCCTGGTCATGGACCCTGCCATGTTCTTCACGTGTCTGACATTTCTTGTCATAAAGACCATGACTGGATAACACATCAACACGGGTCAAATCCTAAATTCTTACACAAGTGAAAACAGCCCCAATCCTACACTCCTTACCTTCACAAAGGATGCAAGGTTAGGCTTTATGTTTTATGTTTTTCACTTAGGTCATATGTTTTCTTTTTATTCCATATGGGTTAATAGCAGCAGTAAACTTTACTGCTCTCTAGGATAGTTCCTTAAAACTGTGATGAATCTATCAAAGTAAAAATTCCTACCACTTAATTTTTTTCCTTAATGGTTGATAGCCTGATCTTTTCTGCTCTGATCAAAATTCAGAGTCAGTGAAACAGGTAAGAAAAACTGTTTATCTGGTAAGGTGAAATTCAAAGATACGATGCTGTATTAAAATACAAATATAGTATTTTTTTCTTCTGTTGGAACCAGTGCTTTATGAGTTTACAGCTGATCTAATGTGACATTTGGAACAGGCACAAGAAAATAAAGGTTTTTAAAGGGGTGCAGTGTAAGTGGAGCATTAGTGGTTTTGGTGAGTGTATTTAGGGTCTTTGTAAAGTGGCCTGCTGACTTTCTAATGGAAGTAATCACACCTATCTTCCCAAATCAGGGAGATGCACCTTCAAACAAGCGGATGCTACCGAGTTATCAGGCAGGCAGAAATGAGTTCTTCCAGTGATGAGGCCTTTTCAGAAGCTGATGTTGTAGGAGACAAGGAGATTGCTGTTGCTGAAAGGTCAACTTTCACAGCTTAGTGTCAGGATTGGCAACAGTGCTGGGTCAAAAAGGAAGGTTACCTGCTGCTGGGTGCTGTACAGTCCAGCTGCCAGCCCCTCGACCCCAGCCACATGCTCACTCATCTACTCTCACGAGTCACTTCATGGAGAAAAACAGCCCAAAGGAAACAAAACAAATAAAGAAAGAAATACTTCTCTACTGATCTGTCTCTCTCTGCACAATGTGAGTAGTGACAAGCACTGCTACCTGCACAAAAACTGCTCAGTGTCTGCACAGTGAAGTAAAGCAAAATCCTTAAAGGCTGCCATACTTCTGTACCAGACACTTCCAAGAGTGTAACTGCACTGTGAGTCCCCCGTGCGTCACACCTGAGGACAGCTAAGGACGGGATCTCTCATCAAAGAGCTCTTTACACACTGGCCCACGGGCTTAATGACCCAAGAGGCTGCTACTCACTGTACATGCCCTTGGTTCCAGGCCCTTGATCTGCAAAATACTTCTGCATCTCACTTGAGGCTTTATAGTGAGGAGAGTTGGGCTAGAGAATATATGAGCACTCTTCTCTTTCAAACCAGAAAAAGGCACTAACAACACAGCAGCCCCACAGTGCTGCAGCCCAGATGACTTCTCCTAAATTTCATCCAGGAATTACTGCAGAGACTGATACTGCCTGACTGAACCAGGTGACAAATTAATGAGCTCCTTCATTCATTCCAGAAGAGGAGGATTGGCAGTGGTCTGTCAGTAGCCATGGGGACAGACATCCGTCGGTTTTCTTAAGCGCATACGGAGCTGTGCTGGAGATCCTGAGGCTCTGCATGGACAGGGCACACAACATCCCTGAAGCAGAACTCTTTATGTAATACTGAACTGGACTCACACAAATCAATGCTGTTGAATGATTGTGTTTTCTTTTTCAAGTAATAGAAGCCTGTCTTTCTTTTTTATTTGAATGTATCACTATGACTCATTTTGCAAGATGACGCCTTATTATACAGAGGAAAGGTCAAAAACTTCAATATTGCTACTTCTGCATAGAACACTATTTTCTTCTGGGTGAGCTTGCAGGAGTAAGTAGTCCTAGGAATGATTTGGTGTATGATATGCAAAAAGAGACATTTCTACAGCCTGTCTAGACTCTCAGACAAGATCAGACTGTGCTGTCATCAAAGACATTTCCACAGCCTGTCGTATCACTTGAAAGACAGAACAGTCATGCAAAATGAAAAATAAATAAAAACAGCTGACCTGCCAGTGTGACAGTGGAAATCTGAGCACAGTAACCTTAGACAATTTAGAGATTATGCTAACAACATGGCAAGAAGTTTCAGCAAACATTTGTGAGGAAGGGCAACTCCTGCATTCGTGAACGAAATCCAAAAATATGAGTCATGCACAAGCAATTTTGCTATGGGCCATAAAATCACTTTATGAGAGTTACAGATAATTCTGTATGCATTCTATAATGTTTCCCTACTGTGTAGAGATGGATATCTCAGTATCCTATCACAGATAATGATGGAAAACAAATTCTCTACATAAAAGCTGATTGCTCAGAGATTCACCCTTACCTGTTCCAAGGGATTGTAATGCTGATGGAACACTTCATACCACATTCATCAACAAAGAGTTAGATTCATCACTGCCAAACACACAGATGTTTAGATGCTTGTTATAAGATGTAGCAGGGTGAATTGAGAGCAGCCTCAGACACAGAATACACATCCTGCTACAGTCTATCACAGCATGCACCTACCATCCTTAAAACGACACCTCTCATTTCCTCCTGATAATAGTTTTGCACATATTCAGACATGAAGCAGTATCAAAAGAACAGATGCATTCCATGCATATCATGCTGACAAAAACTTACAGCAATAAGCCAGTCATAAAATAAGAGATACTGGAGTATAAAAGATGAACCTTTTAGGACCAATTTTAGAACAGCACTGCCTCTCTTTGCACCTCAATTTTTTCTTTATGTTCTTTTAACTTTTTCCAACTGTATCCACAGGATCATTATGAAAAAAAAAAACCAGCTTGAAAAACACTGGAAGCTTTCAAAAGAGACTTCTCCCATGAGACTTTGATAAGTTAACTCTTTTGCAAGGTAGCTTTATGATTAACACACTGTTGGCAATTCAATAAGGAAATTCAATGAGGACTCCACTGAAAGAATAAGAGAGATTTTTTTCTTAAACTTGGATTTAAGAAAGGCAGTCTCCAGGAGCTGAACTTAAAAAAAAAAAAAAAAAAAGGCACAAAACCCCAACAAAACAAACAAACCACAAAAGAATCCCAAAAGAAGATACCTCTCCAACATCATAGACCCATATGCGGCCTTCTGAATCACCCACTGCTACCTCCTTCCCAGCCTGGGCCCAGCGGACACGGTTGAGGGCAGACGCTCCTTCTATGGTGACACTGGCTGTGGGAACCTGTTGAAACAATAGGAACAGGAAAGACAATAAAATCACACTGCCTACAAACCCAGGGGTCAGTTTCCAATGTCCCGGATGAGTCAAAGTCCCTTGGCATTGCTGGAAGAAGCAAACAACTCTCATTGGGGTGAGGAAAAAAAAGCAAAAGGGTTTATTGTTTCTTTGATGATGTGCTAAAAAGAGAGAAGAGCAAGAGATTGCTTGGAATGAACAGTAAAGGGCAGTAAGTGAAACCATGTTTTCCCCCTTAGCCCTGGAAACAAGCAAAACCAAATCTTTTTTTCTCAAAAGTCTCTAACATGACCAAGAACCAACTGAGAGCAGGATCTGGCTTCAGTCCTGCCCTAGCTTCTGACTCAGGCCCAGATAACCTGACAGTCAGCAGACACATCTCTGTATTCATCCTTACACATCCTTTGAATCCATACTCACCTCTGTGGCTTGATACAGAGGTTCAAACTTAGGTATTCTATCAGAAAAGTCCTGAGCTAATCACTTAAGGGTGAGGACATGGCAGAAGTGAGAACAGCTGAGCTGACATTTTGGAACTCCTACAATATGTTCCCACAATTTTCTTTTACATCCCCAGGGGATTACTTCTGCTTTAAATACACCTGGATGCTGTTGAATTACTAAACCCCCTTCCTGCTCCAAGTCAACCAACTTAACAGGTGATCCACAAGAACACATAAAGATTCTGGTTAATGCGTGGGATGAATAAAGCAATGAACACGATCTTAAGAGAAGTATTTGTCTTCTACACTGGAATGAGGGCATCAAAAGATGCTGCAGGAGAAAGGAACTGTGTGGGTGTTTGTCCCAGATAGGTGGATCACATAGTTGATTTAGGTCACCTCATATGACAAATGACAGTAACCTGCAAGCCTACTAATGCTCCACCCAGCCTGTAATAGGAGAGAACCTGCCTGAGCAAGGAGCCTGCAGCTTGGCATAACAATCTTCCAAACAAGGCTTTTTAGTTTCAGTGCCTTTTAGGTCGAGGCAAATAGGATAGGATAGCTGCAAAAGCAACTCCTTGACCGCATCCATCTGGGGGGAAAAGGTTTCGGTAGCATTGTGAGATGACAAGGGAGTGTCCTGGGATCTATAAATGGGCACAGAATGGAGAGCAGTCCAGGTTAAAAAGAGGTAGCTGGACAGAAACCGGAGTCCCTGCTACCCTGAGAGGAGCGACAGGTACTCCTGTCCTCATTGGCAGTACAGTGCAGCAGGAGCAGGAAGAAAGCAGCTCAAAGGTCATGCTAAACCCTGGTCTGAACACTGACAAACTGGCAAGATTAACAAAACCAGTATTTTGCTGACTTCATCTCGGTTCTCTGACTGCGAGAACTGAGACAGGTCTAAAGATCCTGGAGAAAAATAATTCTAAAATGAACATTGTATAGCTCCTACGCCAGTCTCCTCCTCAGCCCTAATGCCTTCATTGTGTCACACCAGCTGAGTGACAGCAGGAAGCTGAACCTCTGCAGACTTGCTGAGCCTCTCCTTAAGCCGCAGCGCCTGCACTGCCACGCCAGCAGCTGGACAAGGACCGAGAAGCCGGGCTGCTTCCCTTGATTCTCCCCCTGGAGGCTCCCTGCTGCCCCTCTCCAAGCCTGGCACAGGCTGCCAAACCAGCTGGCACCTCAAGTGCAAGGATTGTGCCACAGCTAAAGCATCACCTCGGCAAAGGGCTTCACAGCAGTGTCCTGAGCCCCACGAGAGAAATGCAGGAGGATTTTGTTTGCAGAATGATGAATGATGTAGAAATAATGCTGGATACCAATCAGAAAGCAGATATCATCCTCCCCCTCTTCTTAGGAAGTCATTCAAATGCAAATAACTACTGGACTCATCTCCCCATTGTGCAAGGCCTAGGTCCTGTCCAAGGCAGTATTACCCAAAAAAGCTGGCATGCATTGATTCCTTGTCCTGGGTCTGTTACCTAAGAAGAGTCAATGGCCTTAAGCTGACATGGAGTCATTGATCCATGATAAAAATCACAGTAGAAAACAAGCAAGTTTTAGTGCTGTGATCACGGATTTCTGAGAAAAAAAAATCCAGCCGAAGTTAATTTCATAACATTTGGGAATGGGTTTTTTCAAACAGCTAAATGCCACATTTTAGAGGACTAAGCCACTAACCAGCTATGTTCCTCAGAAAACTGCAGATTACAGATATGTGTTTCATGTGTACACAAATGTACAGTGTATATTTAAGGCATTGAATTTTCACAAAGTCTTTCAGGAGGCTGTAATACATAGCTCAAGAGCTGGGGTTTGATTTAGGTTTTTGTTTTGGGGGGTTTACTTTTTGTTGTTTTTAATACAGCATTCTTTCAGTGTTCCACATAAAAATAAGCACGAATGCCGCAGACACGAGACACAACCCATGCTTTTTTCAAAACCCAACGGTTTTGAAAAATCCTGTTACTAATCCACAAAGCTATCTAACAAAATAAAAAGCAGTACTGAAACAGTCTTTCAGAATCCAAAGAAAAAACCTTTTCTCCAGTGATATGGAGAAAAATATAGTCAAACCATAGTATCTTAAAATAGAATTGTCTGCTCTCAGTAGTGATAGTTTAAATTACGCATGCCTATTTTAGATTTCAAGGTAAGAGTTTATTTATAATGGTAGCATTATGTTTTTAAAATCACATTTGAAATACTTTATAAATTCTCTGAAGTTGGTGCTTGTCAAATTTTAAACAATTTTGCAATGAAATTTTAACAGATAACAGATTAAGAAAGATGCAGTCAGAAAAACCTGCATGACATGAATATAGCTTTTCATTATTATTTTTATTGCCTATGCAGTGTCAAAAATCTGCTTGCAAATACATCTGTTACCTGTTTCTAGATATAGACACCATCCTTGCAGTTTAAAACTTAAGGTACAGCATGCAAAAAACCTGAGAAACATCTGAAGAGGATATAACACAGAAGAAATAAGTGACTTTTGAAGTCAGTTTCATAGCAGCTCAGACATAAATAAAACTCATCAAGCCCCAAGAGATCCTCTCTAATCTTGATAAAAAAATAAATGTTACGAATACATTGGTAAGAAATCAGCATTTGCTATCCTGAAGCTGTTTGCAAACCTCACTATACTCATCCATAAAAATAATATTTAGTTTGCAAAAGAATGATGGACTGGGTAAGGATTTTTTTCTTTTCAACTTTTTTTTAATATGCATTTATCAGATATAAAATAACACGTGATGATTTTCCTTGCTATTACAAAAATAATTTCTGATATGCAGAAATAAACATGAAGTACACCATTAGCCTTGCAACTTTGCAATGAGATTTTGAAAATAATTGTTGCACTGATTAAATCCTTGGTACAGTCCAATGATCTAAGTTATTTGGTCAGAAAGCATCTAGCTCTCAGGAAAAATGTTTTCAATAAATACCAAGAGCAACACTAGTGGAAACTGCTGCGATTCAAAAATTTGAAGGTAGCATATTGTAACTAAACCATTAGTTTAGTTTTCTTAATTGATTTTCAAAATGATACCTAAATATTAATGTGGCTTATTCCTCAAATTAAACAAAGCCAGGACTCATTAATAACAATCACATCTAACTCTTACACAGAGATTTTTATCAATAGCTAGCAGTTAAACACAGTAATAGACCTGTCATTTTCTACTGTCTTCACAAATACTTTGACATCACATATCTGACATCTAAAAGTTCTAACGATCTAAAAAATAGGTGTTTCAAGAGCTCTTATTACAAAGGCAGAAGTGCTGACAAAGAGTTTTTCTTAGCAAATAGCTGTGCAGACCTAAACGGCATAATCAATTACAGAAATCTGGAAAATTATTAGCTAATTACGACCTACCAGATAGAGGGTAAAAGCAAACAACGATCACTTTCAGTTACGACGCTTAGAAGAACTGTTCTCTCTTTCAGAGATACTTTTGTTGCTTCTCCTGTGTAACAAAACTTCACATCTATTCAGAATCTGCCAGGTTATCATTTATACTGATTTTTTTATTTGTTTCATCACTGCTCAGTAGGGAAACCAAATTATATTTCTGTGTCCAGAGACCCAAATTTTATCCTCATAAAAACACAAAGCTCGGATACCATGGAAATAATTCCAGTCTGATCCTTACATGAGAGCTGATTTTGACCTCTCAGAACGGAAATAATTTGTGAAATCAGAGGGTGGCCTCGCATGCAGAATAAAAGCAGGATGAAGCTTGAAATTAATTCTGTTTTTTGATGTTCCAACATATTTATATGTAAACACACTAAAAACACACAGCGGTTTGCTATGTACAGCCTTATTATTGATGGGAATGGGATCAAGCAGTCCAGACTAATTTTTTGGAAAGAAATTATGGTCTTCTTGAGTAAAATGGCAAAACATCAGTTGATTTCCATTTCAGCCCTGGTACTTGGGGGGGAAGGTTTGTTTTTTTTTTTTTTTTTCTTCTCAAAATGCTGGGTTTTATGCTCTGTGTTTAAGCCTGCATTAATGAGAACACCTGAAGGATATGTCCCTCCCTTCCCAAAATAAATTCTTAGGAGACTCCTCCTGAATATCCTCCAGCTGTATGTGCTCTAATTAAAAAGGCTGCACTGCTTCCTGCTCAGAGCACTTCAAAAGGCCTCACTGCTCCCCTTGACAGTGCAGTGCCCGGTGCTGGCTCCTCTTACCTGTCCATGCTTATTTATGGCAAGCACCACTCACTGGAAGCCATAAACTGTGCCCATATTTTACGCTGACTGAAACGCAGAGCAGGTTTACGTGAAAGGTATATTAATGATCCAACTAATCTTAAAGAAAAAATTAATTAAAAATAGGGTGTAAGGAGGAAAACACTGCCGCTTGCTCTTCCATCTTCTCTTTTTTTGTACATGAAAAGAACCTCGCCAGCTAATAGGTGACCTTTTATTTTTTACAGTATGTTTGTTCTTAATTTTACATTGCATTAAGTAAAAACATGGAAGACTTAGTGTGTAGAAAAATACTTCAATTTTTGTGCTGAAAACTGATTACTAGCCATCTAAGATTGACCTCAGGTGATGACAGGTTTTCTGAAAATCGTTTTGGGGTAAAACTCAAATCCAAAAATAAACAGTATCAATATAAGCCTCCAGTGTTTTTAAAAATTTCAAATAATAAGAGGAAAAACCCGAGGTTGGGCACATTTAGAAAGATATTGTTTAAAAAGCACAGTGTTTATCAGTCTCAATCTTTGCTAAAAGTGCCCTGATTAATCCTTTCTCAGAGTGAAATTCTGAAAGGCAAGACCTTTCCTTTCCAATGGTCCGCACTATTTAGCTAATAGCGGTGAAAAAAAAACGTAGTTATTTGGGTTTGTCCCTTTAAGTTCCACAGCAAAGTTTAAAGACAAAAAAAGGGTGAGGGTGTTAAAGTCCCAAATAACACGTGAGAGAGATGCCCTGTGCTTTAACAGCCTGAAGCAGGGTACCAAGCGACTCCAGGGCAGGATGTGAGGGGAGATGCAGGGGCACACGCTCGGTTTGTGACACGCTCGAGGCACTGGCACGGGGCTTGCAAGTTACAATCCCCGGAGAGTGAGGAGCAGAGGACAATAAATTCAGAGGGAGAGGAAGTCTCGCAGTCCAGCACTGGCAGTCCCCGCTGGCGGTCAGTGGCAGCGTAGCCGGGCTGCCAAGGTGCGACCGCCTGGGACTGGGCCGGAATCGCAAACCTGGCGCTTGGAGCGTCGTGCGCTAGAAACGGAGTGGGGGGGATAGAAAAAAACTGCAGAACGGGCGCGGTTTAAAAGTGCCCCTTAAAATAACAGAGGGGGAAGGAGCCTCCTCCTTCCCGAGCCGGCACCGCGGCATTTAATTGCGTTGGCTTTCTGCCGGGGGTGCCGGAGCCGGCCCTCCCGCCCCTGACAGGTACCGAGCGCAGCAACCCCGCCGCAGGGGAGGCAGCGAGGGAGGCGGGAGGGAGGGAAGGAGGGACGGCAGGCGGAGAGGGGGACGGGCGGGCGCCGCCGGCAGCGGGACCTGCCCTCCCTTACCCTCCCTTACCCTCCTCTCCCCGCCGCGCCCCGGGGCAAGGGCGGCGGCCGACGCCGGGTTGTCCCCGCCCCGAGGGAGCGCGGCGCCCCTCGGAGCCCCGGCAGGGAGGCTGGCGAGGGGTGCCCGGCAGTGCCGGCCCTCACAGGGTTAAGGTCTCGGCCGGCGCCCCGCTGCCCGCCCGCCCGCGCCTTCCCAGCGCCGCCGAGCCGCCTCACCTCGGTGTCGTTATTCAGGTTCCACAGATCCAGGCGCCCCATCCCGTCCACGCAGGCGAAGAGCGCGGGATGCACTGGCGACCACATGACATCGTAGACATAGTCGGCATTGTCTTCAAAGGAGTAGAGCGGCTTGTTGTGCTGTAAAGCAGAGAGCGGCATGAAGACTTCGTGGCGCTAGTGCTGCCTGGGGCTGTCTGGCGAGTCTAATTAAAAACTTTGCACATTTACAAAGTGTCATAAAACTTCCCCAGATGAAAGGTCCTCCGCGAAGGGCGGGACTGCGCTTTAATGGGGCAACAACTGTCCGGTGGGATAAATGAGATGCCCGGTGTGAGACGTTGGGGACGCGCGGATGACGGGGCGGGGAGAGCGCCCGCGACCGCGACCGCTCCCGGCCGGCACCCCGGCGGCGGGAGGGGGTGCGGGGGGCGGTGCGGGAGGCGGCGGGCACGGACCACCGCTCCCGCCCGAGCAGGGCGCGCCGGCGGAGGCTCCGATAAGGATCGTGAGAGCGGCGGGGGGAGGGNGCAGCTCCGGAGGGAGGGAAGGCTGTCATCTGCAGCAGGCGGGGAGTCGGAGGGAAGTTAGGAAGTACACCAGGAATAAAGTGTAATTGTCCCTCATGAATTATTCATCGCATCTGGCTTGTCTTTAATTTTTGCATAATGGCTTCGCTAATCCCCGATCAATTAATGGAAAATGAAATTTGAATGATAATGAAAACTCCAGAGATGAAAGAAATTAAGTATTCTCATGGCTTATGACAGAAATCTAAACAATGGGACTTCTCCGAGGGTCTCCCTCAGTGCCTCCCTCCTCCTGCTGTTCCCTGTCACCTCCCTGGCGAGCGCAGCCCGGCGGGACGGGCACCCGCGGTCCCCCCGCGGTCCCCCGGAGCCGGGAAATGCAGCATCACTGAGCGGGCCGTGTACTTACATAGAGCATCTCGGTCAGGTCCCTCTGGAACGCACCCTCGTGCATTTTACAGAGGAAACATTGTCCGGAGTGTCCCAATGCCATGCATTATTTTTCCAGAAAGTGGAGTGACTAATTGCAATTACTATATAGCTTTCCTCTCGTATATTATTAATTCAAAGCGATAATGCAGTCGGTTTGACATTTATGTACAGAGGGGTCCTTGCTAGTTTTGGTTTTGGGCCTCTTGCACCCCGTGGTGCCTGGATGGATGTTGGGGCTGGAAGCACTGCAGGGTCAGGACATGGGACAGGTGTGTGTCCATCTCTGTGCTGCCCTGTCTCTGAGCATTGGTGTGGTGTGCTGCTGTTGCAGCCCTGCGTTGTGAACAATTCTGTAATATTTATGGCCACCACAGGTATCACAAAAAATTACTGGAAGTATTCAGAGATTTAATTACATGACTTTGTCATTTGTAAACATACTGAAAATACATAGGGATTTATTCCAGAGGCTGGGTTTTCCTCTGCTTGAATTAATGAAAGGTGCTTTGATTACAGGATCGGGTCTCAATTTTTTGTAACAGGCCTAATGGGTTTTGTCCATTTCTTAAGACTAGCAAACATTTTGTGTAATAATGAAATTAGAGCTTGACCTTATTACCTCGAATTTGTACAACATTTTAATTTATTTTCCCAGGCTGGAGTTTTGCAAAAGAAAATGAAAAAATTACAAAAATGTTTTCGTTCCTGAAGAAGGTCTTCTTCTCTAAACACATATGAAGAGGCAGAGGTATTTCATAGGAAATTTCAAAGTGAACCTTCACATCTGTGAGCTAGGAAACAGTATTTAGAGATAGCTACATAGATTCCCAATGCTGCACTGTGGATTTTCACTGAAAACATCTGATTTAGGTTCAAATATATCAAGTGTCTAAATCTTGGTGGGAATTGAAGATAGTAGTATGCCAAAAGAAAAAGAAATCTGGTCAACTGCTAGATAGATGGTATCTTTTTTATTCATGGGGAAAGTGCTGCACAGACAGCACTTTAACATTTATTGTCATGGGAGAAGTAACAAAATTCCACAGAAGTTAAGGCCCTATTAAGATATCAATCATTCCAGGGCAGATTTCAATCAGCATTTCATTTTTGTCATCATACCAAAACTTGTTTTGATCTTGAGTGTGGCACTTTTTTAATGTGTTTTTTTAGTTCTGTTACGTTATTTTCCACTTCATGCCTAAAGACCAAGGCATTAGAAGGAAGGGTCAGGAGATTTGGTGCTCGTCTGTATCTTGCTGTACACACGTTGTGTAGTCTCTGGGAAATAGCTTTAGTTGATGTGCCTCTGTTTCCCTGTTATCAAAATAAAAACACTTTCACAGTGCTGGGATTTGAGGTGAAAAGGCTCAAATACCAAAAATGAAATGCCTTTACCATAACAGTGGAAATATTCAGTCAGATAGATAGTCAGAGGGAAAGTGTGGACAACAGGAATAATACGGCTTTTGAGAAAGATCTCAGACATGCAAGCAATGACACACAAATTTGTGGGGCAGAATAGGGTGTGGAGCACTGCAAAGAAATAAGAAATTGCAGAATTGTGAGCAGCCTAACCAAAAGGCAGGCTGCAGTGTGGTTGGGAAATCAGGGAGAAATCATATGGCAGAAATCAGGCAGTGGCAGTGGAGCTGAGCTACACCTTCATACTGCCCCCAATATCGCTGTCCTCCCAGCGTGACCAGCTGCCAGTGAAAAAGGAGAAAGTATTTCCCATAATGTCTTGTCTTCTTGCCCTTGTTTAAGCAGAGAAGAACACAACAACTGCATAAGGTCCATCCTGCTTTGTGTCCTGTCTTCAATGCTAACAGTGACTGCCCTTTCTTAAAAGTTGACATGTCATGTCTGAGAGCAGTGATGTTGATTTTGTTGTGAAGACTCCATTTCTGAGTTTAGTGTGTGTATAAATGTTCACAGCACTTCCTTACTGTGAGCCTGCTCCCTCACTATGGGCCCAGGCCTGCAGATCTTGTAATGCAACAATTTATGAGTAAGGACCAATGCTGACTGCTTTTAGAAAATGTTGAAATGTGGAACCATGTAAAGGTCACTTTAAAGCAGTTTTAAATTACCAAAACTTCAGGCCTACACAATCCATAACTAACATATGGCTATTATTATAAAACAACCGAAATTTAAACTTGATGAGCTTTCATTCTTAAATATCAACCCACTCTGTTATTCTATAGAACAGAAGAAATAGTTTAAAGTAGTATCTTCAGAAAAACTTGGGCCAAATCTACTTACTACTGATAAAGAAGAGTGTAGGGTGAAAATACGGCCCTAAAGAATCCATGGAGTTTTGCCATTGATTCCAAAAGGACATGATTTGAGCATTTAGTGGAAAAAGCCAAAAGCCAATTCCAAGACATGTGATTTTTTTTTCTCATTTATTTAAGCATGTTATTAATCATTTCTCCTCAGTGTTTGTATAGAGGCATTGTTTAAGAGGACAACGAAGAGTGAACATTTTAAGTACCCATTGGCTGTCTAGGAAGTAAGATTTGTCTATGAAATAAGAAGTTCACCTAAATAAATTCTATACATTCATATAAAAGAGGGGGTTTTCTACACATATAAATTTGACCAGTCTATTCCACTTATTTGCATAGAAGAATTTTCTTTAATCCAGGAGGCGCCACATGTAAAGTAGCTAATTATCCATATAAAGGAATGTATACATATCCACAGGTTTTAACTAGCATCTGACTTCTGAAAAGCCATGGAAAAAACTATTGGCTTTGCCCATTTCATGAAAGAAGCATTTTTTTTAACATGTTGCCACAATTTCTGTGGGTGTCAGCTCCACTTAAAGGTACTTTCCTAGACTCTACCTTCAGCAGCACAGATTGTGGTGACACCACACACGCTGCTGTCTCCACTTCATTCTTTCTACTCGATTGTCTTCTGTTCTAAAGATGATAAGCCAAACACCATACTTCTAGCTCTCACCATATTAACAACAGCCATCAGTATTGTGCAGTATTTGCATGTTGATTCAAGCTGATTTTGTTTTTCTAGGTGTGCAGCAAATATGACAGATTCATTAGTCCTTGGCATAGAAACTTTCTGAACAAGCTAATGTTGTTTGTTTAGGCTCAAGATCAGGCTTTCAGGCACTTGGAAAGAGCAGAGCCAGAGTGGTCCTGAGCAATGTCTGCTCCTCTGTCTGGCCCTTGAACAAACCAGGCAATAGGAGTTGGGAATGAGATGATCTTTACAGACCCTTCAACTCAAACCATTCTATGATTCTATGAACTTGGTCACTGTGAGACCAAGTATTCTATAAATAGTCGTTATTGATTAAAAAAAAAACCAAAACCACAACCTGCAAAATGATGTCTAAGAAAGACATCTCTTTCAGCAGAGATAACACATAGGGAAGGTACAATCCTCTGTCTTTCCTTAAAGTGAGTACTGCAGTGTCACACTGACTACATGATGTGAAAGAAACTGGGACAGGGCACAGCTTGTGGAACTTCTGCTCAGGATAGGATCTGAGCTTGTTCAGTGTTTTATAGGCCCAGTCTTCTCCATCCTGAAAGAGACCTCAATATTTTGCTGAATCCAGGCTCGTTGTTTCCCTTCTGATGGTGTCACTTAACCAGGCCAACTCAAAACATGCAGACAGCATAGCAGAAACTGGGAATATTGAGTCAAATACTCATCAAATTGGCTTTACTCTGGTCTTGACCTTCCCCCTTCAATGGTGTCCTTCTTGGGACACCAGCTATTAACTGTTTAGGGTTATTTGTCCATACCTCTTGTGATGAGGAGTTAGGTCCTCTGCTCTGTATAAGGCTCTACTGCTCTTGTAAGCCTTCATGTTCTCTCTCTGTTTGTATGGAGTCAAAGAGGCCCTGGTTTTCCTTCAGACTGACTGACCTCCACAGGAATTTTTGCCAGTTCTGGACTACCATGTTTATCCCAAATCTGTTTTCTAATAGTTACAGTGACCTAGGATTATCCAATAGCTTCTGCTTGGATGCTATACTTGTGGGCCTTGATTTAGTTCAGTTTATGCTCCTTTTTAGAAGTTACAGCATTCCCAGGAACTGTGACTAGATGTCATAAATCAGAGGCAGTAGCTACAGGTACATCCCTGGTGGCTCAGGAAAGCCTGTCTGCGTTCTCCACAAAGGGGATCATTGTCCTACAGACCCCAGTACTATACAACTCACAACTTGGAGCCTGCTCCACCTTTTCCAGGACTAGGCAGACCTTCAAAGGATGGCAATGGGAAAGCAAAAGAGTGATGTTCAGCTTTAGCCACCCTATGTCACTGACTGAGATACCCTGAACTGAGTTACATGAGTAAAAACTCCTTTACCTGCCTTAAAATTCCTTCTGGCAGTCAGCTTCAGTGCTGGATTGCAGATGAGCCTCTGGGACTCAAAGAACATTCCACTGGGCTATGACCTATGTGTATGTTGTGTCACCTCACTGTTGGATAACTACTAACTGACTTGATTGGCAAGATAACAGGCTTAAGTTTTAGACTCAGTAGCAACAGGGGGAAAGAAATGACTGTAGAAATGATCCCTACACTCTTCACAACCCTTTCTTTTAAGTGCTGTAGTATTGTTACATTGATTGGGCTTTGGCATTCTAAAAGTTGCAGACAGACAAGCAGAAAACTGCTCACTTTTAGAAATTATTGTTCTTGCTGAGATGCTGAAACTGTTGCCTTTCTTAATTGTCAATAATAAGAGAAAGTCCAATATTTTTGCATAAACATGTGGGAATTATTAAGGATGGAGGAGGGGATGGGGTAAGACCAAAAGGAAAGGGGCTATGAGAGCAGACCAAGTCTGTAGATAACCTGATGATTACATTTTTGTGGTTTCCTTCAAAGTCAAAGCGCCACAAGTGAGCATAAAAGAAGGAAGCAAAGGAAAAAAGGTTTGATGATTGGCACAGGCGGTTTTAATGAGGATTGATTTTAATGTCTAATACTATGATATGAATAAAAAAATAAAAGAACTTGGAAAGTCAGACAGCACTTGTCTTTTAAGAGCATCAGAAATTCAAACAGCAGAGCCTTTGAAATCTGTGGAGATAGCCTGGAAGCTGGTTTTACTGACAGGTAAACTCCTTATGTGGTTAATCCTTCTTAACTCTTTAAGTGCTCAGCAGAGGTGCAACACATTCTGGCTGTACTGCTGTACTTCCAAAGTTCTCTTCTACCTGCCTTCTAAATGCCTTTCCATTTACCCAATGGAAAAAGACATTTTTATTTTCTAAAGAAAAAAAAGCAGAAAGCATGGCATTCCTCTTTACCACTGCATATTAGCTGAGGAACTATTTTCAGTGAGTTTGATATAAATGTGCATTGTTTGATGCCTACTGTAAATTTAAATTATTTAAAAGATTTGCTTGCAATGGATGAACTTTAAAAACATCAGAATGTATGTAAGGCAGACTGGCTCACAGTGTTCCCCCCCTCACATTTTATTCCTAGTTCCTTCTGGCCAGGTTGGTGTATTCTTGTTTCTGCACTTTGGATCATCCAGTTTAATTCCTAATCTGGAGCCCCTCTTACTCCACAATTACCAAGTTGTGCCTATGGGTTTCCACTCTGTGAGGTTTAAGGTTTAATATTCTCTGCTTCATTCACCCAGATCGAGCTGGAGGCAAGTGCAGACAGCAACACTGGAAAAGCCTAAACAGGTATCTGCCATTTGTTCTGCATTTCCTCAGACTGCTGACTTCATCACTAAATGGTAATCAAGTTTTCCACCTTTTATCTAAAACATGCTCTAAGCAGGACAGTGCTTCTTCCTAAACTACAAACTATGCATTTATATCAAAAGACTTCTTTAGAAATATTATTGTTTTCTTTCGGAATTTCTACCTACTTCTAAAAATGGCTCAATTTCTTTTAAGTAGCTCAAAACACTGTAGAAAGTCCTACTGTCCTTAGCAAACTGATTAACAGTTCCTACAGTTCATACCCCTGCCTTTATATTAGTATATTCCTGGATTATTTTTTAGAGAAGCTCTTAAGGGACTTGCTGAGAATTGTAAGCAAGGCATGTTGATGGAAGAATCACCAAATCCTGGTCAGAGGAAACAGAGTGAAACACTGAAGGGCAGATTTGGTCTTCTACTTTCAGTTGTCACTCCCTGTTTATATCCCACACAGATGGGACAAGGAAGCAGAGCTGGAAGAGGAGTGAGATGATTTGGGAGAAGCTGGATTGCTGTGCTAGTGCTTTCTGTCGTGCAGGAGAGACAGCAGCACCTACTGAGGTCCTGGATGTACCTCTTCTGGGGTCAATGGGACTGGTCTCCCTGCTTCGGGCCCCAAGTTGTTAAAGAGAGGGAGTTTAGCTCAAATTGCAAGGCGAGGAGAGGAGTGGGATAATGTAGCTGTGGTTTGGTTGTGTCCCACCCCTGTGATTCTGACGGGAACATTCAGTATGAAGCCCCTGAAAATTCAATTTTCCTTTTTAATGGAAAAAGCTGCTTCCTCGCAGGGTACCTGGCCCGGCCTTGCGTGTGTGCTCAGCGAATGGCCAGGCTTTCCAGTGACCCTGCTGCTGCAGCTCAGCTGCCAGGGAGCAGGAGCACGAGGAGCGTGGCAGGATGGCTGACACAGCCTGGTGTTACAGCCCTGTCTGCTAAACAGCCAAGATTAGTGTTTGTAGCGGCTGCCACCAGGATGCCCAGAGCTTTCATGGGTCAGCAGACAGGGATTTGGAGGCTAATTATTATCGAAGACAACTTCATCTTGTAGGACTTTGAACACAGTTCCTTTTTTTTTTTACTGAGAACAAAAGTCTCTCACATGGCAGAGAAAGGATGCCTGCCTGAAGCAGGTGGGAGAAAATTTCCATTAGGGAAGAAGTCCTGGGCTTTATATACTGATAATTGTCCTGAAATGCTTCACTATTCCATGCTAGCTTGATCCTCCAGTTCTGCAACAGAACTGTCAGTGGGAGGTTTGCATTTTGATTTCAGGGAAAAAAGGAATGATGACTTTATTTTGCACAGATTATATAAGCTCCTGAAATCCAATTCTGCTTTCCATGTGCAAATAGAGCTTTCACTGCTACAGCTGGATTTATATTAGGGTTTTCTGAAATACAGTTTAGCCCACTGAGCTTTTTAGAACTCAGTATTTTAGATGTTTTAATTGTGTGTGCCATTCTTCACTAAATGTATCACAAAGAAGCACCGTGTTTCATGTGAGTAAATTAAGTGTGTTGGCCAGCTGATTAATATTTTCCTAACACTTATCAAATATGGCTACATAGAAAACTGAAATCATGAGAAGTATTTCAAGTGAAGAACTTGGGACTGATTTCAAGCCACCTGACCACTTTGGTTTTGCTCTTTAAAATTACCTAGAAATTTTTTTTTTTTTTTTTTTTTTAAGTACAGCCGGATGAGAGCCAGACCTCTGGCTCCAGAGGTAAAGGGCAAAACCTAAAAAAATCCTGTCTGAACAGGCAACTCCACCCTCTTCCCCAAGTCATCTTGGCCTTTTGACAGAAAGTGTGCTCTGAAGCAAATTCATTCATTGCCTTGTTTTTGGACCAAACTCAAAATTCTGAACTCACACCACAGAGAGACCATTTCTATTAAATCCCAGCATGCTATTTTATCATCCTTTGTCATCCCCTATGATCAGATAAAATTAACATTTGGACAGTGATTAATCAAATTAATCATTTTAATTGCTTTTATCAAAGACAAAAGAAGGAGCTTTGTGTGGTAATGCAGCAGTGAGGGAGACCATTCTAGTCAGGTATCCAAAACAAGAGGAGTGAAATTGTCCCCTGAGACAGACATTTGAGCCCCACCAAAATCAGTCAGAGGGAGGAGTAATAAAGGATTCCACAGGATTCTGGCTGCAAATCAAGGTGCATATGTATATGTGTGTGTGGTGTGGGATAAAGAGGCTGATTCCTTCCTGGTAGTGGTTTGGGAGAAGCCAGAATAAGGAGACAGACTTGGAAGCTCAAAAGTGCTGACACATCTGCCAGTTTAGATATGGCCTGAGGCTGTCCAGATGCAAGAAAGCCATCAAAACTGATAATCTGCCAGAGCTGGGCTCCTGCATAGTCAGTGGTGGGCAGGAATGGTGGTCTCTCCAAGAGATGTCTGATGTATGCAGTACAGTTACTTCTTTCCAGTGGCTGCATAAGAAACCAAAGTGTGAAAGCTCTACATAATAAAAGATCCAGGAGGATCCAACTTCATATGAAGTAAGAGTCATCTAAAATGCCTTACATGATAATATGAAAAGACACAGCCCAAAGGTGACCATCAAGTAGTCCTCTGGTTCATTCTGCAATACCATTTTCCATCTCAGTAAATTTGGTCTGTTAAGTGGACCTGATCAGATCCTATCAGCAAGGCTTCTGGGGAAGGCAGAGGTACCTGCCTACGGTAACACTCCCACCACCACATGCTTCTTGGCATTTTTCTGGAGGTAGGCTTCAGCTGGACCTTGGAGGAGATGGTGCTCAACCCCAGGCCAAATGAAAACCAGTGGAATCTGAAGTTACATGCTGATAGGAAGGTATGACAGGTACAATAATTTGCTCCAAGAGACAGAAGGACTGGGTCGTACCCAGGTTGTCAACAAACATGTGGGCGTAAGATATTCAAGGTACAGAGATGTATGTGAAGGCAGATAGCATAGAAATGGGAATGTTTGCTGTTTAAAATGATTTAAAAGTGCTGTTTAAAATGTGTTAAAATGCTGTTTAAATGTTTAAAAGCTCAACAGACCGCAGATTGGAACAGCACAGCATACCAGAAGAGAAGAGCAGCATGTGAAGAACATAAGAAAAAAAAAGACAAAGGAGGGGGATGAGGAAGGCACTACCATTGATGCACATGCTAGTAAAGCAGAACTGAGCACAGACACACAATGGATAGTCTGTCACTGAGGGCACACGTGACCTCTGGCTCCATTAGACCCTGCCAGTGGTTATGTGGTGGCCCTACTACCAGTCTGCTCACCTCTGAGCCTCCTTCTGATTGTGGCATTGCCACCATTACTTAAACATTAGGCAGAGGGAGACAAGCATGGATAGGGACACAGAAATGTTGTTACAGTTGTTCCAATCTCTGCCCATCTGAGCATGACTTAGGCATAGGTGCAAGAGGAGAAATCTAGTCATTAGCACCTCCTCTCAGGAAGGATAAGAGCTAAAGAAGGCATGTGAAGGATGAAAAAGCTAACAAAATCCAGCTCTCTGTCCAGACCCTTATTAACTCCCTTAGCAGCAAACAAGCCATCTTCTAGGCTTTAGCTGAAACCAGCTTATGTTTTGCTATGTTTTAACAATTCCAAGACAGCTTCCATCTCTTGAAGCAGTATCAAAAAATTTGCTCTCCAAACAGCAATTGCTGTAATAATAACAATACTTACATTTCATTATTTAACCTCATGCTATTCATTCATGAGGATTAGTGTTTAATTAATTAACAACACTTAGCATTTCCACTTAGCACTTTACCTCTTCAAAGCGTAGTACCAACGCTACCTAATTAAGGGCAGAGCTCCCAGACACTTCACATCGGGACTTCCCTTTGACAGCTCTGCATCCAAGACTTGCTCACATGGTGCAGCATGAATTCAAGTTGAAAACCTTATTAACTTCATCAGGAGCCAGGTAATGCCCTGGTTATCAAATAACTATCTTTGCAAATTCGGTTTCCTTTCCTGTTGCTTCTGGTTGCTTGCTATTCACACAGGGATCTAATTTTTGGCTAATGTGGTGGATGACAATGTGAACCTTGTGTCAGTGTTATCTACAAAACGCTCATTCATCCGCTAGTGAAAATCTTATTCTCAGTCACCTGGTTGAACTGCCTTTAGCTAGAAAATGTGTTAACCACAAAAACATTATAAAATGTAAAGCGAGAGTTTTTAAGGGAGATGGTGCTTTCAATCCATCAGTCATATGCCTGCTATGAAAGTGCCTTTCTTGTAAGCACCCCAGGATGCTACACAACATCAATAGACAATATAAACACAAAGCTTTTATGGTTCACTTTACAATTGGACATTGACTCTGAACCTGTGAAACAGAAAGGAATTGAATTTCATGACCAAAGAGGATAATGTGCACAGGATTAAGTAGACAACACTGGTAGAAGCAGAAAAGCAGGAAAGCAATATGGCTTTGGATGCTGATAGGGAGATTAAGTTTACAAATAAGAAACTAAAGGAATAAACCAATTCTGACTAAAATCTTGTTAGCTGGCAGAAGCCCTTAATACTTCATATAAATCCATTATTTTTTTTTTCAGAGCCCACTGATTGACTGAACCTTGACTATGAGAACTGAACAAAGAGAGCCTTAAATATGTAGTAGCTCCAGCCAAGAAAATTATTCAGACAATATGGAAATAAACTTCTGATGCAGTTGAATGGGGAGAAAAAGAAAACATTCATCACAATTCAAGAACTTGTCTAATGTCTCAGAGGATGTTTTCACAGGGCAGTGGCTGGCAGGGCAGCAGCCTGGGGCTCCTGCTGCTGCTCAAACCTGCTCCAGAAGAAAGTGAGTGATCCAAAACAGCAAAGCAGCTTCCAGCTCTGAGCGGTGCTGTGGTGTGTCACATGCACATCACAGCTCACCCAGCTCGGTCAGCTTTCTCAGGAAGCCCCTCTTGCCAGATGAGCCACAGCTTGATAGATATCAGAAATTTAAAAGGTTTGGTTCTTTGAAAACTGATTGTCTTGAACAAAATCAGCCCCAACCATTCTGGCAATGAAATATTCCACAAGGATAACTGTGTATTACTCTCTGCAGTATCTTGGTGCTCAAAATGTGCTGTGTTAGTGCTACTACTAACTTCTAAAATCCCAAGAGTTTAAAATAAAAATCAGGCTTTATTATCCCTTAATGCAATTTCATTTCAGCTGCAGATGAATGAGACCCTTATTGCCATATTCAGCCTCAAGCTGACAGTTAAATACCAGTCCAAGACTTTTCTGTACATGTGTGATTGGAATTCAATACTTGCCTTTCATCTTCCCTGCACTCCCCACAAATTCTCCCCTTACTCAGCTTCAGCTTCAACACTTCAGTATTTCCTTGCCCCCAGTCACCACTGCCCAGGACTCTTGTCTCACACACCAAACAGCCTATCCAGCCCCAGTGAGCCAACATCTAGGCTGTCCATTCCTTGGCTATCCTGCAGCCTTTTCTGATGTTTACCACCTAGGAGCCATCCCAGACCCATTCCAGCCTGCCCATCTGCACTTCTCTGGAATACTTTTGCATTGGTTAAGGCTGGGTCTAGTGATGTGTATAGTTACATGGGAATTAGGTAAATCATGCACCTTTCTCATTATGAGTTTCCTGAAGTGTAATGCTCAAGACAAAACCAACAGCTGTGGTCGCTGCTGATCAGGAAAAGATACCTGGTAATAAGCTCACACATTGGAGCAGGCCATTCACAAAAGCATTGGGAAGCTACTATGGAAGCTGATTCAAGTTATCATCTAGGTAACTACTTCTTTTTCCAGCACAAGGCTGTCACAGGAGCCCTTCTGATCACTTTCATATTTATATTTGCTGTGCATCTGTTCTAGCATCTCCAAGCCCTGATGTCTTGGAGGAACACATGCTGAGATATTTCCTGACTGGGGTCAGCTTCCAATACGGGAACTCTGCCGGGTGCAGCTCAAGATGTGAACCAAATGCAGGCATAAAACCAACTTTGTTAAGGCAAGAACCTGACATTTGGAAGGCAGTTCTCTACTCTGGTGTATAAAAAAATAAATTCAGATGACTTATATAATTAGGATTTTACATCTCATTGTCCTGTTTTACTCAGCCTGTATGATAAATCAGATTGGTCTGTTTAGTCTGTTCCATGGAGTGTTGGGGTTTCCAAGTTTCACAGGACTGTGCCATTTCTGCTGTTCTGCTGCTGTCTCTGAAAGAGGCCACAGAGTCATCAGCAACAGATCCCTGGTGGTCATGGATGTAAGTTCCAGCATGTACTTCCTCCCTGCTTCCAGTGTCTAATGTCATTGGGACATTTTGTACCTCTTGGCTATCACAGCCTCCTCCAGCAGTGAATTTCACAAGGGATATTGATTGCACTAAGTTGTATGGGCACTTCCCCTGTTGCTTCATCAGAGGAAAGTGTTCCTGCTCCTGCACCACCACGGTGCATAGTATTAGCCTTGCAATTTAGCCTACACAGGGAGTGCTGAATGGATTGTTTGATGGCTCCGAGTACAAGACATCCTCATCTCCTTGCCTTGTGAAACTGCTCTGCACTAGGGTTAATACTGAAATGAAGGCCCGCTAAAGGGCAAGGTGTCCTCCAGGGCAAGTATGATTGAGGGTTATTACACTATTTTACTTACAATTCTATCACTATGCTCATTCTAACCACAGCCTTTCAATTAATTGGTTCTTAGGACTTGATAAACAGTATTAAAATGTTTCTGACAACAGCATTTTCACAAGTAGCATTACTTGTCCCAGCCCAACTTGGATTTCTTACCTTTGTGGTCCACAATTTCACTGTCCAGTCAAATGATGATGTGACAAAGAGATGGGAAAAGTCTATTGGACCCACTGCCATGTGACAATTGATTCCTGTGACAGGTCCTTGGTGGCCTTCAAAAATTTCAGCAATGCCAGCTTTACTGCAGGAAGAAGAAAGATTTACATGCAGAGAGTGATTTAGCACCTAGTGATTTAGCATAACTTTTCTTTACTGTTAGGTTCCTGTTTCCTTTTAAAGTTCTATTTAACCTGCAAGTCCCTCTCCTTCTGCTAAGGCCTTTGCCTGCAGAGGTTTACTCCAGTGCGCAAAATTAATGTTCAGAATTGAGCACAGGGATAATTTCTCTTACTTCTGAAGACTTACCTTACTCATATGTACATTCACTGTCTACTCCTATAGATTGAAATAACACTTCTGTATAATTATAAAATAATTCCAAATTGTAATTATACCATAGCTTATGCCTCTGAGTAAGCCATTATCACAAGGAATAACCATTAAAATAAAAATGTAGATATGTTAATGACTTATCATGGGCAATTCTTTTTCTCTTAAATATCTAGGATAACTTTTCATAGCAGTCAATCAAGTCACTAGGAAGCAAATGCTTTTTCACAAAAAGTGAAAAAACTGATCCTGTGATCAGGTATCATACAGTCATTACTTTGAACAAGGGGAGATGTGCATTTCATCAGCCAGAGGCTAGAATAGCTATTAGGAAGGAAAAGTACAACGCTGCGTAAGAGAGAATGTGCACAGTTTTCTTCTTCCTGGAAGCAAATGATGCTAGATCATTTGTCAGTGCTGTCTCACAGTGTACACAGAAAAGGCAATCATGAAATTACCCTTTTAGCTAGATTATAGAAAAATTGCGAGTGGAAGAATATACATTAAAGATAGCCACAGCTCTGATGAGCCTGTCAGCCCTGTGCCAGTGGGAGTACAGTGTACTGAAAGGAGGTATGGAGCTGTGCCAGGAGAAACTAGACCCTCATCCAGCTGCTGCAGTGTCCCCCCACCTCTGCTCTGTGGACAGTGTGACCTCACTTACGTTCCCCTGCCAGACCTCGCAGCATGTGCTGGAGCGGGGGCTGAGTCCTGCAGTGCTGGATACAAAGGACACCTCCTGTCTTATCCCAGCTGTCTGCCACATAGTCAGTGTGTAAGGGGAGTTCTGGAGCATTGAGACCATCCTGGGTATCTGCTGGGCTTTGGCACACCTATTTCCAGAATGACATACGGCTTTTCACTGTGCTGGGCTGAAGGACACAGGAGCCTCTGGAAATAAACCAGGGGTGATAGCAAAAAGCTCCAGGAATGACAGGCGGGAGCAGAAGAGCTTTTGTCAATGGTTAGTAGAATGTTTCTAAAAAGGTGTGCTAAAAAGAGGATGTGGCAGCTTCCTGCTCTTGTGAGGAACAAACCAGGCAAGTCTGAAAGTTCAGAAGCGAGAAATGCCCTTGGGCATGCTTCATTCATCCTAGCAGCCTAAGACTCATTCAAACCATGAACTGCCACACAGCCTATCAGTATATGCCTAAATAGACACAATTTTTCAACACTGTCAGAGGTCAGGCTAATGTAAAACAGTATTTATAAAACATTGGGAATGTGTAATAGAAGCCTCACAGTCTTAAACCACTGTATCAATATCTTTTTGGTCAACATAAACTCAGAATATGATAAAATATTAATTCAGAGAACATTGCATACTACTGGCAGGGATGAGCTTCAAGTCTGTCAGTGGAAAAAGTTTGTTCTTTACAAAAGCCTTTCAAGTTTCCCAGAGATAAAACTACTACTGGAAGCTAACAGAGCACACTAGTATCTTGTAGGTTTGCAGGGTGCCAAACAAGGAACTTGCAGTATCAAACTACAGCCTGGGTTATGTTATGCGTGACCACAGTGTGAGAGAGCACAGAATTCTCTAGAACCCATGTGGCACACTGTGGCTGCATCCATGTTGTTAAAGGAACCAGGCCCATGGTGGCTTTTCTCTGATTTATCCCTGTGGAGACTGAAGATGGAGCTGAGAATGGTAAAAAATAAAACAGATTACCATCTGATATTGGTTTAGGCCTGATTACCCTGCAACAGAAGTGTCTCCTAGGGCCTCATTCAACCTGTGCAGACACAGACACCTGCATCTCAGCTAGGTGTATAAACCTGTACACAACTGTAGAAACCTCCATCTCATCTCATATCTCATATCTCATCTCATCTCACGAGTGAGAAAGAGGGCCCAGCCATCTTCTCTTCTGGCACATGACTGAAAAAGGTAAAGGAAGTCAACCTTAGAGTGATCATTGCTCCCCAGCAACTACACAGGGAGCCTGGGGTAACTGCCCCAGTATAACAGGCTGCAGCAAAGGTGCTCAAAGTCGGGCAGCTCCTGTGCTGGTCACAGGAACATTACAGACACTGTTGATCCAAGAGAAGAAAACATTGAACACTCTCCACACACACTTGGCTCTCACTGACACAGGTACACAATGTGCTATGGGTACAAATGCTGAACTTCACCTTCCATGACGACAGGCTGTGTAGACTGTTCCCTCTTCACTGCCCACGACAAAGTTATTGACATCTCCGGTTGGGAAAGCCATTCCTGTGACCGCCACCGGTTTGGACTTATTGTATACCAGCTCCATGCTCTCCTACCAAAACAGGTTTTTGTTAATATGCTGGGATCCTCCTTTTGTTAGTCTGGGTTAGGTTTTTTTAAAACTGATTTCTAAATATTACATGGGGTAGCAGGAGAGGAAGATGAAATCATTTGACCCAGTCACAGGGCTTTGGTTTCTACATAAGATGTTGTAAGCAGATGCGGTGTCATGAACCAGGATGCTCCTGCCATCCCCAATGCTGTCTGTCACACATACGAAACTGGAAGGAAGGCACTGTCTTTTCTGCATCATCTTAAATCAGCCAGAGATGACAGGTGAGAATTTAAAATCTAATGGTGCAGAAACTAAAGATAATACCTTAATGGTTACATTTGCCAGCCTCAGGCTTTAATAAATCATGCAATACCCTTCTATTTACATTCTGGAAATCGGTTGTCAGGAAGCACATGTAATGTTGTGTGCATGTGAGGCATTTATTTCACTGCTTCGTTTGTCCCTTTGCAGACCAAAATTTAAAAGTTGGGGTCCTGTCACTACCACCATTCTAAGCATTGCTTTTCCAGGATTTTCTGAGGTAACCATAAAGAGTCCCTCTAGACTCCACCATCAAGCTACAGTAGGAATGTTTTCTGTTTTCATTTGGTAGCTGTATTTCAAAGTAAATCAGCATGCCCATTTTTGCAATTGCAAATGCAATCACCATGCAAGTTTGTGGCTGTTGCAAGATGTGTGCGCTTTGAGAATATTTTGCACAACTTTTTCGTTTTCCAGCCTAAATGGTGTAACCCAAAAATCCACAAAAGGCCTGAATGATTTCAGCATTTTCATTTTTAGCTATTTAAGTGGTTATGTTCTCTATATTTAAAAAGTCTATGCTGCAGTTCTTCAAGGGCCAAAGCCTGTAGGGTTTTTCTCAAAAGGGCTTTTTTTGCTGTAAAGAAAGTGGGTATCCCTGTGAGGGGAGAGCGATGCAAATCCACAGAGAAATACTTCTGCTTCGTTTATAATTTTCTTTGAAATCAACTTGATTCTATTATAAAGGCAAAACAAGGCATAGAGAATGCATTGGGAGACTACCCCATATTTCTGTAAACATGTGGGTGAGAGAGAGAGGAATTCTGTTACTATGGGAAAGAGACCATATATTTTTGTTAAAACCTTCTGGGGTGAGATCATCATTCAGAGACATGGCCATGGACTGTGGTGGACTCTCTGCTCCCAGCGCCCACGCCACGAGTGTACACAAGTGCTCTGGAGCTGTGTCCTTGGAAAGTTTCAGACTGACACACATCAGCAACACTTTACTCCTCCCAGTTTAAAGCTATGGCATGCAGCTTGACGTCAAGTCCTGCGCCTGTCTTTTCTAGATCACCATGAGCCATGTGCCAAACTTCAGTGTAATGTGGGGTGTGTTCCCATCCTTGTTGAGAGCCAGTTTTGGAGCAGGGAAATTCCATTTGGGTGATGAGGTACTGGAACTCAGATGTTCACAGATCTGTGCTTCAGACTGTAGTATTCCAGTAAATGAATATGCATGGGTGGGATTTATCTTCTTGATGTTTAGGTGAAAAACTGTGGAAGGGATTTGGGTGCCTGAACAAAGATGTCTTTTAATTTCTACTGCAGAAGAGTATTGGTTTCTTACAGTCCCAGGGCACAACTACCAGCCCCACATTGTTGCCTTACATGAGCAACGTGGTTGAACTTTGAAGTTGGTCTCACTTTGAGTAGAGGAGTAGATGTGATGACTTCCAGAATCCTCTTCCACCCTAAGATAGGACAGTTCCATGTCCCAGGGTGGGTGTCTGAAATGTCTTTTCACACTTGGATGGGATGAGTCACCCTCCAGAAGTACCAGCCTCTCTCTACCTCAACTGTACAGAAAACTTGAATTTCTAACTTACATTTGACACATCAAATTTTAGATGGCTGAGGTTAGGATAGAGGAGTCCCACCTCTTGTGTCAACACTGAAAAGCAAATAATTCAATAATAATTGTGCATCAGTGCATGATTAATGGAATCATTATTGGGAGTTTCTATGCAGCATTTTGAAACAAGATCAGATCCCATGATGCTTAGTAAAAATGATATTAAATTTTTTTTCTAAGAAATCCTGTATAAAAATGAGTGATGTGTTGGAATAGAAAATGTACTTCTTCGGAAGATAACACTTAAAAGATGCTTTCTGTACACCTTTTTCAGCATTGGATTCTTTGTTTAGTTTCCATTATTATAATCACTAGTGGTTTGGACAATTTTCCTGTGTTTCCTTTCATTTCTGATACAAAGGAGGGGAGGGGGGGAACAGACAATAGTAGAAAACATTCCAGAGGGGGAGAATTAGTTCTAAAACTTTTGATTTGCATTGTTTGTTCCTTTGGCTACTGAAGGCTGCCAGCAAAGTAAGTTTCTGAATTTCTGACTGTGTGCCTTGGAAACCTGCAGTGCCTAAGGTGTGTTCAGCAGCAGTGCAATCTAGTCCATATTTGTTAAACAATGCTGTAGAATAAGTGCAATTTATACCACAGGCGACTTCTGTAATTACCGTGCTTTAAAATGGACTATTTCATTTTCACTTGAAACTGACCTATGTATTAACGTATTACAATAATTACATGATTTGTGGTAAAGGAAATGGGGTTTGGCTCTTAGCAGAGACTGCTGGAAGCAAGCTGTACTCTTTCAAGTGCATCCACTGGTTTTAGTTTGTATAGGATGCGAGATTTTGGCTTTTAGGAGCAATGTTCCACTAGGCAGGCATCCTGCTCTACCAAAGACACTTTTTCCCCCGTGTAGGTGAAAGCAAACCCACCTGTGGAGTTGAGAGCATGTCCAGGCTCCAGGAGCACATTTTGCCATCCGTAGAGACAGTAATAAGATTGTGTGCATTCTGTGTTCCAACTACATTCACACAATACACAGGATGCTGAAAACACAGAACACTGCAAGTCAGAGAGCCATTCTTATGTTTTCACAAACAAATTTCTAATGTCTCATGCTATTTTAAAGAATGATTAAGTAGTCACACAATGCCTGAAAAATATAAGACTCAGCTTTTGCCAGACAGGAATTATTTTGATTGGGTTTTTGTGTTTATTTTTCATTTAAATTTTAAGAAGTGCGTTACGGAGGTGGAAATGTTTTCAAAGTTTCATTTTCTTCATAATAAAACAGCCCAGCTGAGTAATGCTGTGAAAATACCAAATTATGTGGATGAGATTTCACCCACAGGGACTTGTATCATTCTACTGATGGCTTTTGACACTGAAAATAACTAGCAGAAAGAGGAAAACTATCCAAACAGAATCAAATTGAAAACTTTATTCAAGAAAACAGCTGCATAAAACTTGAACTCTGTCAGAATTTGGCTTGCAGGCTAAATATTTGCAAATGTACTCCAGCTGAAGAGCATGAACAAGCCCATCAATGTTCTTCAGCATTGGCCAATACCTTTTAAAATCTTTTAAAGTCATTGTAAGTGGGGAGTGACTAGATTTAGGGTGTTACACCTGGTTCACCATAGTGCAGTCATTCCATGGAGGCTGAATTCCAGTTAGTATGCATAATGAAACTTGGCCTATTCCTTTTCCAAGGAACCTGGTAACATTTGAGCCTAAAGTGTCACCTGATGTCTGATGGTGACATATGAGGGATGCGTCAAGTTCAGCAATCTCCAGAGTGAAAAATCAGTCAGACTGAACAATAAGATTTAATTTCCTTTGACCGGTACAAGTGAAACTGCTAAATTAAGGGTTAGACACATACAAAAGTCAAGCAAAGAAAAATTTAATTTCTCTGCTGCGTTACCAATAAATAGAAGACCTGCATCTCCAGAAAGAAAAAAACATTTTTCTCTAATACTTTGCCTAATTAAATAAAATTAGGGCCAAGAGATCTTACAAGAGATCCCTAGGGAGCTTCTAAGCCAACTCCATGTAGTGTTAGGAATGTAGCATTTGGTCCTGCTGAAAGGAAAGGCAGAACTGCCACTTAGGTCAAGATCCAGCTGCAGGTCACCTACCCAGTCAGTGGGGAATGGCACAAGTCCTCAGAGCTCTGGCTCACCCTCAGGTTTGATACCTGAGTGGGCCCAGTAAATGTCTCCCCTCCAGGAGAAAAGGTGCAGCACCTGTACAGTGTTTGTGCCCACACTGAGATGGACTAAGCAGCTGCTGCTGAAATAGTACCTTTGCTTAGAGGAACCTGGACACACCAGTAAGTCACAAGGTCCATTTGATGCCAATTTTTTTCTTTCTCTCAAGATTGTCAGGCACCTGGTTTCTCCCAGATCATCAAATGGACCCCAATTGGTCCCTCACATGTGTCTCACACAATTACCCTCCTATCATGGATCTTCTTGCTGCTTAGTGTAAGCTAATAATAACCCCAGTGCTAAACATGATTATTGCATTCTGATGTGTGAAATAAGCACAGACCTATTTTTTCATGGGCTTTTGACCTCCAGTAGTCCAAACAGACAGAATGGGTGGGAGGAAGCTACAGCAAGAAGTGGAATATTTAGAATATTTAGTGGGAGGGAAAGAGTGAGCCATGTTTTTCCAGCAGCACCTCAGTGTGTCAGGCCTGGCTTTAATCAGGGCTACCAGCCAACAATTTCATGCACAATAAAACCCATGGCAGAAATGAAAAGATGTAAGGAAAGCAGATGAAAAAGACAACCAACTGTATGTAACAGAAAGCCTAAACTAAATGCTAATGCTCTAAATGCTCCTTCCTTTCAAAAGGTTGCTGCCAGCTTGCTTTTATTTATCTTGGAAATGAAATCATCATGCAAGAAGGTTTTGTCTTAATTAAAATTTCCTGTTGTCCCAAGTGCAGATGTGTGGTGGGTGTGAAAGGAAATTAGTGAGTAAGCTGTGGGTAGAATTCTCTTTCCTGGTGAATCCAGGCAGTAATCAGTGATACTAAATTTCAGGAAGGTTTAAGTCAGGGAAAACAACACCATCTATCTGTTTCAAATAAACAAAGGGAGAGAAAGAAAAATCTTTTTTTCACATACAGCAGGAGTTCAAATTGAAAAAAGACTATTCAGCTCACATATCTAGCACCACAAGAAGTAACATCCCTAATGTACCATTGTCTTAATTTATTTTTTTTTTCTTGGCATTAAGGATTCAAGCCAGCCTTTTGCAACCAAGACCTCATTTACAGTTTATCTAAGTAATTTCTATGTATGAATATAAAGTAAGCAACTGTTATTGTAAAATCTGAGCACTCCTTAAAACATCATGCTTTCTCATGTTAGACTGTAAACACTTATTTATACCAATCCATGACAGCACATAAAGTGCCCATCCGCAACTGAAAGTAATTTATTTATATTTTTCAAAAGGAAAACATTGCATATTGTTCTATTCCAATAATAAAATTGCTTTAATATATAATTCCAGGAGGTACAATCTGCCTTAAATGATTTTTGAGTGTAAACAAATTACTTCCCATTAATCTTTGCTTTTCCACTAGATTTTGAGTCCCAGTTGTTCAATTTTCAGTGACAGTCAGCTTCTTGCCACTTGTTTTCTGGTCTGCTACATCTCTAAATTGCACTTCCAGGAGAGACTGTTTCTTTTCATGCAGATTGAACAACATTACTGGCAACAAAATGAGCAAAAACATTAGGGAAATGAAAAGCAATGTTGAAGTTGCAACCCATGGCACAGATCATTAGATAATTACATCAACATTCATGATAGTGGAAATTTCGGAAACAATATTTGTATTGCCTGGCCCACTAAGCATGTCTGTGCACACCTGTAATTTTTAATATAAGAGACTGGCAATCGTAATACTGGCCCCATACTGAATCTTTAGCAGTAATTCACATGGCATGGCTTCTGGAGCTGTCTTTTAACTCCAGGGATTATGTTGTCACAGTCAACTGAAAGCTGAACCTTGATCTGCAAATTCCAAACATTAGAAACACAGAATTGTAAAAGCTGGAGCTGCAGAAGTACTATCACTTTGTCTGATCCTTCATTCTGCTAGGAGGAGATTATAATCTTATCTCTCAGAGTGCTTTGTTGAGTTCAGTTCCTTACGTTACAGAAAATTTGTGGTTTTCTGCACTCTTATATAATA
This sequence comes from Dicaeum eximium, assembly GCA_013396995.1. Taxonomy (NCBI): domain Eukaryota; kingdom Metazoa; phylum Chordata; class Aves; order Passeriformes; family Dicaeidae; genus Dicaeum; species Dicaeum eximium. Next base: position 1,498,063 of record VWZP01000227.1, read on the forward strand.
GTTTTGCATTTTTCTCCTCCTTTCTACTTTCCATTCAGGAATTGCCCTAAGCCCACTCTCAGGATGAGCTACTCCACCTTCCATCTCTCCTGAAGAGTCTGCCCACGCCCAGACTCTGGAGGAGGAGAGCTCAAGAATATACAAGGTGTTCGTCTCTTCTCTCTCAGGTATTTTGTGTTACTGCTCTGCCCATTTATCTCCCAGACATCACTAGAGCCCATTGCCAACATCATAAATTATCTGTAAGTCCCTGTGTGTGTCAGCAAAATGCTCTCCTGCATCATTCTGTTGAAACAAACTCTCCCTCAGAGTGCAAACTCTGCCCTGTGGCCCTGTCTGGAGCAGAACACCATGGCAGGGATTTACGTATTGCTCTATTAGAGAACAGAACAAAATTGCCCCACCCTTTCCAAAGGCACCAGTGTCTACTTAGGGGAATCCAGTATGAGACCCTCTGGTTCAAAGGAGAAATTTGTGTACACAATGACAACAATAATGACTCAAACTGCCTGCCACGTTGGAGTGACAGACACACAGCCTCCACAGTGGTCTGGCTTTCTTTGCAGACAATGGGGACAAGAATTACAGCGCCACTGTGCTGGCACACAGGTGCCTCATGCAAGTGTTGTACTCAATCCTGCCTTCTTCCATGGAAAGGAGAATAATGTCCTGACTTGATTGTATAATATGTGACGATTAAGCACTTACAATAGGTGGTTGCTCATGTCTCATATCTACTTTTTTCCCTTTAAGGGCCACACTTCTGTTTTCATCTATGTGGCAACTAGCCTTGTAGACACAACTAGGAAGCTGCCTTTCCCTGCTGACCATCTCATCTAAGGAAAGAGGAGGTGATTTTATCCTTACCGTGTGAGCAGCAGCAGATAAGGGAGTTCTCTGAACTGGAGTGCGCCTGTGACTGCGATTATCCCACAGGACAATTTGGCCAGAGTACGTTCCACCGACGACCAGGTTTGGGTGAAAGCGGGCAAAACAGACTGACATCACAGAGGACTGGAGGAAAAGAGGTAGAGAAGAGAGGGGTTACATGGCCAGCCATCTTCAATTCTCTCCCTAGGGAAGCATACTGTAATTAGCATTTTGTATTTTAGGAATCACTGTATGAACTTTATTCATACTCCTTGCACACTCTTAATTCTACTAAAGCCAACAGGACACATGCAAAGAACTAACTTTGACCCTAAAATGTGTTGTTCCATTGGTCCTAGGGAAAATACAGGATGAGTCTGAGCATGATGCTAAAAACCAGAGATAACCTCTCCATGACAGTGATGGTAAAGTGCTTAATTTCTTTTCCAGAAGTGAGAACTTAACTAACCAGATGCCAGCCAAACAGAGAATGGCATCCTGGTCCATGATGTCCCATCAGGGAGAGCTCTTCCCTTGTTTCTCATCTAACTTTTAACTTAGGCAGCTTGGGGCAAGTCTGTGAAGGAAAACGTCTCAAGTTCACCTCAAGGTGAGCTGTCTTGAGAGCATCAGCTGACAAGCTGTGTTTCACTGTTGGATCAATGACTGATTCCTCTGCTAACAAGGTCTTGTAAGAACAAAGAGAACCACACTTTACATTGTTTAAGTAGAACTGAGTTTTTTCTCATCCTAATGGCAGCTGAGTTATCTTTGTATATTTTCTTTAGCTAGGGATGCTTAGGAGCCAGACTGGTGTATGGGTACCCTGGCTACCTGGTAGAGTGTTCCACAGGCCAGTATGGAGATTGCTATCTAACCCAACTACCACTTTTCAATGCCTTTAAAATAACACAACAGCTGTCCTCAAGGGAAGCCCTCAAGGGAACAGTCCCCAGACCTTCATGTGCCAACAAGCTACAGCCAAGAGCAAGAAGCAGCACCTCCTTCGATTCTTCCTTGCTCTTCTTAAATAATTATTTCCCATTTTTATATAATTGGTCCTGGATGTTATGTCTTTATTCTATGCAAATATTTTTTTATATTTTAATGGCTGGATATTTTGAAGGTATTTCTATCTGGGAACACACTTTACTCAATGACAAAGGGTTAACTAAATTACCATATTTCTTTTGCATAAAAAGCATAGCAGACATTTAAGCAAACTTTGTTGAATTAGGAACACTGGAGCTGCCAAGCTGAGCTAGACCCCGTGTCTACCTAGGTAATGGCCCTGTCTCTGGGAGAAGTGGATGGGGTTGTAAAACCTTTGACATGGGCAGATGTGTTGCCTCCTTTTCATACTGCTCCTCATGAAGAGTTCTAGTGTCTAGAGAGTGATTTGAACTCACAAGAGACTAGAAACCCCTTCTGATAGGGCTAGAATTAATTATGCTAACTCTTGATGCCTATAAACAGCTTATTAAGAATAAAGCAAAATGGGAAGTTTAAACAGTTTTTATTAAATTCATGTGGCTGCCTGATATCAATTGTTTAAAGCCAGATTATATGGTAAGTGAACTTAATAGACATACTTACAGCATAGAGCAGTATATTTATTACTGGGATTTTTGACCTAATAAGATAATCAAGACAATGAAAAAATTTGTCATTACTTTTTTTATTCCCCATTCTCTCTGGATCCTCCTGGCTGTTCACTTGACACCTTTATAATTTCCCCTCTTGACTAATGCTTCTGGATACATTTCTCTGATGTTATATAGTCTAGCACCTAATGACCAGATGATTAGTGTACATAAATGCCTATTTTAGTCCATATCTAAGTGCTTCAGCACAGCAATTCCATTATGGTCAGTCATATCAATGAGAGGTAGCTTCCAAACACCATTTGCAAAGGACCTAGCTTTACAGAAAAGAAACTCCATCCCTAAGGAACAGGATGTAGGTACTATTAAGAGGGGTTTAAACCTCAGCTACACTGCAGCTGCCATCCAGTTTCCACAAATCCCCTCTCCACATTATAATTAAAATGACCCTACAGCACATGTTCTACATTTTATCTCTTTGTTTAATGGCTTCGTGAGTTGTTTTAATCAACCCCTCTCATTCCTTATAACTAAGCTGAAAGATATTCTTACATTGAGTGAAATAGCCAGATGATTTTAAAATAGTACAGCTCCACCGCTGTGTACACCCCACAGCAGCTACAAGGCTCCACATGTATTTTAAGAAACCCCAATTCAAACAGTCATTCCACAACAAAGTTCCCAAGTTTGTCCCAAACAAACTTGGGAGACTCTGAAGCAGGGCAAAGAAGCCAAGTGGACAGTGTATTTTTGAAAGTTCTGCTTTCATGGTTAGCATGTTTTTGCATTTAGAATGCCAGAATACAGTTGAATGGTCAGGATATAAACTGCTAAAGTGTGTTTTTCATAAAGTTCAAAAATAACCTACAGACATGACATGGGCTCGAGCTCTCTGCACTGCTTCTAGTTTTACATCTCGCTCCAAAGCAGCTTGCAGGCTTCAAAAGGTGAAATATTCACATCCTTTTAATTATGCCAGCATTATTTTTCTATCCAATAAAAAATTCTGTCAAATATTAGAATTTAACAATTTAAGGACTCCATTCCATAGCACTCAATATAGTGATTATTTTCTTAAAATTAATGGCAGTACTCAGATGAGTAAGGGCTGTGAGATTAAGCCCATTCATTTAACAACTTGAAAAGCATTAATTTCTTAGTCTTAATGGGAGAGAGTGGCTGACAGGTCTCCAGTCTGTCTGAACAGTTCTGTGCTCAAGGACAGCAGCAGAAACCATTCCCTGTAAGCCTCTTCTGCCCCCAGGCTGCCTCTTGTTTGCCTGTTCAAGTAGTCTTGCTCCTCTGAAACAGCTTTGCCACTGACTTCAAAAGGGGAGGAACCAGCACATGGTCAGGTTTTTAAAATAACAGCATATCGTTGGTTGCACTTCTGCCACACCCTTCTAAGGAAATCTCACAGCACTTTCCAATAGCAAAGGTAAAGCTTCCCAGTTTTTCAGTTAGGGATATTTTATGCTGTAGGTGCTTAGTTACCTGTTGCAGAGGACAGAAGCAGCTAGTTTCACAGTATATGGCAACAGTGCATAAATAAATGTAGGAGGAATCATGTCAGAAGGCAATTCCACAGGGAATTTAGTTTTCACAGTTGAAGAGCAGCATTTAAGGCTAGGAGATTCCCAGCATTATCTTTTTATGGGTGCCACAAAGCATCTCTCTGAGCAATTGTTGGGGCCCACAAGGGACAGGCAAAATCGCAGTCTGGTCATCTGCATTTCTCTGAACTGCACTGTGCTGTGAATCATTCCAGTATTTACTTCAGCCTAATGCTCAGGTGTTTTCTCCCTCTATGCAAACACAGCCCACTGGATTTTGCTTTTTAGGTCTCTCATCAGCTTTCTTAGTGGCCTTACTAAAGTGTTTCTGATGTTCTTGGCTTTGTGATCTTCCACCCAGATACTTGTACTCTTAGTGAGGCCACAATTCTGGCGCTGCTGCCTCATCCCCTGTGCATACTCTGCCTCTCTGTGGAGGCGAGCAGATCTCCAAGAGCCAGAGGAGCAAACCTGAGTTAGTTCCATGTGGGAGCACTGTCCAAGCATAAGAGAGAGCTCAGGCTGCTAAACCTGGGGATTTTGCCTGGTAAACAGGCAACCCTGCTTGTCAAATGCTAAAGTTTCTGCTCCCAGCTGCTGCAAGAACCGTGCTGAAAACAAAATTAAGAAACAAAACATGAGATGTCCATGGTCTTGTTACAGCAAAGAGAGGTCTGGGCCTCACAAACAGAAGTGTTGCCCAGCCCTTAGAGAGGTCTGCAGCTGTGGGGAGAAAGGCAGCACCTTTGTCCCCTGCCTTGGTGGGGGGGTCAGGTCACCTCAGCCTGTGGGGAGGAGCACTGTGGAGTGCCTCTGCCTCCNAATGCACTGATCCAAACAGGCCCCCAGCCCTCTTCAAGTGGCTGGCAAAGCTGTTTTTTATTTTAGAAGCTTAATACAGCCCAGATTTGGATTAATGATGGCATATCCCGTCAACCACAGGTACACGTGCTTGGGACAGACAGTCATTTAGCTTCTCCCTGCTGAGCAGCCTGACCTCAGTACCCACATCTGATGTGTGTGAGGCCCTGGAGACTCGGCTGTCTCTGCTCATGTCCATACGCTCCGATGGCACTCTGCCCAGCCACCAGTCAAACAAGTTCACAAAGAGCTGGGTGCTAAATAATAATAACTCTCAATAGGCAGTGACTACTGCCTTCAGCCAGACCTCTTCTGCAGGAAACCACCCCCGGAGCCAGCATTGCCATACTGGTGCCATATGCCTACGCCTGACACCAGATGTATCTCAAAACAATACTTTGTCAGTGGGAAGAAGCAACCCGAGGAGTTCACAGGGATTTCTAGGCTCCAGAGGACCAGGTTGTATTGCAGCAGGCTCTCAGGAAGCTCCTGGGTGGATTTTCTAGCTGAGCACATGCATGTGAAAAAGCACCACCATCAGTGGCAGCGTGCTGTGGGTCACTCTGACACAGACAGCTGTGGGCAATGAGATCAACTGCAGCTGAGTTTGTAGAATCATAGAATATGCTGAGTTGGAAGGGACACATCAGGATCATCGAGTCCAGCTCCTGCACAGGACCCATTAAGAATAACCATGTGCTGAGTGCCTTGTCCAACACTCCTTGAACTCTGTCAGGCTTGGTGCTGTAGCACATTCCTGGAGAAGCTTGTTCCAGTGCTCAACCACTCTCTGAGTGAAAAACCTTCTCCTCATATCCAACATAAATTCCTCCTGATGCAGCTTCATGCAGTTTCCTTGAGTCCTGTCACTGGTCATCACAGAGAAGAGATCAGTGTCTGTCCCTCCTCTACCCCTCATGAGGAAGTTGTAACTCTCCTCAGTCTTCTCCAGGCTGAACAGACCACATGACCTCAGCTGCTCCTCATATGGCTTCCCCTCCAGATGCTTCAGCATCCTCGTGGCCCTCCTTTGGACACTCTCTAATAATTAAATGTCCTTTTTATATTATGCCACCCATAACTGCACACATTATTCAAGAGGAGGCCACCCCAGAGCAGAGCAGGACAATCCCCTCTGTTGCCCAGCTGGTGATGCTGTACCTGATGCCCCCCAGGACATATCTGGGCCTCTTGCTGAAGTGGCAGATCCTTTTCCGTGCTTGAGGGACTGAGAGCAGAGGAACATAGCTGGGGTACTGCTCCAGAGCTAAAACCATGGAAAGGTGCCATACTCATAGTCCTTCATCCATAGGAACTTAAGAACAGGGACTGAACCACTGATCACTTATGTCTGCCCTCCTGAGGAGTAAACAAATAAAGAGGAAGGCCAGGAGTACACATGCAACTTATTCATAGCCTTTTGTTCTCAGTCCTGCTCACCAAGAGCAGCATTTACAGTGTCTAAGCCCTCACAGTCCCTCTGAGAGCTGCCCAACCTTCTTCTGACCAGGCAATCAGGAGACCATTTAATTCCTGCATTGCTATACACATATATCTGTCCCCTACATCATAGGAATGATATTCTTCAACTGCAAATGTGGATTAAAACCATCATCTATAAATAAAACAGTGACAGAATTATTAAATAAAGCCCTTTTTTTGTGACTGGTCATGGACTGAGAATAACCATGGAAAGTAGCAGTATCAGATCTGAACACTTTCTCTGGTTAAGGGACCCCTGTTTATTTTTAGTACCTGCTGTTGTGAACTTGGATATTTATGTGTTTCATATAACTGCCTAAGTGTAATTAGTAGTAATAAGAAAACAGCAGAGAGAATAGCAACAGAATTACAGCTGGTTTTGAAATTAAATTTGAAAAGAAAGTTAAAACATGATTTATGTGTACAAAAACCTGAACCAAAGAGGTAACCTCTTAATACTAAAAGCTTCAAATTCCAGGACTTCTGCTCCCCTCCTACTGTCTTCCTATTAAACTGTGAAATAACATCTGAAAGATTTTGTGCTAGAGATTGTTTGCGGTACCATACAAAATTCATCTCTACTAAAAATAAAATAAAAGCAGTTGACATCCTTCACATATTAAAAAAAATAAATAAAACCAAACAAACACTTCTTCAAACCAAATGTCAGAACTCTGTTTAATTAAAAAAAGGAAGTTTATACTTGGTTATGGTGTGTGTCGACATCTACCCCTTTGATTTACAAGAGTATGGACGGGAAAGAACAGATTGCTTTATTCAAGAGAAGGAAAGGAGGGAGGGGGCCCAGTGTGACAGGAAAGAGTGTAGGCTGTATTAACTTCAGTGCTTGTTAAAACATGAAGGATTAATGGTAGAAAGGGAGGGAAGAATTGTGAATGTCTCCAGTTTAGGCTCTTCAAAAATGTTTGGGGATTCTAAGAATGTCTCACCAGACCACATGAAAGCTGCACAGAGAGACTCAGCCACACGACTGCTCTAAATCCAAAGCTGGTATTGCTCCACTTATACCATCAAACCGATGGAGCTGAAATGTAGCCACAAATTAAATTTATTTTTATTGAAAAAGTACTAAGTCCTTAAAAATGAGGAAAAGAGTATGTCAGGAAATGCAGCCTTTCTTAGCTGAGTTTACAGGGTAGGTAACTCTGACATCTAACCTCAGTGCTGGCATCTGAGTATTGCAGTAGAATCAGAGCACTCTGCCCAAGTCTGCAGAAAGGCAATATCCAGCCTTATAACTTCATTTTAAATAGAGCAGAAAGCTGGAGCTTTCTGCTTTCATCTCTGTAACTGCAGGTTCAGCCCATGTAACTACAGGAGAAAAATAATCAGGAAAAAAGTCCACAAGCTGCTTCTGCAAAAGGGAATCTACACTTCAGCCCATCTGCAAAGTACATTTGCTATTATTATTAATTCAGCAGTGTCATGGTGACTCGGAAAAGCAGCAAAACTGCTTGCTGTATTGCAAATACAGATAATCCTGATACTTCTCAAATTTAATACAGGGAGACCTGCATGCCTTTATCCATGACTGCAGCAAGGAGTCGATTCAGTAACCCTGAATTACTGCACACTCATGCAAGCCTGAGAATGCAGTCTTTGCTGAGCATCATACTGTCTTTGTTAGACTGACGATGAGATGATTAAAGCCTGGAGAAATAAGGAGTCATTTCATAACAACAGCAGATCAAAATAAAGTTTTCTTTCCCCCCAAATTCTTAGAGGCTAAAATTCTTGTTTTCTCTGATTAGGACCTGGGTGCTTATCAGATCTCAGGGTCAAACAATTAATGTTTGTGTGCCTGCATGTCGGAGAAGCAAGAACTTCCTTGGTTTGTCTATTTTATTTAGGTCATGATACTCTACAGTTATTCATGAGCACTTTTAATTGTTTTGATTAAATTATTGACAAGCTTGAAGTGATGGGTCCACACCACCCTTTCAGACCTGGAGCCTGAGGGTGTGTGTCTCTGGGTGGAGCACAGAGACCTTCTGCCGTCCCCGCTCATTCCACTGGCTGGCCACAATTTGGAGCAGATGGCAAGTGTCAGCTTGAGCATGGCAGTCTGGCATGCAGCTTGCATGCAGCAGGGCTCACTGGTTTCAGCTCAGCATTAGCCAAAGGCTTCTGGACCAGAGCTGCTATACAGGTAGGGTCATGGTGTCACTGCCTGCCACCACTGCTAACTGTAGCTGCAAGCTGTGTGGCACAGGGACTACTTTATTATGGTGGGTTTGTAACAAAATCCTTGCTAAAGCATCTCAGTCTGATGAAGGCCTCTAGAATTAATAATTCAAATAATAGCATTACCTGAAAAATTTGCTTGGTGTAATGGTTAGAAATGCCAGGTAAGCATCTTATTTTAACCACTGCAAATGAAATCGCATCTAGAGAGGCACATACTCAAAACATCATGCAAACCAAAGCCTCCTGTAAGTGTTGCAGTTAGCCAACTCCTAAAGCATTTCTGAAGGTGAAGCCACTTCTATCTAGCAATTACCTGGGGAACCTGGCTGTTAGGGACAAATCCAGGAATTTTGGTCACTCTTCCTGAATTACTTCTGCATATTATCTCTCTGAAAGTATCTGATACAGAACATAGGTGTAATGTTGGCAGTCAGCCCCATGCTCATAAAGTGTCCCAGCCATTTGTCTCAAGAATCAAGCTTCTTAATGCTGCACACTTCTCCAAGCAGAATCTCCTTCCTGCTGGAACCAGGACCAGGCCTCAGGAGTGAGGCTTAAGAGTCCTTATCCAGAGGTTTTCCCATCTAACATTATGGAGAAGTAGCAGAGATCCCCCAGAGACTGAGCTTAAACTGGGATTTTGGTGTCCTGGACTCTTCTCCTCACAGTGAAAGCACAACAGATAATCACTAGATGGCAAGTTCTGGAAATACCAGGGTCAGACTTTAGAGAGCCCACAGAGGTAGCAAATTCCAGATCTGGAGAACAGGAATAGAAACACAAGCTATTCTTATGCTCTGGTGATGGTTTTGTGGTTTCTATGGCAGCAGCTCCTCAAACCAATGCGTTTGATCAACCAAACTATGTGAAGCCACAGATGAATTAGAAACCAGTACAGATGCTGCAAGAACAATTATCTACAACTCAGCCTGTGAAGTTTGGTGTAATAGTCACAGCTGCTTATAGGAGAGTCACAGAGAAATCTCAAGTGTAGCACTGAGTCCAAACCCCCACAAGAAATGCAAAGGCCATGAGAACTGAGGTACAGTCGGAGGATCAAACATGTTGAACCAAGAACATTTTAAAGCCCCAGATGAGGAAAAAACTTACTTAAGTCCATCTTTTCTCAGAAGTTCATGAACTTAATTGTAATTAATTCTTCTAAGTTCTCCATTATTTTAATGACTCAAAAGCCTGCTTACAGCCAAGCAAATTGGTAAGTGCTTTCCTAAACAAGCAATTTTTAAACTCAGGCCTTCTGAAAGCAAATTACCTCTATTCTGTGAGGAAAGAAGGACACCCTGATGTTCAGATGGTCCTGGGAAGATTCTGTAGACTTAGAGACAGTCTCAGCCCAGCAGACTTCCACATCAATATCAGAGACAGGGAAGGGAAAACAAGTACGAGGTGTCAGAGACAGACTCACTGAACTGCCAGTGTTGGGAGGCACATCTAGAGATTGTCTAGTCCAACCCCTTGGTCAGAGCAGGGTCAGCTGGAGCAGATTGCTGATGACTGTGTGTAGCTGGGTTTTGACTGTCTCCATGGATGGAGACCCCATCACCAGCTCGTGCTGACTTTCTCATCAGCCAACACCCCCAAGTCCTTCCCCTCAGGGCTGCTCTCAATCCCTTCCCAGTCCAGCCTGCATTTGTGCTTATTGCCTCTCCCCAGGTGCAGAACCTTGCACTTGGCCTTGTTGAACTTCATGAATCTCCCATGACCCATCTCTCAAGCCCATGAAAGTCCCTCAGGATGGCATCCCTTCCCTCCAGCTGAGCCACACAGCTGGGTGTGGCCACTGAACACGCTGAGGGTGCTCTTAACCCCACTGTCCACGTGTCTGACAAAGATGTTAAATGGTGCTGGTCCCAGCCCTGACACCTGGGGACACCATTTGTCACTGGTCACCCCTTGGACACTGAGCCATTGACTACAACTCTTTGAGTGCAACCATCCAGCCAATTCCTTATTCACTGAGCATTCCATCCATCCAATCCATGTCTCTCCAGTTCAGAGACAAGGAGGTTGTGCAAGACAATGTGAAATGCTTGGCACAAGTCCAGGTAGAGGATGTCAGTCATATGAAGACCAAGAGGATAAAGATAATATTTGCCCAAATCCCTCACTTTCACTGATGCACCTTTTATAAGCAGCGTCACTATGTAATTGGAAATAATTAGAAATAATTGAAAATTAATTTAACATTGCACATAGATGTGGAGATTGAGAGACTGAGAGGCACAAATAAACAGCTATCTAGTGGAAACACAGAAGATACCACAGGCAAGTCTGTATTTAAGAATGAGGGCGGAAACATTAGTTGCTTTCACACTGTTCATTTCTCCTACAGAAAATTACTGTAGAGATTCTAGTATCAGTAGCCTGACTCAGCACCCATTGAGCATTAGGAAGCAGCTAAGATCACAGAGGGATAAATGAAACCCCTTATAGACAATTTTTAATTTCCCTTTCTCCAAACAAACCTTAGTTTTCTGAAATTTCACACCCTGCTTTTGTCACCTGCAAGGCTATGCTGCTTGGTTTCTACAATTCTTTTCCATAAGCAGTCTTGTAGAGGAGGAAGGATTGAGATAAGTATTTTCCAGTCTCAGGGTGAAAGCCTTAGTAACACTAAATCAGCATAGTTATGCCGTCTTACACTTGCTGACTCTGGAGTATCAGAGGACCACCTCTTGCTCAAAAACCAGCATCCCTGGGTCATTCACTCCCACCAGTGATGGGACATTTCATAATGCATCTTTATCCTGCCAGGAAGAATGGATTTGTCCCAGAAAACTCATGTCAGTAGTTCTGCACAACTCCAGTCCAAATTTGGCTTAGTCTATTTTTTTAATAGACTAATAGATGTAAACATGAGATGGCAAATGTTAAGCATGTTTTTCTCTCCATGAAATGACTGGTGATTTAGTATATGTTCATGACCAATATGGAGCTGAAGTGGGATTGGTATTTTTCTTAGCTACAAAAATACTAAATGGTGTTATAAGAGTAATCAAATTAATTAATCATGAGTCCTTACACACTTTGGCATATTTTATTATAGAGATAATGAAAACACTCTGATCTCTCCAATATGACAAATTGTTAAAAGCATATTGCTTCTTGTATTTAGGACATTTGCTTGTCATTTTATGATGAAATAAATGTACTTTAACTTTTCTTTCTCTTTGCCCCATGGAAAACACCTTACAAGGATAATATCAGTATCTCAGCCATGTGGCACATGCTTCTACTTTCCCTTTGTGGGAAGCCAGGACTGTTAATCATCATTAAATCAATGTTGTCCATACACAAAAGCTCTTTTTAAGGAAGTACTTGTCAGTCATCCAGCCATGGGGGTACTGGGCGGAAAAGTGTTGATTTTAGACTTAAGGCAGGGGACAGTTGTATCCTGGGCTGTAATGATGGATTCCTTGGTTTCTGGGGCCTTTTACAGCAATTTAGAAGAGTAACTGTTTTATATTTTGTGCCAGGTAACACAAAAAGAGGCTTCACTCCTCACATAGAGCTCCCACAGAGACAGAAATCATGAGGTGAAATAATTTTCTTGAATTTGGACTAAATGTACTCTTCATTGCAAGTAGTTTGCACTGAGAACAGTTACATAACCCAAACAGAAAAGTCATGCCTATGGATGTTTATCCATCATTTGCAGTGCAGATAGGGAATTGCATGGTATTTTACATCCTTTATGGAAAAAAATTCAGTGGAAGGATCACTGGACTTATTGATTTCACATCTGATCCTGCATTTCTTGTTCACCTAAAACCCTTTTAGCAATGGGAGTTTCAAATATACAAAAAATATGTAAAATGCAATGTTCATATCAACAAAGGAAAATTGGGTTCTTTTTTCCCTTCCTTCCTTTTTATACTAGGTTATGTTGAAATGTAACCAAATCAACAACTTCTAAAGTATAAAACATCCCCAGGAACAATTTCAGGATTTGGTGATTGTTTTTCTCTGCAATTTTGGGATAGTGTGACAAATCTGCATTTTTTTATCAACAGAGATTTTCAAAATTCTGAGTTGAACGAATAATGTCATGTGTTTGTAAGTATCAATAATCTAAGCCATCTGCAAAGGAATGGTTTTGCAAAGGCATCTCTTTCAGGACACTGTGGATTTTGTCACTGCTTGAGGTTTTGGCAAACCATCAATATCACTATAATTTTCTCCTATGAAATATAGTTTTTGACTGAGTTTTTTTTCCCCTTAGCTAGCTAAAGTTCAAAAATATTGCATGTCTAACTCGGCAAAGTCAAAAGTTCGGCTTTCTCTGAATTGCATTAGATGCCAGTAATTCAGAAAGGTATAATGCAAGTTATCAGTGAAATAAAGAAACTTTTAAAAAATTTTGAATGCTCACTGTATCAAGTAGCCAACATATTCTTTATATTTGGTCTGAAAGGAAGACTATGGAACTTCAGGAAGAGAAATAGCATCTTTAAGTACAGGTTCATTACAAATCTCTATTTTCACACTTGCAAAAAGCACAATGCTATTGCTAGTACTGACAGTGTATCATTCAAGTGTATGACATCTACCCCCTCCAAAAAAGGCTTAGATGTGAGAACCGCCTGAAATTTTCTATCCAAGACAAGCAACGTTGTCACTTCCTAATTATTTGATTCATAATTGAAATCTCAGTTTCAAATGAGGAAGATGATCTGTGTTAAGCCTTGCTCTAAGCAAAGGAGCATTCTGTTGCTAGCAGACTATGTATGTATAAACACAGTCCTCAAATAATTCAGAATGTTAATTATTAATAGGGGAAATACACCCACCTTTTGTAATAGCAGTCATTTCACAGACTGACATGGCTACAATTATTTTGTTATACAAATTAGCTGTGATGGGTGTGTCGCTCTTCAGAGTTCTGTACAAGACAGCAAGAGATCCAAGTCATCATGGAAAAATCAGCTTGCAAAGGGTTTGTAAAGATACAGTTAAAAACCAAGGGAAGCTATGCAACTTTGTGACATCCCTTTAGTCTAAATAATGATGCTTATTTGCTCTCTGACCTTGCCTGGAAGAAGGTTTCCTTCTCCCACTCTTGCTATGAAAAATTTAATGATTTGAGTTTTGTGGAAATAAGTCAGGTTAAAGAGATTTTAGGACTGAAAGGTGAAGGGCTATGTAGAAAACATAGCATACTTAGTTTTGAACTCCAGATGCTAGTAGATTCCACCCTAACAGCTGTGGCATTTCAGCAGTAAAGCAAGACTGGTGATTTCAGGACTGGCTAAGCCATTGTGGCACCTGAGCCAGAATATACGTTTTCACATTTTCAGTGGCTTTTCTGCCCTCCCCCACCAATTCCTTTGACAGGAGACAGGGGACTCTGTCCTTTGTATATGTCCTCTTTGTCCCCCTCTACAAATCTGCTGCATGCAGGCCTCTCCTCTCACCTACGACAAGACACCAAAAACCCTTTTCCAAGTACTACACTTAGCCTTCAGATGCGTCAATGTAACTCTACTGACTCACACACAATCTCTCCACAAGTATTGGGGCACAAATTTTAAGCCAAGTGATAGTTATTTTTAATCAACAAAGGCTAGAAGTGATGTAACCTCCAATGGGAGGAGCAAAAAATCCCAACAGGTATCAGCTGAGGACAGAGGGAAGAATCTAAACCAAAAGCCTAAGCGACAAGACATGGGCTCTTCATGGCACAAACTGTGCTCTGTATTTCCACGTTCCAAGCAGAAACAGGGCAGAGGACAGAAGTTTTGAAACTGGAACAGAATAAGTATGTCCTTCTATCACAAGCCGTAGCTGAAACTCTTCTTCTTCTCTCCCAGTTACATAGTTAGAATTAGAACTTCCCCCAAACTGTAATTCAAAATGGCACAACTATGCATTTGCATTAATTATTACAGTGTGCAGATAACCACGTAGGCACTAATGTAAGAGCAACAGAGTGTCCCAGAGAAAAGGCACAGCAGAGCTTTACACTGCTCCATAAAGATCATCCTACCAATGATGCACAGTGGAAACAAAACTGAAATGAAAAGAAAACAGCTCTTTTATCTCTGAAGAAGCCCTCCTTTGTATGATTGACAACATTTTGGTATGTGTTACAAAAGTCAGCAACAAATTTGGGACCCTGGGTGCTGAGGTATTCCCACTATGACAGCTGTCTCAGTATCTTCACGGGCAGATATCCAGAGGTCCATTTACCAGTGAACTGCTGTGAAAAAAGGAAGAATCTGATTCATGTTTAGGATCATAGGGTCATGGGGAAACTGGCTGGAAAAAAACTTTCTCTTCCAAAGAAGGGGTTTGTGGTTTTTTTGGGAAAATTTGCAGTCAGCTCAGAACTACGTGTCTACTCTGGCTTTTACAGCCCTTTGAAGACTGATCACAGGTACTCTCTCTCACTAGAAACTGAGAAATTAGATAAGTCAGCTCGGGAATTGGACATGCTGGATTTTTTGATTGATTTTATTTAGGAAAGTGTGTGAAGCTTAGAGAGAGTTCAGGATTTTTCATTTGCTGTATGTCTCTGAAGAACGGAATCCTTTCTTGAAACTTAGTGCTTACAAGGCGAGGAAGTTTTTGAGGAAAAGAGCCATTATAACTACGGAAGAAAATTTTCTTCATTTTTAGAGCATTCCAATCATACTTTCTGGACTTTCCTAAACTTCTTGTAGTATTTCTTTTCTTTAGAAGCTCTGGAGGGACTGAGCTCCAGTCTGGCTTCCACAGAGAAGGAAACTCAAGGACAAGAGGAAAAGGAGGATATTAGTCATGCAGGCTTTTACCTCAGCCTGTTCCACACACAAGCCTTGTGGATTTGGGAGCTCAGCACCTTTAGAAGTCAGGCTGCTGGAGCAAAAGGCCCATCTGAAGGAATTTATGTTGATTTTGAAAGAGCAGACAACAACAAAGGAACCAAATCAGGAAAAAAAATGAGGCAACTCTTGCCAATATCAGCCACTAAATATAGCCTTTTACTTACCTCAGTGCATCTAATTCTAAGATATGCATTTATGACTCCATCCATTTAGTTGAAAAGGAAAAGACCACACCAGGGTAAGCAATGAAGAGTGGTCAAACACATAACTTAATGGCAGTGTATGGAAGCCACTACAAAAAAGCTAGGGGAGAATGAAACATTTTGTGGTGCAGCTGAGTAGCTGATTTCTGTACCCAATCCACCAATATTTTCCAAGCATGGACAACTTTTCTTGAAATTAAAATAGAAAACACAAATCCCCTTTCCCACAAAAAAACCTGACAGTTTAGTAAAAAGATGGAACTAACCAAGGAAATCTGACTGCATAGCATTTTAGGAAAAGGACAGAAATAGCTGCAGCTATTGAAAGTGATATACTGTTGAAATATTTTTGTGATTATGATAAAAGTTTATCTGACTCCTTGAAAGAGCTCTTCAATGGTTACTGCTTCCTCAAATAAAAGCTACTTCATATGTGCTGTCCTGCTTTAAAAATACACTGAATGTAGTTGCTTCTAAGTGTCAGATCTGTACTTCTCACTGCCCTTTTGAGACATTTGGAAAAGACACAGCTGACAAAGAGGAAATTAGAATATCAGGAAATAATCCATAATAAATCAAAAGACAGTCAATTCAGTAATTTTTTTTTGTTTCTGTTATTATTAGATTGTGTGCAGTAAAGCAGAATTCTTTACTTTCCAATAATAATGCAGAGTCCTCCAAATCAGAAAGTAACATTCAGTATGGTTTATTTGCATGAAACTAATATCTTTAGCTGTCTTCTTCCTCCACCCCTCCTCTCCTGAAATGATGGATGTTTGAGGCTGAGATCCAGACACCTCAAGCAACTTTAATAACCCCTCTTCAGTTCCAGAAGAAAGGAAATGGTTTGTAATACCCTCAAGTCCCTTAGATACACTGATTATTTCTTTTCCTTGTGACTTGTGTCTCTGCAGATCAGCTCCAACCCAAAAGCTATGAGATCTGATAGAAAAGCAGTGCTGTACACATGCTAACAGGCCCTGCTGAAAGAAGGGCTATAAAGTTCAGACTATTATCTACTGGCCCATCTACTGCAAACTCTGAGTTCTCATTTGCCTCACTTGACCAAATGTGTTGCTGCAAAGTTTCAGATACTTCTTCAGGTCATTCTGGCTTAGAAAGCTTAGATCAGACCACAGTGAAACAGAAACATCAGGGGCAGAGGTGATGAGTAGTACAAATAATCCTCATAATGAATAAGTAATGTAGATTTTTATTTGTATGTTCATGGAAAAAAACACATTAAGAACATCCAAGTACTTTCTGAAAAAGACAGAAATATTGAGAAACATGGTTGGTGCTGCTGTATCAATCAATGGTACAGGAATGTTCACATACAAGGCCAGCCCTGTGCATTGCAGAAATCAATATAGGATTGAGGACATGTTGAGTCAGATCATCAATAAAGGTGACATACTGTTTTTGTTTTTGTCACCCTCACCTAAACACAAACCAGCAATAGCTGAGAGAAGCAGTGTGAACCACTGCTTAAAATTTTCCCAACTAAACCAAGGGAGAGTCAATGTGATTTCCATGTTGTTCCTGGAATTCATTCCATCTCTGGATAGTGCCAAACCAACCCAACCAGGGTTGAATCATCTGCATGGTTTCATAAAGTACTTCTGAAAGGCATGTGTCTTGCCTTTGGAATGCTCTGGATTACACCAAGAATATGTGATGCTCCAGCATTGGGGAAGAGGACATCCCTGACTCTTCCCCACAAAGATATTCTGCACTCTGCAGTATTAACTGCATGCTCAATTTATTTCCCTAAGGAAAGCATTGAGCATTTATTCATTTGGCAAATGCTATCACTTTCCCATTCCAGTTTTGCTTCTGAGACAACAATTTTTGCTTGCATAGGAAAACAAATGAACAAATTGCCCAATCCCTCATTCTTCCCTGTTTTCCTATTTCTAATCTTGTGGTAAAGAAATGTATGATGAGCTACAGAGGAAAAAATCTGGGAGTCCCAGCTAAAATACTGTCAGCACATAAAGCAGAAATATAAAAACCCAAAGAAGGGCAAAAATAAAACACATAGAAGAAAAAAATATTTCATGGGAGGTAAGAGTAGAAGCCATCAGGACTATTTTAGAAAGCATCTGATAGAGCACATGGCAGCACACATGAATTAATGAATAAGCATGTCCATGTCTAACTGTAATTTTTCCTTCAATGAATATTAACTAAAATTGAACCCAGTATTTGTAGCACAACACATTGTAGAGCTATGAAATTTACTACTACTTAAATTGTATTAATGAGACAACAATTTAATATGACTTTAGATTGGGGAAGAATATCATATTTACAGAATACACCACCCCTCACATTTCAGGACTGAAATCAAATGTTTGCTGACTGGAATTAGGCAAAAACATCTTTGCCAGTAGATTTTTACATCACTGTCTGTCATAACTGATAGACAACTTTAGTTAAAGCCCCTTCATTCTGGCAACTTTCAGAATTTCACATTCTCCTATCTAAGATTAAAACCAGTCTCAGAAAGTGGTAAAGAAAATGAAGAAATTCCATGGTATGCATCTGGATAATACATCAGGAAAGACAGGAGAAGATTAAGAGTTCTAGCTTCAAGAATTTACCAAATGTGCACAATTGGTGTCTGAAGTTCTCCCTGCTGCAACTCCAACCAGCTCTTTAGCTGTCCAGAAATGTTTCACAGATCCCTCTCTATTGATGTTAGCAGAACTCCTGAGGTGAAATTTCTTAGAAGTTTCCCAGAAATGCCTTCATAAAGCTATTTATTGATTTGGCTTCTCAGAAGTGGCTTGCATAAGCTCCTTGACAGTCACACCTGAAATGAGTTTCTACTTCCTTGAGTCTTGCTCTTTGAGCCCCAAAAATTGAAAGGCAAAAGGTATATTAGTCAGCATCTTGTAGGATTTATTGAGATTGCTTTTTATAGAAAGTAATTGGGAAGGAAAATAGAGGCCTTCGGGAAAAACACACTCAAAGAACTGTGTTTGTCATATCTGGTCAACCCAGCTATAACAGTAAGGTGTGTGCTTATCTCTAGCTGTTGGGCTGGATTGTTGTAAGGTCATGTATTTGGTGAAGCAAAATTGGGCCTCTCTCACAGAAGGCCTAGAGAAATAACTGAATCAGGACTGAATAAGGGAATGTTTCTATAGGAAAATGGTAATATAGATGATATGGGGCTGACTAATTATACAGTTAGTTTCCACTGACAGAATAACATGATGATCTATAGAACTGAAATCCAGACCATGAGCTAAGATCCTACTCTCTTCTTATTTTCCATCTGAGTCAGTTACAACAAAACCTGTGTTCAAGAGACCAAGTTGCATACTTTTTGCTTCCCATTTAATCCCATGTGGTCATCCCCATCTGATCTGAAGATATGCAGAAGATACTCCACATCAAAAGCCATATATAACAGTGGTTCAAAGACAGATCCAACTAATAATGGACTTATAATGCAAATTATCTATGGTCAGTTTGAAAAGAAAATAAATATTTCCCATGGGCAGAACTGATATTCTTTGGCTGAAAGAGAGTGAATCCAGGATACATGTGCAAGCACAGTGTCATATATATCTCTCATTTCGCAGGTTTTAATGTTCCAGTTCTAAAAGGGAGCACATCCAACAAAGTGAGGATTAGAAACTCAGCCATGCCAAATCAACCCCTGGCCACCACTTTGTCCTATGTGTGTTTTTCTAATGGAGAGTGTAGCCTGTCTCATTGCTTTCAATGCTGGAAGTCATACCTCTCCTGTTTAAATGTATCTAGACAGAACTTTAATGGAACAAATATTATGTCTTAAGCCAGTCTTCATCTGTGTATGCAGGAGGGATACCCTGAATCTTGTCATTATCTTGCAAAATCAATCTGATTAAGGATTATCCTTCCTAGAAATGCCATCTCTTCTCTTGGAAGTTTTGTTCAAAACTTCAAGCTGCGTGTATATCATAGAAGAATCTGAACATGGGATCTGAGCTAAGACCTTAAGCAGTCTGGAAGAACACATTGGCTGCCAAATATGATACCCAGGAAAACACAAATCCTCTTTCAAAGGTAACACACACACACACACACACACACATATATATTTATGTATATAAATCTGTATGGCATATTTGCAGGCCTAAACTCCTTGTGAAGTTGTTTTTCAGTATAGCAAATTAGAAAAATATGCCCAGAATTAAAGGTTACTTAATCGGGTTGAAGCAGCAACTTCAATTCCAGCAACTCCCTCCCACTATGTTACATCTGATAATGTACCCAAGTCCAAACATAAACTTAGTTCAAAAAGATGTTTGGTCCTCAAATGTAAAATGACACTTAGCTTACACAATTAGCCAGGTAATACATATCCTTCCAAGAGAAGCAATTTTTACCACAGAATTATCTGCATTTCACTAATCTCTGATTGTTAAGTTTTACTTGCTGAAACTTTTCCATATGGCTTTTTGAATACCACTGTCCTGTATTTAATTTCCACAGAGGGATATTAATGAAGAGGTTTGAAATTTGGCCCAAGCCCTGTTCCACAGCTTGGACAGTTTGATGGAGATAGAGCCAGTGAGCTCAACACTTCTGTGAATATGAGGCTGCGCCATTTCACACATAAAAGCAGTTTATGGAAAAAGATGAGTAAACAGACATACAGAAATAAAACACAACTATTTTTGAATTGTCCATAAACTTCTAAGCCAGCATAATTGTAATGTAGCACTGAGTGAAGTGAAGCACTATTTTGCTGACTTAAAGGACAGTCAAACTGACTGACCTAAAGGAATTGGTGGCGTAGTTCTTGAAATCGAGGCCATTTTGATTAAGCTGGAAGTCAGACATACGTCCAAAAATGCAAAGTTTACTACCCAATTTTAAAGGCAAAACATGATATTGAGCAGAACCAAGGCAAGGGTAGGCAGCTTGAGTGCAGAGGATGCGAGGAAGTGAACGTGGGTGGGAAAGCATGTGTTACTGCCTGCATGAGGAAGTGGTACACCACAGTTACTTCATAAGTGCGAGGGATTTATGAACTAAATCTCCTAGGGACTGTTTTAAATAGACAAAGAATGACATGCAGCCCTGACAGGCTTTTGTTTGAGAAGGCTGCTTGCCTTCTAAAAACACTGGACTGTCACTTGTACTTTTACTAAATATGCCTATTTTTGATCTTAACATTTTCATATAAATAGTGGGGAGATGCACCATGTAGTAAATAGTTTTGTCTAAAGCATAAAATCAATGTCTTCTTCAGCCTTACCTGACAATGGAACACATATTCTGGTGTGGTTTTCTTGAACTTCATGTTCCACACCAAGGCTACCCCATCAGGCTCATGTGGAGCATCTTCGTTATTGTTGTAAGATGCAACCATCAATTCAGGGTACTAGAAAGGAAAAGAAAATGCAAATAAAATAACATGGATAATAAAAAACCTACGCAAAATCATATCAGACAGAAATAATCTACACTAAATGTCCAATATCTGGTTTTAATTAAAATACATGCTAGTTCAATCATTTTATTCTGCTTCATTTTGGTTTTACATTTTACTCATCCCTAACATCCTTAAAGCCCCTGATATTGCTCTCTGTATCAGTTATTCTAAAATATCACATAGGCAATGTTATTTTCTGCAGGTAATTCTTAAGAAAAGACAACTAGCAAAATATTTGTAAAGGGAATGAAAAGGAAGGTAGAGGAAAAATTTGAAAGCTTGAATAATTTTAATGTATTTGCTCAATATCTCTTCAGGGACAAACTGCTGTCTTAATTGACTTTGATAATAAAACACTATGATCATAGGGTTGACTTGCTTTTATTCTGAATTTCACATTTTTTTCAGCATTCCTGAAAACTATTCTTTCTTATTTCATTATTCACTCTTATTCACTTATGCACAGAATCAACTTGAAAGCTCTTCTTGATGATTCAAATGGCAAACAAAACATTTTCTTCACAGAAGCTCAATTTTGCAAGATGCTGAGGTCATCTTGTAAAGCACAGGGTGACCTTGAATTCCACTGACGTGGTAGGATTGATGCAATAAGCACTCTAAAATCAGAGCCACACTTTTTTGCACACTCATTATCCACTGTTGTATAGAAGTAGATATGCAACACCCATATTTATTTGCTTTGTTTATATATACATATTTATATATATATATAATATCATATATGAAAAACCAGAATTTCACACTATCTTGATGACCTTGCATCATTTTAAAACACCATAAGAAGTAACAATTTATCCACAAAACATCAATTACTTTCTGTCTACATAGTAACTCTCATTTGCCCACTCTCACATGTTTGACACTAGGCACCTCTGGTAACCTCTGTCCTTCCCTCTAAATATTTGCCTGTTTAGAGGGATAAGGCAGTGGAGATTATGGCATGTCCAGAGAAAAGCATGTGGCTTCTGCAGACCAACAAGTCAGCAGCTCAAGTTCTGCAAGACCTACACTCTCCTCTTGTAAATTACAAATGCTTTCTCTCAAAATTTCTCAGTATCAGCAAATTATTGTCACTTTTTGTCTTTCCCAGGTAAATTCCTGCCAAACCATCTACCACTTTACAGGAGACAGGAGAGCAGTGCAGCTGGTAGATTCAAAGGAAGCAGGACAAAGGAACTCACATTTGGGAGTTGTGAATTTGGTCCAAAGGCACTTTAACAATAAAAAAAAAAAAACCAAAACCACCACCCTTTCTATCACTATTATTGGGGTCTGAGCCTCTCTGCTCTCAAAATCCATTTGGAAGAAATAATGCACACAGCTGTAACTTCTGCCACCAGCAGCTGTTGCGTTCCCATATTCTGTACACTTCCATGGATAATGTATCACAGAGCTGATGATTTTTCTGTTCAAGCTCATCACCCTGAAGGAGCCTGGATCCATGTGTGGAAGAATCAGCAGTGACACATGAACACCATATCCTACCCCTTCCCCATTTTAAGGGAACTCTGACGAGATTGTACCTACATCCCTCCAGACCCTGGCTGCTGGCACAGCTTGTAAGAACAGTTTAGCACCCAATTCCCTTGCATGGAATTTAGAGGAAGCAGTAGACCAATCATGTCTTCTCCCTCATCAAGACCTGAGGGGCACCTGAGGGTGAATGAATCCCGCACCTGAGACACCACCTCTCTGAACACACTTGTGCCAGCCCTGCCCTCAACTGGACTCAACCATCTCACCCCTCTCCTCTCTCACTCCTGCAACAGAGCTTACAACCACTTCTGAACAGCAAGCTCAGCTTCTCCTTTGAACATTTTCATCCCACACTGGCCCATGTCCAAGTAAACAGTGTGCAGCAGGCTCTTGACGGGGCACCACATTTTGGCTGAACAGGTTGGGGACCATTCACGTGAGTGGCTGAGCCTGCAGTCATGAAGGGGCAGATACCTGGGCAGGCAGAAGCAACAAGCCCTCCTGCCAGCATGACTACAACCAGCTAAGGTGTGTGACCAGGTCCAAAATACCAATTCTGAAGCACTTTGAGGCTGGTTCATGCTCCTGGGAAGTTTAGTGGGTATGGTTCGCAGCACGCCTGGCCATAAACAAACACTGACTCAAATCTTGCTGGTCTATTGGTGGGTTTTGCAATCAGTTTATGTATTTGACTGGAAACACAGTTTGAAGATTATGCAGATGCTGGGATCATACCTAGCTGGATAACACCATTATGAGGCTTTTTGACTCTTAAAAAAACAGAGCGAAGTGCGGTACCCTAAATCCTCTCTGGCACTGCACACTCCAATGCTCCACTCAATCTTTTACACAGTTTCAGTCCTCACCAGGTGCCCAGATGTTCTGCAACTGAAAGCAACATAGAAGTGGTGCTGTGCAAAACCTCATTCAAGGCTGCTGCCTGAGGGTCAAGAAAGACACATCACTATCCCCAAGACCGTGATTTTCTTGGTTTTAGGTGATTGAAGTTAGCTCCCATGGACAGAGTAAGGTACTATCATTCTTTGTGTTTACTCTCAGTCTGTTGGGCCTTCCCCTAAGATCTTTAAGCACCTAAGCCATTTTTCTGTTGCTCTGTGAAAGAAACAAGGGGCTAGAGGGTTAACTTGAATGGTATGAATGATCCCACATGTTTGAGACTGTATTCTACATGTGACTGGGAACAGAGTAACTTGTTTAATCAATGCATCAATGTCCTTTGTTTGATTAAGCTTCTATTTGCCTCCAGGCTGTTTTGCAGCAGCAGCAGTTTTATCGCAGAAAATTGAGCAATGTGTTCTGCAGTTCCCATGATTATTCAAGTTATTCTTTGGCACAGTGGACACTGTCATGTCCTGGAGCATGTGTGAGCAGCAGAGCTGGTGGTTAGGTGAAATACCTCAGTCTGGCTCCAGCTCTTGTCTCATGGATACAACTCAAAGCAGGAAGGAGAGGAGGCAACTCCATACTCCCAAGCTACTGTAGGGCAACATGCAGAAGCCCCCCACATAGAGAAGCCCCTGCTGGGGTGCCAGGGAGCTGAGCATGAGGAGTTAACAAAGGGGAAGGCAGGAGGGGCCACCCTGGAACAAAGAGGTGGGAAGCAGAACATGCCTTCAAGCCCCAGGGGCTGAACAATTACATTTGGCAGTGCTCTTCTGAGGCGGCTTTTTTTCCTCGCTGCCCTGGGAATAGAGTAAGAGCTGCCTGTTAGGAAAATATCAGATAAGAATTCCATGTAATTTCCAGCCCCTGAACAAGTGAACAACCTAAGATAAGTGTTTCCTCAGGCTTACATTTGATTTCTGTGGAAATCCATATGTGCTTAAAGGCCACCCACATCACAATAGTGCATACCTGTTGCTAGGCTGATATTTTGTATGAAAGCAAGGGTATAAATCCTTCATTTTACACATGGAGTGCAAGCTGGCTATTACAAGAAGCCTCTCTGCAACTGGCTGTTGTGCACCACCCAGACCCCCTCAGCCCAGCAGCCCTGCTCACTGGGACCCCCCCAACTCTTCTCCTGTGCCCCCCCCGTGCTCTGTGCAGCAGCTGCCACCTTGCCCGGGAAGCACCCAGAGGGATGGAGGCAGCTCTGCTGCCATTTCAAGGGCAAAGAGAGACGCATGGATTGAAAGTGGTGGATTCAGGAGCAGAGTCTCCTTGGCTCTCTCTCCAGGGAAACCAGATGCTTTGCTCTAGCTCAGAAGCTAAGAACAGGCTAACAACAATGAAACAGGACAAGGAGGGGTGGAATAAAACTGGAATCAAATTTATTTAACAGGACCTGTGATGCTGTCTGCTAATCCCAGCTCTCCAACAGAGTAACTAATTAAACTGGTTTATGTATTTTGTTGATGTGATTGCATTAGTTTTGGAGAGCTTAAGCAGGTCTACCATCAGTTTTATTCCAATGACAGTGCAGAGAAACTGGGTACATTCTGGGCATGCTGCTTTAGCGTGACCCAGAGCAGCTGCAGCCTCCTCTTCCATCACTTGAAGAGAGGGCCCAGCAGTTTTTGGAAGATCTATTTTCAATCTTTTCAAATTGTTTAGATACTTTCACACTTTTAGTCTATTAAAAAAAATTAATTTTATTTCTCACGATTATTTTTAAAATTTTATATATTACTATATATAGTTATGTGTATTTAGTAAATTAATTTTAGTTTAATCTTAAAACTTTTGTCCTAAAAAATTTTCCATTTTTGGCTGAAGTAGTGAAATGGGGAGGAAAAGTAAAGACTTAATCTTGGTAGGTTTGTCAACCTAAGGTTTTAACACAACATCCTGATTTTGAAGACCAAGTAACACATACAAAAAAAAATGACAGCTTCATTTTCATCCACCACTCTTCTTTACAGAGAGAAGTGCTTTTACTCACACAGGGCCTTGCTGTTATCTCAAAAATAACATCCTGCTCTGCATGAGGAAGAGCAAACAGAGGCTGCCCATAAGTTTTATAGGGAGAAGTGGAAGTGTTATGGGAACACATCTTCCAGCTCCACATCTTACCTGAAGAGACCAGTCCATGCAGGTGACGACACGATGCTTTGACCAGTGCTCATCATAAAATTGCCGGTTAAAGGAAAGGTTGGCTCCTGCTTGAACATCTCTGTGTGAATTCAAACAAAGTGACAAATTGTCAGGTACCAGGGTTCAAATGCTGCGAAAAGCAGTGCAAAAGTTTTTGACTACTTCTCAGATCTCTGCTCAGCCTGGGAAGTCTGCCACTTTGATTTAATTCCTTTCACTGGCTGAAAATGATGCAAGAAGGAACAAGGAACAAATTTTAGATCTGTTTCACATTTTTTTAATTTCTCACTGCCTGCCTGACTCTTCTGGGTCACCCTGGGCCATTTCTGCCCTCTTTGTCTCTCAGGATGAACCTGGCCCTGGCTTTCAGCTCCCTCTTTTCTGAACCTTCACCTCCAAGCTATAACCAAACCTCTCTTACTTTTGACTCCTAAAATGTTAAAGGTACAGCACCTCCTCCCAGAGATGGAGGCAGCAGATGCTGTGTGACACCGTAAGGACAGTCACTGGTCCAGCACTGCCACACTGGTGCACTCAGCTGCTCCATAGGGAGGCTGCTGTGGGTTGACCTCCAGTAACTTCCATGCAATACAGGCACTGATTTGCCATGAGGCTTCAACAGATTCATAGCTGTTGCAACCTAAATATTTCCTCTCCAACCAACAAGTTTTACTGCTTTGCTCCCATATCAATTGCTGAAAACTTGTCACTTCTCGTCTTAGCTGTTCAGATTGCAAACGCTTTGGGAGATCATTTTCATCCCCACAATGCACGCTGTAGTGGGATCCATTACAGACCTGAGGCAGTAGCAGAACATAAACAACGCTAGTTTGAATTTGTGAAAATATAAGCACACACAGGTACACCACTGGAATGTACACAATTACACGTACATGTGCATACACACATGTATCTCTTTCAGTTGTTTTTCCAGAATTTTAAAAATGAAGCAAAAAATTAAACTAGCTGAATAATACATAAAATTAAAAAACCTGCCAAAACCCAGATCAGTAAAGCACAAAGCTATTTTAAAATATCATTTCAGATGACAAAGTCACCCAGGCCTTCATAGAGAGATTTTAAGCTTTTCTTAAAAATAAAAATGTTAAATTTTGTTTAAAATTAAGGCTTCCTGTTATTGGAATTATTCTTATAAAACTTATTTTACAGAAGCAAAAATAAAACCCCAAACTGACCCATCTTTCTCTTCTACATCTCTGCCACTATAGTCAAAGAAGATGTCAGAATCTTCAGCCAAAGCTCGCTCAATTACACGTATTGTGCGGTCAAAAAAGATCAGGAATTCTTCTGAATGGAGAACTTGTTGCTTTTCTTCTTCTGTCAGTTCTCTAGGAGGAGCTTGGAAAATGAAAAGATGTAGTTAGGAGTATGACATTTCACCCCTTTCCCAATGAATCAACATCTTCAGTGGGTTTCTTCTGACATGAAAGCTTGCTGTAGCCATGTCAGGAGGAAAATCAAAGCCTTACTCTTAAAATCATGACTAAGAAGTTTTTAATATGTCTAAACATACTCCTGTATATTACCAGAATGTAGCCTTTACATAGAAGAGATCCTGTATCTTATGTATTTATTATTCTGAAATGGAAAATACTTAAACCCCCCAAATTAAATAAACTCAGTGTTCCTATTTCAGGAAATGGCTGTGACTGACGTTTAGGCAATACCTAACTGGAAAAAGCAGAACACTTATGTAACGGAGGACCTGTCAGAGGAGCTGAAGATAAAATAATCTTCTTAACTTATACTACAGTTATTTATATTAAAAGGTCTCACATAATCTCTCCCCTCAATTCTTCTGATTTCTCTTTGGTGACACTGATAAATTCTGTCTTTGCTTCAGAGCTTTTGTGAAGTAATGAAGTGAATAACCAAAGATATTCTCTGAGGCAGCAAAATTGAAAGCAACCAGCCAAACAGCAGTTTCTATAAGGCAGTGTTATTCTCTGCAGAGGAATCCTAAGACCCAGAGCAACGTAATGGAGCCATGGGCAAAGCTGTCCTGGGAGGGGTAGCGGCTGTCTTGGGCAGCAGTAAGAATAGCATGTCCCCCACAAGATGAAGTTTCTTCTTTTCATGTACACAGAGAAGCTAAACCTTTACTTTCAATATTTCCAGTTTAGCCCTTAATTTGAAAAATACTGTCTTCAAAGGATGCACCAATGCAACGTCTCCATCAGTTTAATGACCTGTTGGTAAATTATAACTCAAATGTGAGCATCAGAGGGAATGAAAGTTGGCATGCTGCTGTTCCTACAGTAAAAAAATCTGTTCTCAATTACACTATCAGGGTCACATTGATATTGTGGCAATATTGTATAGTGATTACGCATTTGCCCACATGTGCTTTTGAATCATCATTTTGGTTATATTTCAGAATTACTTGTATTTCAAGAAATGACATAGTGTCTTTTCAGTTACCCCTTGCAACTAGCCTAAATTCCCAGCACAAAAAATCTCTGTTGACAGGGAATTTTGTTCCAAATTTATAATTAGGAGCACAAACAATATATCATAAACAGATTTACTGGAAAACTACAGAGACTCCTAAATAAGAGTTTAACAGGCCATCAAAGGTCTCCTGCATTTGGCTTTATATTACAGATTTGAGGTGTTTACCTGTGAAAATGACCTTGCAGTCTCTGTAGGCCATATTGGCTTAAAACACTGTCAGCCAAAAAAGGGAACTCAGCAGTTCAGAGAACACCCACCATACAGCAAAGTTTAACTCCCAGCCCTGTCATACATATCTCAATGTTTAATTAAACAATGAGTGACATAGTTTCAAGCTACAGCTCAAAATGATTTTCTAGTTTCTGTGCCATGCCACACAGCTTCTTTCAGGCAGAAAGTGATCAGGCAGATGTGGCCCTTGCTCTCCATCTGATTTTCCTGTGCTTCACATTGGATTCATGCCCTCCAACGCCCAACTGGATGGGGGCACGATGCCACCACCAGCCCCCAGGGCAGGAACAGATGGAAGGGCACAGCAGCAGGCAGGAGGAGTGACATGGCCATCACTCCTGCAGGACTCAGCTCCCCCTGCTTTCAGCATGCCTGCTCCCACAGCTGCTGTGGTTAGGAGAGGCTGCTATCACCACCTATTTGCCTCAAAGTTTGCCTCAAGTGGTCAAAGCGTTAGCTCTGAAAGACAAAATCTCTGCACTACACCTGAGCTAAACAGAGAGGGCAGGAGAAATGCAAAAGGTGGAGGAGCAATTTGGCCCCCAGGAGACAGAGCAGCTGAGAAGTTACAAACTTTAGCCTTTGATGATCTCCTATGGCCTTGGCCCTATGTCTTCTACCAGCAGGTTAGTGGTCCCTGTGGAGCTCCACACATCCAGAGAATACCTGCATCCCCTCACAGGTCCCCCTGAGCAGCAGAGCGACAATTACCAAGGCAGGAGCACAATTTGCCACTAAGTGCTTTACACAGAAGCAATGCATGTGAAAGAAAAAGAACAACCAGCAAAAAGTACAGCTTGACCTATTGCAGCATCCACTGCTGAACAGTAATTGGCACTGAAGGAAGTCATCTGGCAAGGAAGCCTGTAATGAGGCAATATCCCATCGTCACCACTAAAGCATTGCTTTCCGGGAATCAAACACAACAAGCATGACAATGCAGCAAAATGGCATAAGAGGGGGGGAAATAACTGCAAAGGCAACTGGAAAACTCGTGTTAAACTGCTGCAAATGGTAAAAATTATTTGCTAAATCAAATCCTCTCTACAGCTTGGAAATATAAATTTATTACTTGGCCATTTGCTGACTGTAACTGCAAAGAAAATACAACCCAAAATCAATAGAAAGGGAAAAGTCAAAAAATAAACAACTTCGGAGCTGTGGAGTGCTCACAAGCAGTGGAGACACACATGATTGTAGTTCTACCTCAGCAAAATCTCCCTTGCAGTTAGCAATGATCTGTGGGAGGCCAGCAGTCTATTAAACCATCAGGAACACCTTGGCTAAAGTTTTTAGGGCATAAATCAGCTTACCTCATTCATCTGACTGACACACCAGATGCCCCCTGGCAATATTAAGCTTCATATTTTAGCCTTATTTTCTTCTTTCATTCGGCTGCCTCTGAAGTTTTATTTGAGGCAATCTCTTCTTACAAGAATGTTAACATCATTACTTTTTCCAGTGTAAAACATTGCTATAACCACTGTAAATACATGAAGTATAAGCAAAAAAACCCAAACAGATAGGTTTGTGTTTTCAAATATGGAGGTTTTCTAACCATTTATCTTTCAGAGACATTTCCATTTTCTCCTTGTTCCTTCTCCCTGTCTGTCCATTACCTCAATTAAAATAAAGAGAACCTATGTAATTTTCAGTAATTTTTCTTCCAATCTGGGAGCTTACAGTGACTTTGATCTCAGCTCTCATGAAACACAGGCTCTCCTCAAGGAAAACTGAGAAACATAAGTAGCTGATCAAAGTGTTTTCTTGTTTTGTTTTGTCACAGAGACCTATGTGATGTGACAATATCTCCAGAATTTCCCTGTAAGAATACAGCATTTGTCTTCAAGTATCTGCTCTCCCTGGCATAAAACCCAAATCAACCACATCTAACCTCCTGTGCTGAACAAAGCCCAGCACAGTGTGCAGTTTCCCACTGCTAAAAGTTACGTGCCATGAAAACCCCTGCAAAGAAAGCTCCAAAACTTGCTCTTGTTTCGACACCACAGCTTCCTAATGAGCTGCTGTGTCTGTGCTCTGATCCCACCACAAGGAGCTGAACCCATCTGTGGCCCTGCAGAGCTCATGGCTGTGGTGCAGCCACCAAGTGATGCCCAACAGGACCCCCGGGCATCCCCTGTGTCCAGGAGCCCGCTGGGACACGGGTGGGACCCGCACCCACCCTGCAGCCTGCCCGGAAAGCGGCTCTGGGGCTGCAGTGACAGTGACACCTATCAAAGAAACCCTGTGCTCATGCTAATGTGTAAAACTGTACAGAACAAAATGGAATTTACATTTTAAATTGAATTGCTGTGCAGGGTAATATATGCACAGAGGACACCACAGGGAAAGACATTGTGAGGTGTATGTGTAATGAAAGATATTATATTCTTGTGCTTGAACAGGAGGGCCTAGAATATGAAACAACAGTTGAACATGATGTGAAAACAACCAATTTATTCAAGACTTATTTACAAAAATAATTAATTTTATCATTTCCTGTGACTTAACATAATCCTCAGAAATACCATATTCCACATCAGGTCCTTTGTCCATAAATTTCTTTGAACAAAACAGAAAGAAACAAAAAATTATATTAAAACATCTTCTTGAATCTTTAGGAACAAAGATAAAATTGCTGTATACTTGTTCTTATTCAGCAGAAGCATTATTTAGTAAATACAACATAAATAGTTGGGATAACAGTGCAGGAACAAAGTTAGAAATATTCAAG
The DNA here is from genome assembly GCA_013396995.1 of Dicaeum eximium. NCBI lineage: Eukaryota > Metazoa > Chordata > Aves > Passeriformes > Dicaeidae > Dicaeum > Dicaeum eximium. Next base: position 1,529,102 of record VWZP01000227.1, read on the forward strand.
TACCAGGATTTGAGTCTTCCCTCAAGGGAGTTAAAAAAGCATAAAGGAAAAAACCAAACCAAACAAAAAAAAAACCCATCCCACATTTAAATAAATATAACAAAGATTTTCCTGGAATCTCAGCAATTCTAAAAACCTGACAAGAGAAATGAAAATTAAGTCCATTGAAGGAAAAAAATACTAAACCAAAAGAAAAAGACCAAAAGGAGTAAGTGAATGAAAGAAAGGGCAAACTAATAAAAACAGTAAAGCAGGAAGCAGCCTTGTTATCAACCCAGAGATATAATGAGAGACAGAAGGAGATTATTAAAACCCCTTCAAGACCTGTATTATTTCTTTCAGCATCTATCTAAATCCATGTAAAATTTAGGTGTGCTGACAATGGAGGATGGCTGAAAGGTACGGGGTGAGAACTGCAAGGTGTGAAGTGGCTCTCAGCAGCTTTCAGTCCTTGCCTGCTGATACCTTGTGATCCTCCTGTTTTTCTTGTGCTTTGCACTTTCATGTCAGGCTTGAAATATGCCATATCCTGCTTTACTGTGTGCCATACCATGGTTTGATATATGTCATGTCCTTGTTGTGCTGGCAAGCCCCTTCATGGCAGAACAACTAAACATAAAAAGGAAGATTTCAAGCTTTATTTAGGGAGTTTTTGATTTGGGAGCAGCAAGCTGCAGAGCCTTAAATTTGATCCTGTGCCAGGCAGGCCTGTTCCCACTGCCTGTGCTTCTCCATGGGCCATGCTGGACACCATCCCTGATCATGCCTGAGCTGGCTGTAAGGATGGGTTGGCACACCTGAGCTCACTGTGGTGTTGGTGGCAGTGAAACTGTGGCATTTCTGGCCATGACAAACCTCACCACAACCTCTCTTGCTCTTCCTGATACTGATGTCTGAGCTGTTGAGAGCGAAACCATCCCCACCAGCCCAGCCTGCTCTGTGGACACCTGAGCCCCATGCACAGAGCCAGGGCAAGAGCAGGGCACAGCAGGTCTTTGGAGCTGCAGATCCCAGCCTTTCCCATCACAGTCTTTCATGCAAGTTTCTGTGGATATGTCCATGGCTTCAGATAAATGCAGGTTGAGGCTCACTTTCAAGACCTAGCCCATCCTATTGTTCATGTGGTTTCTACTGACAGAAAGAGGAGCCTTAGGTGGAGCTCCAGAGCGCTCTGGTGGTGGAAAACCCCATCCCACTTGATGCCACAGTTTGGGACCAGTCTCTTGTTTATGTGATCAGGAGAGGCTGGGAACAGGCAGAGCCCAGCCCAGTTCACCATCAGGTATCCCACACTCGGCTCTTCCAAAAACAATGGGGAGAACATGCACCCGAGATATGGGTGGCAACAGGCAGCCCTAAGGAAGGAACACAAGGGGGTCCCAAGGCTTCATACACTTCAAGTGGTCAAGGAGTCCGTTCTTCATCTCCCACTCCCCTTTGGGGGGCTCGAGCTGTTCCTCTGCACCTCAAGCCTCCAGGGCACTGAAGTTCTGCAAGAGGTGCCATGCCAGACAGGCTGCCCCAGTGCAGGTGCACTGTGGGCCTTAGAGTGATGCTGGGACATGTCCAGGACCAGGGTCAGACCCTACAAACACCCCTGACTGCTGAATAATCCCACCAAACCCCACAGAGCAATTCTGGGGCGTGCGGGGGGAAGATGAGGAAATTAAGCAAGAAATAAATGTCTGAGGAATTAAACTGAGCTACCTATAAACCACATAGAAAGAAAAAAAAAATCATGTTTCCTCTTAAAATGCCATTATAAAAATAGAGCACTCTTGTCCTGTTGGCTTGGAGAGAGGGAGACTGAACAGACTGCATCCAAACTTTATTTTTTATCCTGACCAATTTTTGAGTTATATTCATGAAAAAATGGTCTGCCTTTCTCTCCCTGCACTTCTCTCTCCCACGGATTTTTTCTTAACACTCCTATAACTCAAAAAAGGCCATGCTGATTTTTTTTAATCTGTTAAAAAATGTGCTCCCTGAGCTGAAACCAAATTTCAGCCCAGAGCAAATTTTTACGGCTGGGTTATAAATCCCTGAAAAACAGGATTCATAATGGAAGTGCTGACACAGCCTTAACTACTATATAGCAGTGTGAATGGCGCCACTATAATGTCTATTAGAGATTCTTTAAAAAGTTTGCAAAATATTGTCTTGCCTTGCAGAGAAAAAGAAGCCAGAGTACTTAATGCCAACATAAACATGCTTTTAACCCATTATGTGCTAATTTGCAGAAAAGCTATTAATTCTGAGTAGGCACACAGAGTGCAGCACCGACAGGAAATGTTCTTCTAAACTCCTGTTTGACTTGTAACATGGTTTTAATCACTTCCATGAAACACAAACGATGGCTTCAAGCTCTGAATGTTGCTCAGAACATGAGAAGGGTGATTACAACAGAGAGGAAAATGGGATTTTGTAGGCAAAAGGGCTAAAGCCAACAGGGAGAGAATGACACCAAACACCAAAAAAGGGGACTCCGTTCAATGTCAGTTTGGGGATGATGGTTTCATTTGACTCACAGCATTTAATGCCTATCAGCAGCATGCCACTATTCTGTCTATCACAACACACACTGCAGGTTAAATTCACCTTCTGTCAGGCAATGAGCATGTTTTCTTCTTCTCTGAACCCAGTCAAATGTTAGCACCTCACAAAGTCGGTTCTGCTGAAACAAGCTGTGCCTTGCTTTTACAGCCTGCAGTTTGTGTGCCTGAGACCAGTGCTAAACCAGCCCAGATGATCTACTGCTCCTGGGGGTCTGCTAGGCAGGGAGCACTGCTCCTAGTCACAGGAGCACTGCCCTGTGACTAAAACACAGCAAACAAATAAAAGATGTTGGCAGTGGTGGCTGGCGAGCAAAGTACATAGCAGGCTAACTTGAAAGCCCATTAAAAAAGTGAAATAAATCAGTTCAGGGTTCAATTTTGATTTTTTTCTTCTTGTCTTCTTGCAGGAGTTTGTGCTTTCTCCCCGTGTATAAGCATTAACATCCCTTTTCTGTGGGAATAAATGGGTGTGGGATAAGCTTTAAGTTGAATACTACAGGGACATTAAGCAACTCAGGACTGTGCTTATGCCCAGTGTGCAGTAGTAGAGGTTTTTATGGCTTTCTGTTGCCATCAGTAAAAGAGGTACTTTCTTAGGTCCAGTGACTGCAAAAGCCCATATGCAAGTTGACCGCACAGTTTTGAAAAGAAGAGTAATTTTCATGAAAAATTACGTTTTTCTATGTTGCCACATTTCTTGCTCATGTCCTCAGTTCTGCCTTTGCAGACTTGCCTGAATCCTGCTCCTGCTGTCCACACTGCTCCCCTCTGCCCATGGCATCAGTGGCTGGGGCCAGTGGGAGAAGCAGAATGATGAGGAGCAGGAGGACCGAGTTTATCTCTTCACATTTCTACAAGGACCTAAATGAGCAATGAACACTGCAAGATTTATGGCATGGGTGATTTCTGTGATGCTCTAAAAAGGGAAGAAAGATCCATTTATAATCAAAATGGTATGACTGGTACTGCAACTCATTTAAGTGGGTGAGGATAGCAAATGTGGGCACTGTGTACCAGATTAAATTTTTTTTTGGATACTGATGAAAAAATACCAGTCTCCCTTGGATGAGAAATAAGAATTGGCTGCTGTATTCCCAGTTGAAGATTTCATGGACTTCCATGTAAAATGGCTTCATATTTTTCCCCTATTGAGATTATCTTGGGGAAAACCAAGCTCATTGAATTATCCTGGTAATGATCACCACACCAAGAAATAACTTAGGCCCTACCTGAAAAAGTAAACTACCTTTCAAGAGGCTAAACAGAATTTTGAGCAGTCCTGGCATTACAAAAGTAAGAAATGCTGGACAAGAAACCCATTTCCTTCCACTCTGGAGCTGCTGCTATTTCAGTTCTGTTTCCCTACTCAACACAGGAGTGAGCATTGACTGTTGAAGGCATGGACACACTAAAATAGCCAATACCCTAGGAAATTTCTAGATGAGGAAGACCAAATTTCATATCCTTTTAATTTGAAAGCTCTAGGACAGGTCCAAGGAAAGGAAAATAGACATCAAGCATATCTACCACATCCAGTGCTGACATGCATGACTTAAGCAAGTGTCTCTTCTCTGCACCAGAAGCAAGTAGTAACCTGAATTTTGTCTCTTGTAAATGTGCAGAACACCTCAATACAGAATAATGGACAGAAGGGCTGGACCTGTCTGGCTTCAGGGTTTTTTTTAAGTTCCTTGAGGCAGTTCCCACAAAACATTTTGATTTTGACAGAAAACATTTTTCAAGTGAAATCATTTTCTGCTGGAAGATTCCTGACTACCATTAGGTTTAAGTTTGCTCCTCTCAAGCAAGCAGACAGTTATGAGCTCCAAGTACCTCTGAAGACCAACAAACTTTATAGAGCTGCTGGAATGCCTGGCATTCCCATTTAAAATCTTTCGTGTAAGCAGGGTATTTGAGCCAGAGGACAAATTAGTATCAGTACTGGGATCCAAGAATCCCTACTTCATTTTCAAATTATAAGGATATGTAGGGTATTCTTCTAAACAGCTCAGGTCTCATGCCTTTCACAGTCTTCTCAGGCCTACCAGCTGGGTATCTGGGATACAATTTTCTGCTTTTATGCTACTCATATGGTTTTGAATCAATAAAACTGGTGACTTTCAATTTTCAATAGTGGAAACTACTTATGAGAATAACTACTGGCAGAATCCAGTCCTTTAAACATCCAACATCATCCTTTTCATTTTTTAAAGTACCTTCTTTCACTTCCTGCTTCTGGTCTTGATTTTCTGTCTCTAAGTCATCCTGTGTTTTTGGCTCCACCATCTCTTCGTCATCTTCATCCTCTAAAAAATAAAAAAAGGAAGAAAAAGATTTGTGAGATTCTCCTCTTTAAGGGACCTGGAAATTGACTTCTTTACAATTATAAACTGGTAAAGCAAAGTGCCCAATACATTTTTGCTCAGAGTGACACTCTTAGACATTTCCCCCCTGACTGCAAGACAATCTGCTCACACAGGGCACCTGCCACTTCTGCTCCCCATAACTTCCCATCTCAGATGTCAGCTGAATATCCCCCTGACCTCGGGTATGACTTCTTGGATGGCATTAGGGCAGATACAAATATGTTTCAGCCTGGCAGCTATTCCACAGCTGGGACACCTGCTATCCAGATACCTCATTTCCAATTCAATTCTCACCAGATTAATTTGTCTTTTGACCTACAGGAATAGGTTAAACAGAAAACTGACCTCAGGTCAGATGCCACTAGCAAGAAAACAAGCATGGCACAGTTTTGAAAAGTCATCACCATCAACTGGGGGAATACAGCAACCAAAAGTGGCGTTTGGAGCTTAGGAACCATTCTTGCATTAATACAAATTTAATGAACACTAAAATTTGACACATGTCAGTTACTACTGCCAGATGTTTTAATGACCTTTCCTGACCTATGCAAATGCATCCCTCCCCCTCTCTCCCCACACTCACATGTTCTCATTTTATTCAGGAGGGCAAACCATTCATTCCTTGATGTTTCTCTGAAGTTACAAGGGTTCTGATTGTCCAGACCAGAACATAATATAAGCAGAGCTGGAAAGACAGTGATGCACCAAAAAGGCTCAGAGTCCAGCTAGCCCTCATTACTTGTTACCAGCTTCTTAAAATGAGATCCATTTTTCCTGTGCCCAGGGCTGGCACTCAACCCATTCCCATTCTTGAGAGGATAAAGACACACAGCTTTCTAGATTCTGGGAACTATGAGGAATGAAAAGAGAGCTGGTCCTAAAAAGTATTTAACAATTAGGATGAGTAAATCCATGGGCTGTGGAGGAATTATTTTGCAGTTATTTTGGAGCTTGACATACCACCAAGGCATAGCAAGCATCACTGGTGCCCTGCATTGGTCCATGGCATGAGAGACCACATGTTGTCCTGGCCCTGGGGCATTCAGCCACCAGGAAAAACACTGCAGCTCCTCTGGGGGCTTTCTGAGCAACCTGCTGTCACCATGGCAGCTCCTCGTGTCATGGTGGGTCTCTAGGCACACTTCCTGCTCTAACCTGCCATGTTAATGGGGAAAACATATCATGCTTCTCCAGCTGGTTGGTTACTGGCACCTTCTGCTGTGAAGGCTGGCTGCAATCAGTCCTGGCTTCTTGTGAGATGGTGGTGCTGACAGGTTGCATTCAACCAACAGGAACATGCAGCTGTATTTTGTTTTCAATAATGTAATAGGCACTGTACTATTCCCACCACATTGCCCACCCTAGGACTTCTCCCAGAAGCCCAGAGGGGACATGTTGCTAGCTGCCATATGGGCCATTAACTCAAGAGTTGGGCTCAATGATCTTTGTGGGACCCTTCCAACTCAGAATATTCTGTGACTCTGTGATTCTGCAGTATCTTGGCTGGAGGTCATGGCTTAGCCACATACTCTAAGGAGGTGTCTCAGCATGGACAGATATGCTTTTCCCTATTAGGAAAACACGGAAATCTTGGCATACATTCTGCCATCAATCCCCTTACTGCTAGTGACTGCAGTGGGGAGAAAGGGAAAGCTCATCTCCCCAGCCACCAGGGAGGAGGGATAACCATGTGCTTCCCAAGCTGGAAAGGGAGAAGGAATCCAGCATGGGTGAAGAGGCATTTCCAAAATTAAAAGTACTACTAATGAATTTAGGGATTTGTCAGACCATGGAAGCTGAGGTGGAAAAAAGGTAGGGTACTCACAATGCCTCCCTTGGGTGGCTACTTTTCCCTAGGTACCCTACACAGAAGGACTAAGGATGAACTTCTAGGTTCAGTTTGGCAGGGCAAATACATTGCTCTGTCCACTGAGGGAAAGACAGATAACACCCAACACAGTCAGCAGAGAATTGGCTAGAAGAGCTTTCCTGCTGTGCACACACAGGTGAGGTAAAAAAAGTCCTCCTGCCATTGGTCTGTGGTGCTAGTGGAGATGGGGATGCATGGAAGGGAGAGGCACTCCCAGTTTCACAGAACAGGTGAGAAGTGTGAGTGCCTGGTGCAGCAGGGAGTGAATACTCTGCTAACCTCAAGTACCACACACACACAGACAGGATCACAGTGCTGCACAGATATATACACACAGACAGAATTATGGCAGATACTAATAAAACCAGCTCCTACAAAAGTTTTGTGAGTCTTGCATTTAAGGTTTTCATTCCCTAAAGCACCAACTCTTGGAACCAGCTGTTTAAATATGGATTTCTGCTTCCATTTTTAACCTGTTTCTAACCTGCCAGCTTGTGCAGGGAAGTTTCAGAAGGTGAAGGGTTTGAGAAAATTTTCAGGCAGCAAACAAAAACTATACCAATATTCAACTGAAATGTTTGGGATTTTTAAGGCTTCTTGCAATGCTTTTTAATGCTTCAATTGCAATTTGGTAATGGATAGGGATGATGTAGAATATTTAGAACTTGTGATTTATTAGCAGATTTTCAGGTTGAAGTGAAGCAAATTTATCTCCGTTTCTAGAAGTCCTTGATCCTCCTGATTTTGGGTGCCAAATTATTTGCTTGCCTATAGCCCTTTCCTTCTTCTAATGCAGAATAGGGATAAATGGAAGTGAGTAAAGGTTATTAAAACACATGCCATGCCTTTGTCCAAGGGCACAAACATCAATAAATTAGTTTTACTGAGAAAGCAGTGCAAGAGTTTTTAGCAGATTAGACAAATTTTATATGTCCTTATTTATTTACAGATATGTGTATACACATACACAGAGAAACTCAGCTAAAAAAATGATAGGGTTGTGAGTCAAATGCTAAAATTTTAGCAAATGCCAGAGTTTGGATTGTCTGGGCATGATTAGCTCCTTTCCCCTCCCCACGTGTAGGCATGATGACATAATTCTGGAATTTCCTCCCTCTTGAGTGGTTGGCTTCATTTTCTGGGTGCTCAGCAAGAGACACCTGGGGACTGAAATGCGGAAGTGCTGAAAGCTGAAGTCAACTGGCCCTGTGCTTTGAGTGGAGAAAGTCTTAGGGAAATTCTACACATGCAAAGGCTCCCACAGGTCTCCCTTTCTGCTTTCACTGAAAGTTGTCATTCTGACATTTTTCTCCTTTCTCCCGCTGTGCTTAAGTGGTTTTGCAGGATGGCAATAATATTGAAAAAAAAAGTAGAATTCTCACCCTGCATAGATGTTTTGCAGAGATATGTTCATCAGGATTTGTGCATATTAAGTTGCTGTTGGGGAAGCAACAGCAAAACTAAACCTTGGAAGTGGATTGATGTTTTTTCTGTGTTCAGTGTAATACTTTGATCATGTGCACTAATATGAGATCTGAGGCCAGAGCACTCAATGGAATAAGATAAAAAGCAGAAAGGTTAAAAAACTGCCCCCCTATTGACTAGCTGAAGCAACAATCTTTTAAGGAAAAAAGCCCTATATGTTGTCATGCAATTAAAATGGTATCATCCTACATATTGAAGAGGACTAATTAAGAATGCCCAAGAAATCTGCATTCTGGACTACTCAATGTGCTTGGTTTTGCAACCTAAATGTTTATTTGACATAATTTATATATATATTGCACACTATTTAATACCAATATATGCATCCTCACACATGTTCATAGTACATACATTGGCTTTTGTGTTAGGTATGGTTATGCATTTGTACATGTGACTACACATACACATACATTAAGAATAATGGGAAATACTTCAGCATTCATTTTCCTGTGTTTTATTTAAAGGTGACAAAGATAGCATTTACTGTTCATTTACTGGAGAATCTGTGAACATCTACATAGTTATTAATTTCCACATGTGCTCGCCCAGATTGCAATAATTTTTCAGGGAGATGAAGAAACTTGTGTAGTTCCTGAACATACATAGCTTTTCCCTTTTAAGAGCATATCTAATGTTAGGAAGTTTACAGAAATAACTTTTCAGCTGCTCACATCACAGTAGTCATATTTGGCAGAGATGCTACCAGCACCAGTAGTAGTGTTACACCCTGTTCAGAAGAGAACAGGGTGTAACACTATCAGAACTCAAATGTCTATTAAAGGAACCACATGAAAAAGAGCTAGTAATGAAGAAGTGTATAACTGCCATGCAACACTTCTCCTTTGTAGATATAAAAGGGCTCTGCAAGGAGGCAGTTTTGGTATGTCTATTTACCACACAGAAGCTGACAGAGAGACCCACTCACTGCAGACCAGCAGCTTAGAGTGGGCTTCAGAGTTTCAGCTACAGTCCTGCCCATTAAGGCCACCCTGCCTTTTACTGTAAATAAACAAATCCTCAATGGAAATGATCATTAAATGCTTGGATAATGATGTTTGTCTACTGAAGCTGGTGGGGCCATATATGGGATTAATACAGACTGAGATAACTGGATCAAAAACGTTTTCTTCATAACTCAGAGCTTGATGACTCTCCAGGCTCTATGATGTGGCCAATCAGTCTGAACAGTGCTTGACAAAGTCAAAGTAGAGCAATTGTTTTCATCTTGGTCTTAGCTTGAGCACTCCTGCTTCTGTTCCAGACCAGAAGTGGTCTTGTCTGTCTAAAAGCTTGTCTGTTTTCCCCAACTGTAGAAGAAACTGCCCTAATAAGAGTATGACCTCCCCTTACAAACCTGGGTTTTTTTTTTCATCTGGGTGTAAATACTAATTTTCAAATGTTATCCAGATACTAGCTCCAATGAGCCTGCTCTATGCCTGGTCTTTGCCGTGGCCACCACAGCCACTTGCAATAGGTGGTACAGGGGAAAGCCCTGTGAATACATGGCCAATTCCCTGGCAACTGCAGAAGAAATGCCCAGATGTGCTGAACTGGCTCAGATATTCACTGAGAGCACAGATGATCTCAGAAAATCAGACCCTGCATTTCTGCAGTGCTGGATTATTTAATACCTACTTTGACTTTCCAGGGCTTTAAACCACTGTATTTATTTTTACAGCATATAAAAACATACCAGGCACATTCAAGACAAACTAGAATACTAGAATAAATAATTGCATCTGAGAGGACTACACATGACACTGGCTTAGGGTTTTAATTCTTGAGATGAATACTGTATTGCCTTTTTTGGATTGCCAGTTTTAGGAGGTCAGCACTGGTACTGCTCAAATAGATTACTAAATAGCTGATTTTTGGGGGGATTTATGCAGTTATAGGTCTCTGCTCTGCTAATACATGTAGCACCAATTAAACAGCAGGCAGCATGTTGTGCATTCCTCTTCAGTGGAGGATTTATACCTCCTCAGACCTGCACCTCTGAAGTTAAGAAGTTGCAGCTTCTGTGTATTGTTTTTAGAATTGACAGCTCTACTGAATTAGACTGATAGCTCTGGTTTTAATTCTGGGTAGGTACAAACAATCCCTTTGTTAAAGACACAGCTTTAAAATCGCAATTTAATTAGCATCACAATTACATATTTTATTGACTGAGTCAGTGATATATGAGAAGCCAGTGGGTTATTATATGGGGTTTTATATCAGCATTGACATTCCTTTAGTGCATGAGAAGGATCAGCCATGCATATGACACATTCAATAAAATCAAGTGTCTTCACAAAAAGCAGACTCCATATTTGCAACTATGAAATACCAGAAACCACTGTATAAGTTTTATATTTACAACTGTTCAAAATAACTTTGCTGCTTCTGTTACAAAAGAACTACAAACTGAACAAGGGCAAATGCAAGGACATTTATATTGGCATAAGCCTGGACCAAACAAGTTGAATACTGTTGGTATTATCGTAAGTAGGAGTTAAGACTGTCTTTCCTTTATGAATATGTTCTTTCCATCACTAGCAAAATATGCAACAAGCAAGGGAAGACATATTTTTTCAAATAGGACTGCCTGACATTCCACATTTTTGAAAATCTATGATTTGCAATCTGGCTGAATTACCTATTTTTCATATAATGTCATTTTTTGAAGTATGTCCAGGTTTTCACTTTCATCTTTTGACTGCCCTTTGAAGCAAGAAGAGAATTAACTAATCAGTGGATCTTGTTTGCAGAGTGGCATGTGAGACTGGACCTACATTGGGCACATGTTAGTCATCTCAGATGGAAATATTCTTGCATTAGGGCTCTTCCTGGCAATAGGCAGCTGCCTTCTGAAAGGTATTTCATTTAGCCAAAGCAAGAAACACTACTCAGACCTCAATACTGAGAAAAAAACCCACAGGTGAACAGAACTTGCCCTAAGCTCCATGAAACAGGCAACAAATTTCAGATGAGGATTTCACGTGAGCTGGAGCTTGCAAGTATATTTGCAGTCAAGAATCATATGTCTGCAAGGTACTGCTGCTCACTACCCAGAAAAATACTTAAATGTGCATTGGAGGAACATAAAAAAAGCTCTGGCTCATCCCTGCAGGGTTCCCTACCCCTGTTACAGAACACTCCCAACATACCATCTTGTCCTTACGAACTAGCACAGCGAGTTGTGCTTTCCAGTGGCCATCAGATGAAAAAAAGAACATTAGAAAAAGAAAGGATAGAACTGATGAATGAATTTCTGGAACCATCTTATGGCCACAGCACCTATAAAACTTGAACAGTATGTGACGTTCTTCCTTCATTTTCCACATACATGATTTTAACCCTGAAGAAAATGATCTGTCTGTTACTTGACTGCAGTTCTGCAAGTGCAAGAAAAAATCATGGTGTTACAAGAACAGATTGCCTAGCAGATTCAAACTCCCTTGATTTTGTTGTCTTTGTTATCTTTTGTCATGTTTTGTTATCAAAGTGCTGTGGTGCTCTTATGCAAAAGAGAAGCTTTGCATATTGGTAAAATACAGGCTGTAGGAATCATACTACTTTTACCAGAGTCAAGTATACTGACTGAGTAATTTAAAAGAAAATATTGTTCTAAAATTTATACATAAATTAATATAATGCTTGACACATATATCATTTTAATCTAGAAGACTGCAGTGCAGTTCTCCATGGGATTAATTTATTTAGCCTAATGTCTTCCACAGTAAGTAGACTAGTAATGCTACATCAGTTTTAAAAGTGCAAGACTAAGGGAAAAATCCTAGTTTTCTTGATTCTTGTAAAACTGAGTACATTTCCCATATCTCTGACACATCTAAGAAGGGTTTTCTGATCTCATCCTTTATTCTGCAATGCAAATTTGCAAGACTTCACCCCTCATCCCATAAAGGGCAGGTGTTATTACCAGCCACTACAGCCAGATCCCCAGAGTCCTCCTCTCAGGCTTCAGCTATCCTTGTACAAGTGCAATGAAGGAAATACATATTTCACCCCAAAAACAAACACTTAGCCTGGCTGACTGAGAGGAGTCATTTAGTTCAGAAAATTTATTTTGCCTACAGCATAGGCCGTGCCTGTGCTATTGCCACTTAAAAATTTGTCCTGAAATTTACTACACTTCCCTCTTAAAACAAGCACACCATAAGTAATTTTTACTCAACCTTTCTTCTCAAAGCTCTCCTTAACAATTACTACATTCAATTACTCCTGGTCAGGGGATTCTGAGGTCCCCAGTATATGATTTCTCATAACCATCTCTTGATCTAGGGTTACACCACTCAGCCCCTGTCCCTATGCCTCTTCCTGACTTGTGTTTGCAGTCAGATTTCTTTTTGGTACATTATGAAGACAGATCTTATTTTTCCATTTTGTGACAAATGATAGACTAACAGAGCCAAATGGCAAGAAAATGTCTCAGAAAAATTTGTTTTACTGTAGCATTTCACAAAGCTCTTCATAGCCCTGACTGCGAACCTTTGCACTGGTTCAAATGTTAGGATCCCTGCTCCAGAATACAATAATTTCTGTACCAATTAAAATGGAAAGCTGCTTCTGACTCTTCAGGGAAGCATTTCTCTAACCCAAGAAAATGATTTTCCAGTTCCTTGGCCTGAACAGAGTTTTCAGTTGTGGTGAGAGTCTAAGAATTCAAAGTGTCCCTTGTTTTTAGTTTCTCTCCTCTTTTGGACTGTTGCAACATCACACTGGTTGAAAGCATTTTTCAGTCCCCAGAGAACTGAACTGTAAAGTACCCCACTGGAGTCATCACCTCTTCTAGCTGACTCCCTTTTCTCCTCTCCTTCCCTCTCCAAAGCTCATGTTCAATTCTATTGTGCTTGAAAATATTCCAGTTGGAAGGTGTAACACAAAAAGAAAAGCATAGAAGTTTCCTTTCCTTGGCCATGGTTGGGCCTTCAAATAAAAATGCCAACGTGAAATAATGCTTGAACAGCAGAAGCCTTACAGTAGCATTTACAGACCTCCAGCTCCAAAACAAAATAGTGTAAATTTAAAATACCCTGCTCCAGTATAACTGCAGTTAACCTTGAGGAAGAAAAAGATGGAGACCCTTTATTTCTGTGGATGAAGAAGGGGATTACCAAACCACGCAGATTTTCACAGCCTCTGAAACCTGTGAGGATTTGTTCCTGCTGTGCTGCTGGAGGAAATCATGTCATGCCAGCAGCGTGAAATGACTCCTGCCCTGGGAAAGGGCACTGAGACACGTGGCAAACTTCTGGATAGGGCCTGCTCAAGTCATTTTGAAACACTCAGATCATGCAATAGTGTTAAATCACAAAAACTTAAGTATGTTAATGAAAACCAGTCCCCACAAGCTATGGCATGAGCAGCAATTGTAAAACAAAAGCTGCTTTCACATTAAACACACACACACACACGAAGTATCTGGCACTTACACTGTGCCTGGTACAGGGGTCAGTCGTGGTTGTCTTAGCTGGGCACTAGGTACTTAAAAACTTTAAGTACAATGCAGACCAAGTAAATTCTGTGGGATTGGTACTTCTGGCATATAGGGGTCTAGGACTTCACTCATAGGCTCATTTATTCCAAGTGCATATGACTTTAGACTCTGGTGGCCACCTCTCCTATTTTCCACTGTGTTTTTGCATAAGCAAGATTAAAAAACCTGGCTGTTGTAGAAGAAATTAATTCTCCACTTCCATACTGTATCTCTGCTCATGCAGCCATACTAATGTGCCTTAGGTCAAATTCTCCAGCCCTGACTCTGGGTTTAACTTCTTCAGGTACTAGCATGAGTTCTGGCCTTTCAGAGTTTTTCCTTTGTTTTTGAACATTAAATAAATGTTCAGTTCAAAGCTCAGAAATCATCTGAATGGCCACACAGTTTTTTGTATGACCATGGTTTAACTTTTAATGCCATCTTTTCCACAAATCTCCCCATCTCAGTTCTGTGAATTTTATGAATAAAATCCAATGCTTAAGATGTAGCATATGTTTTTGTAACTGAAATATCTGACAGCATGAATTTCTACATTTACACACAAACCTCAACCGACAGAAATGGAGACAAGGCTGCTAATACATTAAAACTGGGAAGGATAATTGGAAAAAACAACTATATTCATAAACAATTACCACAGCAAATAGACAAGAACTCCTTCTCTTTGTCTCCTTGACACTCACATGCATACATTTCTCTCAGCACTTTAAAAATAACCATTAGTCATATGGCAAATGCATTTTACATGAGCAAAGATTAATTTCAGCATTTTTCTTAGGAAAAGGCAGGCAAAAAATACTTTATTAAAAAATTTTAAACTACAAAAGAAATGCTGGGTCAGGGCTCGATGAGTGTGTACTTATTACTTTTATAGGCACTAAACAGACCCCACTTAATTCTGTTTCCCACTGACGCCACTTCACCTTAGTCACTGGTGTTAGCCACGATTTGCATCAGCGCATGTGAAAAAGGAATTCCCTCTGACAGTTTTGAACTTGCCATATTTTAATTTCATTTTCAATTTAATGTTTTGGTTCTACCACACTGGAAGATGAGAAGCTTCCACTTCCAGACTCTCAGTTGTAGGGTACCAGGCAAGCAACACCTTTTGGTGGTAGAGAAGCCAGGGCACAAGCACATCAGCTTCTGGCCCAAAGTCACGCCTGAAACAGCTGCAGATGACAGAACAAAATCCTGGTCTCTTGATTCCTAAACTGATATTTCAGCCACTGCTTCCCCTGATGCATGTGATCAGGGCTGCTTTGGAGGCTGCTCAGCCCTCATTATGTTAAACCAGCTGTTTAAAAGCACAGCCGCTTTCCCCCAGCTGCTTGTTGCAGCCTGCTGGGAGAGAGAGAGAGAGAGAGAGAGAGCACCCAACTCCCGGCGCGGCTGTCCCCGGGGCTGGGAACCCCCAGCCTGCCCCTCCGCCCTGACCCCTGCCTTCCTTCCCCTGCCTTCCTTCCCCCGCCATCCCCTGCCTGCCCCTGCAGCCTCCGCAGCTCCTGCATCCCTCTGCCCGCCCCGGCCGCCTCTCGCCTCCGCTCCCACCCTGCCCACCCCTCTTCTGCTCAGGGTCACACTTCAAAGCCTCCCGTGCCCCCGGGAAAGCCTCTTCCTTCCTCCTGGCCCCTCTCCAGCCTCCCTGGCATTTGGTCTTCCCAAAGCAGATATCAAAAATCCCCTACTTGCAATCTGGGGCTTTCTGCACGCCAGGAGCGCTACCCACCTGCAGATGCCTGTTTGACACAGAAATGCCCTCTGATTTGGATTCTCAGATGAGCTTCTAGGTTTTTCTGAGAACTTGGGTTGGAAGACATTAATTTAAAAAAAAAAAA
>VWZP01000227.1:1544753-1634734 GCA_013396995.1 Dicaeum eximium
AAGAGAGAGAGAGAAGACAAAAACCAACCCCCATCACCCAAGTTCACAACTGGTATGGTTAAAACCCCATTTATCTGTTGCAACTCGGAGGATCAGGTATGTTTGTCTGTGCTTAAGCTCAACACACTTCAGTAGGTTCAGACATCTAAAGAGGCAGACTGCACCTGCAGCTGGGGTACATGGGAAGATTAAACTGCACCATAACCACTCACTGGAATATGCTGCCTTTTTCCCACTTCACAGTTCAGACTCATCAGGAAAATAATTTCTGTGGCTACTTTATATCTGTCCCCTCTTCAGAAAAGGGATGCTTTGAAGTGCCATACAATGCCTGCCTGTAGATTAAAACCCTTCCTTTTCTCCCAAAACACTGCCAAGATCCTCTCCCGCAACCCCTTGGAAGCTCTCAGCTGCAGACAGGAGCTTTAAGTCAGAAGAACCATATGAAAGTAGATAAATAACCTGAAAATAAGCTGGGTTATGCTGCCTCATGATCTTTTATTTGAAGAAGCACCTCTGCATCAATTTTTTTTTTTTTTTTGGGGGGGAACACAAAAGAAAGAAGTTGCTGGCTTCTGCCCCTGTGTCTTTTCACTGTAACACAGCTCACAGCTGTGAATTTACATGTGTTAGCTTGGGATGCCACAAACCAGGCAGCAATGAGGTTGTCATCCTGATCTGAGGAAACACAACGTGCATACACACCAGTGAATTTACAATGCAAGCAGTGTTTTGCTGTGATAATTCAAAGCACATTATGTTTCATCAGTTGACTCTTCCATCTATAGCCAGATCACAAAATTCAGCAATGCTGGAGTCATATTCCATCAAAAAGGTGCAGCTACATCAAATCTTGGACTTTTGCAAAATGGTGCCACTTTCTCTGTGGAAGTGGGAAAATTAAAAAAGAAACCAAGATGAAGAGGCAGTCCTGGAAATATTAAAGTGGTCCGCTCTCACATTTTCTGAGTGGATTTTTTTTGAGCCTTCCATTAAAAAGTGCTTCTTGGATATTTTACTTTTAGACTACTTTAAAATATGATGTAAAGCAAAGTAAAATTGAAAGTTTTCCGTTTTGTTAAAACATGTACGTTTTAAGTAATCAGACTGGAAAATAAGGCAAAATTTTAATAAAGGTGGAGTGTCACTACATTGGAGTATTCTTTCAGGCTGGTACAAAATTATATTTTGAAATTTGAAATTTCACAGCACTCCATGAAGAAGAGATTCCCTCTGGGCCTGACTTTAAAGCAGTCACTGCCTAAGGGATGAAGTCATGAGTGGCAATTTTAAAATCTGATTTTAAAGCAACATAGAAGCACACACTGGACTGGGAATAAGGATATCTTTCATCAACATAATGACAAGATGTCTCTTCCTGTGGTCTGAGATTCCCTCTCTTAAGACTTCAGGTTAATAATTTCTTTTAGATGGGACAAACTTCAAGTCCTGCTTTCAGTTGTGAGTGCCTGAAGGCAAATTTCACATCCATGTCCTGAGAACAAGATAACAGTGGCAACAAACTTGATGCACGCCTGAAACACAGCCCAGTACACCAAACAGGAAATTAGTAAACAGGTATTTATTGCTTTTGAAGCCTGATCCTGACTCTTTATATTTGCATGCAGAACTCAAAATGACAAGGACAAATGCAGTATGAGGTCAGAAAAGTGCTACCAATTTGTCTTGATGGCTCTTGCATGGAGAAAAATTGCACAAGCCAAGTCTGACCAGCATCTTGGAAACCATTGTCCTAGCTGCCCCTACGGTTACATGGTTGGATAAAATAAGAAAAATCACCTCAGCAGAGGTGTTTGTTTTGGGGGTAGGTACTGGGGGTAGTGCTAAATTCAGCAGCCACAGCAGAACAAATAGAAATTGTGAGATTTCCACTTCATTAATGAAACTTCATTCAAAAGGTGGAGTGTAATGTTCTTCCAAGATGGATAATTCACATAAGCTGTGTGATTCAAACACTCATGTCTCCACACCAGCTCCACACCACCTTGGGATTTATGTTTTATTTCAGTTTTCATCAGGCTGCTTATGAATGACCAATGACAAAAGAGCATGTGTGCATTTTTCTTTTTCACAGGTCCCTGTTAATGAGGACTCTGTTGCATTAAGATAGTCAAGATTGTCTCTGGCAAAATGTGTTGAACCAAGGTGTTTGTGCCTGCATAAAATTAAGCCACAAGTACAGCACTTACTTCTGACAGCAGATTTATAATAGGAAAATCCCAGCAGGAATGAAGAGTTACAAACCCCCGTTGTAGCCTTTTTCATAAACTTCACCTTGATTTAGTATTTCAAACAAGTAGCAGGAAAGGCTAACAGCAGAGGTAATCCTATCATCTTTTCTCCAACAGCACCATTCCATCTTTTTGACTTCCTCATGCTGCTAACATGAATTCAAATCATCTGTGTTTAAAGTTAAATACAGTGATTGACAGATCTTTGTAGTCTCAGTTCATACTGAAGATTATTCTAGATACCTATCAGTTATTACTACAAGCCCTGTCTGATATTCAATACCTACAGGGAAAATTGTTTTTAACAGTGTAATGTCTGATCTATTTTGAAAGCTATTTTAAAATAAGAAACTAACTGTAACCAGGTGGCTAAAATCTAGACAGGTTTTTTTATAGCTTGATTTTTGGGGAGAGAATGTTGACAATAACAGCAGAATTGTCTTACACTGCAGTAACAACCATGATTCAGAGCAAATCACAGGCAAAAAAAAGCATTTTGTTTTGATTCTATGACATCAATTTCTATAAAAACACCTATTCCAATTACACAGGACACAGGAAAGTTTAGGGGTTTGCTCCTAGCTCTTAGGACATACTCATGGCAGTACATGCTGCCACGAAGCAATTCCTTCCTTTTATGAACACAAGCTCAGTTGCTGTGCTAGAAAACTGGGATGCTGGAAGAGACTTCTGGATGCACTAAAAATCTTACTGTGGACACAAATGCGAAAAAAAATAGCAAATGCAGTGGTCAGACCAGTCACTGTGCTCAAGGACCTATGATGCAGAAAGGAGAAGTTGTTCTTCCATGAACACCTGCTGTGCTCAGCTCTGCCAACCCCACTGCTGTGCTGAGCGATAGCCTTGCTGCTCCAGTTACAGCATTGCAGAACAGGCTGCCTTTGGGCACAGGAAGGTCAGCTTTGGGTGGGAAATACCCTGGTCAACACCCTGTGCTCACAGGGAGGAAAGTGTAAGCACTGCTGTCTTACAGGGGCAGCTCAGCAAGGGTGGAGGAATGGAGGTGGGTGCCCATCATTGCCTCCACGAGCTGCTTGCTCCACTTCAAGGCAGGCTGTTCCCTGAGTCCCATTCTTCCCCACCATGCCATTTTCCACTGAAAGATTTTGAGTAAGTTCTGGACTCATTCTCTCTGTGCTTTCCTCCACAGAACTGAAATGTAATAGCAGGGAAAGCAGTACAAGAGAAGCAGCTTGGCACAAGCTGCAGGCAGGATGCTGCCCTCAAACCCCACCACTTTTCAGAGCTCCTACCAATATGACTGAGATCCCACACAGATCTTTGTGAAACTTGATTAACTTTGTGCTCATGGTTAAATGAATCTGAAACTGTTAGACAGGGGCTTAACAGTGTTGCTCAGTTCAACAAAGTCTTTTCTGGTTTTGTGACTGGGATGTGAGGAGCAAGCACAGCTAGTGTGTTTTGGCTAAAAAAAAAGCAAAAACTTTTTTTTGGCTGTAAATCATGGTAGAAAAGGAATAAACAAAACTGGGGAACAGAGCTTGTGTGTCTTGGGTTAGTTGAGATGGTTCAGGCTGCTAAAAATTCCTAGTGGCTTTTTCAAGACTGACTCTACCCCTGGTTGTTAGTCTGTGTGCTTAGCAATGAAAAAAGAAGTAGAGAAGAGTTGAAAATACAGACTTTATAAAGCCATACTCAACCCCCTAAAACCCAAGGCAGTAATGGCATCAGTAAATGCATCAGTAGTTTGGCCAAATCAGAAAGTTACCCCAAAGATGGGCAAATTCCATCAGCAGAATGACAGCTAAAAATAATCTTGCATGGAAATGTCCACAGAAGTTCATTTTTCATGCACTGGGCAAATAAAATCCAATTGCTTTTTGCATTCTCAGTATTAGCCCATTGCACTTCATGAGAGCTTGAAAGACGACGACGATTCAAATAAAAAGATCCTCCTCTGTTTGTCAAGTTGTCATTTTTCCATCTGCAAATAATGAAACATAAACTACTCTGAAAGGGAGAGAGATGGAAGGGAATGTGTTCCACGGATCTGTGGAGAACCACATAGAAACATATACAGAAAAAGAAGCTGCAGCACAGAGCACTTCCTGACCTCCTCTTGGCTACGAATCTAAAAGAAGTCTCCAAGGCAAGAAGCATGAAAGAGCTTAAACAAGAAACCCTTCAGAAGTACAGCTCTTTGCTGCATGAATACCACAACACAGGGAAAATCTGCTGTGTAGGAGTACAGTCCTCCCACTTGAAAAGAGCTGGTAATGCCATCATGTCACGGAAAGATTTTCTTCATGGCTTTTGTGCATTGAAGGCATTAGCAAAGTGGGAAAAGTGTGAGCTGACAACTGTGCGAAGAGTTTCTTAATTACACTGTAAAGCATGTCTCATTTAAGCATGCAGCAGAACTAATGTTAAAAATACATGTCTTCCCATATAAATGGATGTGAAATCAGTGCAGGTTAATCTAGCAGATAGTGCACTCCAGAGCTCTTTACAAATGGTAAGAAGTTAAGCTTCATCAATATCACATTACTATGGCTACCACTCCAGCTTCTTCCTGCAGTGTTTGCTGTAGCAAGACCCAAAGTCCACGGCTAGACCTTGATAAAAGTCAGTCCATGCTTCAGCATTTGGACAAATGTTTTGTCTGTCCTGCCTGTTCATCATTTCTCAGTTCACAGACTCCCAGGTTGGGATGTGTTTATCCTTTCCTATTTAGCCATGTCTGGATGTCTGCTCATATCTCCTGTGCCATGTGGTTTCAACCAATTACACCCAATTTGCTGGTAGTAGTGCCATTGGAGCTCAGATCAGTGTCTTTCTGTGTTCCCATCCGAGTTTCTCAACTTGGGGATCAGAGCTGGCTTCCAGGTGTAGCAGACTGCAAGCCAACAGCCAGGAAATATGGAGCACCAAGGCATTCAGCCTTGAGCAGAGCCTCAAACTGGGAACCCTTATGACAACAGAAAGAAATAGTCCAAATTTCAGAGACAAGAACAGAAACCAGGGCTCTGTGTTTGGGTCTGATACCTTACATAAAAGGCTGTCTGAGTGACCAAATCAAAGTCTTTAGCACCTGGAATAGGGGTAAGATCTGCTGGTTTTTGAACTAGGAGCACTGCCTTAAGACCACACCATGATGATGAGCTTTGCCAGTAATTCCTGACTTCCCAGATGTGCTGGAAATTAACATGCTTACTCACACTATTTCCTTTTGTTATGTGTTGGTGAACAGCAGCCTCCATTTCTGTGCATGTCATTTTTCTCTTTTCAACTGGTGTATCTGTCACTCTGCTGAGCCTGCCTAGCACTGTAAGAACCAGAGAATATCCTATACAAATTAGTCACACACACACTTGTACAAAATCCTTATATTAAATAAATACCAGAGTAGACTTCCCCCTACCCCCCATCCTGTCCATGGAATTCAGAATTAAAGGCCAGACTTGCTTTCTTTCCCTGCCTTTGGAAAACTCTAACTAGCACTACTCCCCTCCTGCCCACTTATCCTTCAAACAGCATTTTCCTTTGCTGGAATGCTTTTCAATTTGGGAAACTCTTTTTTCCTCCCCTTGCCTTGGAAGTGCACCCAAGCACACCCAGAGCACGAGCTGTGGCTCTTTGTGACACTTGCACGAGGTCGGACGTGTGCGTGCAAGCTCACACGGGCACGTCCAAGCGCCGGGAGCCAACAGCACCAGTGCAGCTCAGCACCTCACCCTGCTTTGGGCTGTGCTTTCATATAACAGGCACCTCAGCCCTGCAGCGTGGCAGCAATGAGCTGCTCCAAACACATTTGTGTTTTGTCTCCAGAGGAGGTGTGGTGGAAGCACAAGGGATACTTTATCACAAAACGTTGCATATTTAAGCCCTATTCCCCTCCCACCACCCCATTTAAATCAGCAGTGCAGTTGGAATGAAATACAACTCGGCTTTCAAACATTTTCTTATTTAATTCAATTTACTACTAGATTGATAGCTAAACTCAAAACAGATTTTACCCCTTTTCTCCTGGATGGGGAAATAGAGATGACCAAGTTCCCTTTGAACTTGGTTTAAAATGTTTCTGTTTTTTCCTATTCACTAAAAGGAAACAAAAAAAAGAAAGCAATTATTAAAGTGGTCTGTAGTCTATTTCCAGTACAGGATTCATTGACACCAGGTGAAGAGCTGGGTCTCTCCAGGCCTAAGGGACAGGTGTTTCTAGTACTAACACATCGGGTGGCTGTCCCAAAAAAAGAACAAGATCTTGAGTGAAGTTTTTATTTTTAGGAGCAAGCTTTCTCCACGTTAAGGAGTCCTTTCCCTAAGTTAAGGTGTGCCTTGAGTGGTAGGAATTGTGATTTTGGGGGTAGGTAGCTCCAAGAGCCACCCAAATACGTAAGGAGAAGTCGTGTAGCATCACAAGAGATAAGGCTGAGAAAAGAGGGTACTCAGTCATCACATGTGTTATACTAGTTGACTTTGGGAGGAGTAACAGCAAAATAATACTTGATCACCTGTTTTGGGAATGACTTGAGTAAAGGGGAATGGAAATTAATAACAAAACCAGTTTCCAGTTATGCAAATGCTAAAATTCACCAGGTAGAAATTTCTAATGGTCTAAACAAGGAATAGTGATACTTTTTTGAGTGACCCTTCAGCAGAATTGAAGGTTTCCACCTCTTTCATAAACATTCATTGCATATTAATACTATTTTTAAATTTTTTTTTTTTTTTCAAGTTGGGTTTTGGTGACTGTCCCAGAGTTCAGATATTTGTCTGAGGTTTGGAGGACTTCATTTCAACATCTATTTTTTCTGAAAGTACATTGGAAATACAAGAAAATCTTTCTGCTCTCAAATCTCCATGTCTTGCAGGTTTAACTTAGGGCAGTATTTAGCAGCTTGCTCACATATTTTTTCATTGGTTTGCTTGAGGACAAAAGGTCATAGAGGAAAATGATGAGTAGATGATCTCCTGAGGTCCCTTCTGGCCTCAAGCATTACTTGATCCTGTGAAAACTGACTAAAAATTACATTACCTGGGTCTTCAAACATAAGAGCTGTTTAAATTTTGGACGGACGAGAATTTTTTTATTAGAACATTCCTATTGTCAGCATTTACTAATAGAATTCTAAATTCATTTTGTTAGGAAATGCCTTTCTGAATAAACAAGTACAGTTGCAGTGTTTGTAGCTGAGGCCTTTGTTCAGTTCTTTTTGGTAGCCTGAGTCCAATGTGCTCTCCCTGCAGCTGCAGTTACCTGTATCTAGCAGGAGAGTGGAAAGGGGTGTTCTTTTCCATCTGTAACTCTTCCAGAGCCTACAGTAATGAGACACATCTAGAACCTCCTTCTACATTTCATTTTCATTCAGAGGCCTATTTTACACACCCCAAGCACAGCTCTATTTCACACCTCTTATAATTTCAGTGAGTGCAAGTCCAGGCACAAAGCAGGCCTGCTTCTGAAGGACTCAGACCTGCAATGTCTGTTCATGCTCAGTTCTGCTCTGGTGTTTAAAAGCCTCTCTTTAGAAGTACTTTACAATTCCCAAGTCAGAGTGAACTGTTTTCTGTTTGGAAAACTGCTCTGTCCTCTCTAGAAGACCCAGACTTTCCTCCATGTGCACAGGAATGCAATAAACACACAAGGAGAAAAAGATCTACGAGGAAAATCATTTAGAAATCAAAGGGTCATAATATACCACTTAAAGTATTTTGTAGATTAAATTACTGAATAATAATGAAAGATGAGAGATTGGTGACAACCTGATCCAAAGACCTCTATTTATACCCAGGCCAAACAAAATGGTCGGCAGGTGCAGTGTATCCCTGAATCCATAGAGAACTTCTGTCTGCCCCTCGCTTTTCAATCCCATTAAAGTTATTACACATGCTTTTGTAAAAAGACGAAAAATATTTCCCAGAGTTAACAACAAATGTATTTTATCTTTAGTATTTACCTCTATCAATTACATTTTTGGCAGTATTATAAAACAATGCAGGGCAAAAAAATCTCAATCCATTCTAAGAAATCTCTGCAAAATTGCTTTCATCTTTGTTTAGAGGAAATCCAGACAGACTATTAAAATATCTTCCTTTTTTTTGGTTGTTTTTTTTTTTTTTCTTTCTTTCTTCCTGGTGTGAACGATCTTCTGAAATTTTTTTAGTATTTTAAGAATTTGAGAAATTTTTATTTTGTTCTCTGTTTTGCCACATCAGTGTCATCACAAAATTGCCAGAACAGAAAATTTTAGCACAAAAGCAAATAATTTCTAGAAAAATCCCCAACATTCATTTCCTGCCACCAAACAGTTTTTTACCATTCATGCAAATGCCTCCTCTAGCTCCTGTTCCAAAGTTCTTCTATTCTTACACAACTTTTTGTTGCACATTTGTACTTTGTTATGCTACTCGTTCTGTAACAAACAGAAAAGCCTTAATAAACCAATTTTCTGGCAACAAGTTTGCTCATTTATGAATTCCTTTAAGAATGGGGTGCTAGGGGGGAGAGGGGAAAGATGCCCTATTAGAAACTTATGGCATCAAATAGTTATTTTATTTCCCCTAAATTATAGTTCTTTGTGATAAAGAACCACACCAAATGTACCAACAAAGATCAGAATACTGAACATAATGGACTTTCCAAGCTAAATCATAAACAATGGCACATTTATTGCAGTGTTCAAGTTTTTAGGAAGAGTAATGACTGGAGAAATGAAAGAAACCAAGAAATGGTCTTGAGGACTTTATGAATCAAATTCTGTCTGATGGCAAGAAACAATTGCTACCTGAAAGCTGTTCACCAGAGTACACAAAGTAGGAACTTTAGTCTAATTCCTGATAGACAAACACCAACAACATACTTCAATAACATGCTGTACATCGAAGCATGGTGACATAAAGAATAGCAGACATTTAGGTAAAAACTGGTTCGTCAAAGAACTTTAATGAAATGCAGCTTTTGGTACAGAAAGGGCATCATCTTAAGGCAACTGCAGGATACCTGCAATTTTCAAACTCTCCATACAACATATTTTAGTGATTCTCTCTGCAAGTGACATAGAGCAAATGCAGCAGACATCACTGCAAAGTGAAGCCCTATAGAGAGGAACACAGTTTAAACCACTAAAAAGAGTGGGAGGAAAGGAAAGAACGGGAGCTCAGCTCTATAAGCCTTTTTTAGGCCAAACCCTAGAAAATCAACCGGAAAGGCTGCGTGCTCAGCACTTTGGGTAACCAGGCTATTTGTTTAAGTGCCTGTATACAGATTTATGAGTCAAAGTTTCAGCTCTTTATAAATCTTTAAGCACAATGGCTGAGGGCTAATATTTCACAAGTTCTCATTTCTTAATTACAGTAAAAAAGATTAGGTGCAAATCTACATTGTAGAGAAGATTTTCAGAAGACCTCAATACCAATCAAGTCCCAGTATGACCACCTTGAGGCTTGTAGAGAGTCAATTACAATGGCTACTTATCTTAGACCTAAATAAGACCTAAGTGTATTTACAGCCATGATCCTAGGACTCTCTCCCTAAATGCACTAAAACAGGAAATTTCTGTGCCTACCACTACTACTACTTCTACTAGATGGGCTGTGTAAGACTTGCCCCGTCTTTAAGGTCTCAGCTCTGCCCTTTCATCTCAACTGAATTTCCCTATCACATGGTGGTTTTACAATTCCTACTTCATCTCAAAACTGCCATTGCTATGTGAGAGCCGAAAGGGCTGCAGAAAGCACAGGTGTGCCAGAGGTGACCTGGATGGGTTGCTCCTCCCCAGACCTGTCTATTGCCCACCAGACCACTCTTCCTATGTGAATCCACGGTCTTCAACACATCCCCAGATCAGGGCCAGGTTCAAAATACCGGGTGCTGCTCACACAGCTTTTCTCAGAGTAGACCAAATCACCATTTTCCTAAGGACCACTGCTTTCTAAACAAATGCCTTGCAGAAAGAAGGCTTGAGGAGAGGGGTGGAGAAAGGAACTGGTGGGGGGAGAAACCAAGATGAGGGGGATTGACTAAAACCAACCTAAGGAATATTTTTCTTATTCCAGCATGAAATGTTGACAGAATTAAATGTGGGATTAAAAAAACCAACCTTCTAACGCACAGTTTCATGTTACCTCCGCAAGAGTTTTGATTCCACTTATGAGACTTCCCAAATGAAAATGCTGGCTGTGTGCCTGCCTCAAAAATACATTTTTTCCTCAGCAGAGTGGGTTTGCCAGTTGTCAATGCCATTTCTTTGCTAGCCAGCAAAATACATTCATACTCACAGCAGGCAATTACCATTCTTTTCTCTACTGGTAAGGGGCATGACTTCACTCCTAGGTTGAAGATCCCTGGATCCTTTCTGTATTGCACAGTCTAGTTAGCCAGTGTAATTAACCCTTAAAGCAAATGGAATAATGATTTCCTTTCTTTTTAAAGCAAGTTTAAATGGTTTCATCTGAGAATGGTTTTACGAAGAGGTGAATCTGTTTTGCACATTTGTGGCCCGTTCTGCTGGGAACAGAAGCGCCACTGCAGTGAGGCTGCCTTGCACCACGGCTCGAAAACCTCTGTTACAGGCAGCACTCTGAAAACAAAAAACACCAGTGATCGGATCCAAAACCTCTTGAAGTTAATGGGAGCCCTTTAATTAGTTTCAGTGTCTTTGGGGAAAACCCTTAGGGCAAATATTCCTTTTTGAAACTTGTTCTCCAACTCGTGGGGCCGGGAGGTGGTGTTTTTCATGCATACACAACAGTGCGGCAAATGCTCCCAAAGTGCTCTTATTACCCCAAACCATACCAGGAAAAGAAGGAAAAAAAAACCCAGAGGTCTCTGGATTACAAGTCTGATCTGCTTTGTCTGATAAGAACAATATTATTCCAGTGAACAGTGAATGTGATAGCACCAACAGAACTGGACACCACACTCACTTTGAGCCAATGTGGCAAATTACTAACACTAACCACTGAAAGGGGCCACAGATATATAATTTTAAAAAGTAAAAAGAAGAATTTGGGGTCCTTATATGAAAGCAGTTGTGAATTCAGCTGCAGAAACCAGCTAGTTAAAAATGCTAGGCAGAGAGATTTGCTACAGTCAGGCAAATCTTCCATATCACAGCTGGGAAGTTTGGGGATCAAACCACTAGACATCCACATTAATTTACAGAATACATGGATTATATCTTTCCTTGTCAAGCAGAAGCACTATTTCTTATTTCTTCCACTGCATAGCACACGCTCAAAAGCCAGCATTGTGCTGCAGACAGAAAGACATACTCCAAAATATATGTATCACAGCTCTTCTCTCAAAGGAACAAAGTTATCAGCTTTACCTCATGTTTACACCACAAGAAATGGGATCAGAATCAGCACCACAGTACATGGGCTACGACTTTCCAGACCAAATATGGTCCTGGAGTTATGTAGAACAACCTGTCTGTACCAGAAAATGCAGACAGCTTCTTAAGGGTTACATTTCCTTTTTACATACTTCTACATCAAAACCATATTGCAGCACAGCCCGGGATTCAAACACATCCTACAAAAACAGGCAGCATAACTCTGATATTGAACTCCAGCCCAGTTTTAATTGACTGCCAGCTCTCCGCCACTTCCTAAAGCTCCAAATAGCCAATACCAATGTTGTAATTTCTAAATGTGTGCTTCTCTCAGCTGGAGACAAGCTCTAAGGGCTACAGCTTGCTTTCTGAAATATAAACATGGTATCTTAACTCCCACAGTGGAACCATACCTTCAACACCTTTCTGAATGGGGAAAAAATTTAAGGAGGGCAGCAGGGAGGCAGTTGCTTATTAAGAGGATATCCTTGAAGTATAAAGAACCCAATATTTTCATCATTCATTGACAAATAATTTCCAGTGCTGCTGGCAAAATTCCTTAGAAAGCTCTTCAGGCACTGGCAACAGGGTAGACTGATAAGTATTTTTAATTAATGCCAGTGTAATCGTGTTCCATATACTTACAATGGTATTTTCATGCTGATCGTTAACAACAAAATAGTTTTTAGTGCATACTACAGCTCCCAAAAGCATGAGTCTACAAAACTCAGAAGCAGCAGACTTGGGCAAGAGAAATGTTTAATCCAGGGAATTTAGGTGAATGCTACACACTGTACATTGCTACAGCAAAGACTAGCTGACAGTGCACAGACATTTTGTCCAGCTAGGTGTCTGAGAGCATTTCTAAGCTTTCCATGCTTGAGGGAGTTTAGGGAGCAAGCCAGCTGATGAAGTAATTTGGAAGTTCTTGAGTCCCTCCCTTCTTCAAATGGTTATTCCCCACTTTGAATGTCCATATTTTTCCAATTTACACTTCCTCTGCAGAACCTGCTCAGGGGAATGGTCAACAAGATCACATCCCTTCCTTTCAAGTTAGAGTAAACCTTTAGGTGGAGACCAGGGACTAAGACAGCAACGCCAAGGTCTGGAGGACTCACAGTGTGCTAGCAGTAGCACACTACAAGAAGAAACACAAGTTTTCTTCATTTATTGGATTGTCTGAAAGGTTTCTAAAGTGCTGTGATAAACCTAATGCCACTTCCTGGAGCAGGCATAAAGACATATGAAAACACACTCTCCAGCCAGCCGAGAATGCGGTTTTGGTAGCAGCGAGGAAGCCACCTCTGTCACTCTGGGAAACGTGTTTAAAAGAAAGCTGAGTTCTAGTCCTGGCTCACAGTGTAAGGGGAGTGGTGATTTAGTAATCATTCAACTTTCCCATTATAGCATCTCATGCCTGCAAAGCTTGCAGAATATTGGCACTATCCCAAAATATCTCCAGCACTGATAAGACATCACCAAGCACGAGAGTGTAATGATGCATCACCAGCTCCCCACACAGCAACATGACACGAACATCACTGAAGAACAAGATAGTGACTTTATCACTGAGTAATTTAATTGATGACTTGAGCTCTAAATAGCCACTTCCCTTCACCTGCTCAGCTGCATCCCTACTTCTAAAGATGTCATCCACACTGAACTAGCACTTACTGTTGTGATACTGCATGGCAGCAAATAAAAGGAAAAAGCTCTTGTGGAAGTTCATTAACTTTAAGCTAATGCATTTCATGATAAACAAAAAACTGAATCACTGGGGGAGGGAGAACAGCTTTGATTAACAGGAGATGACCTGTAAAACAGCAGGAATGACCAAAAGCCAGATGGAGCAAAGAGTAAAACAGAGGAAAATGGAGAAGCTAGAAGAATGGAAGAGAATACTGTCTCTCAGCCCAGGGCTGGCAACACAAAACCTCCAAGAGGTAGGTTCCCTAAGTATATATTAGATAAAGTCAAATGTCTGTCCCAAAGCAGGGTGGGTGTCAGGGTGTTCATTTATTTTATTCCTTTTCAGAGAAAAAATATACAAAGAAGCTGAGGGGAGACCTGGATATGAAACCATGTCAATTTTTTTCACATACTCTGACTCCCATGATCTTTTTGGTCACTAGCTTTTTCAAGATAACTTGAGTAATAAAGTTTCTGCTTAGCCTGAAGAGAAGCTGGGACCCCACCTCTCAGTTACACAGTTATCA
This sequence comes from Dicaeum eximium, assembly GCA_013396995.1. Classification (NCBI taxonomy): domain Eukaryota; kingdom Metazoa; phylum Chordata; class Aves; order Passeriformes; family Dicaeidae; genus Dicaeum; species Dicaeum eximium. The sequence goes on from VWZP01000227.1 coordinate 1,558,542, forward strand.
AACTCCATGGCTGTATTTGTTTCTCCATGAGCCCATACACGATGGAGTTAGTTTGCCTTTCCCACCCAATCCCTACTCCAAAACTGCTTTCTCTACTCATGTCTTGGACTGACATTGTCCCTTTGTATCATCTTCATATCACTCTAATATCATCTACATCCTGCACTCAAATGCTTAGTTAAAAGACGTGGTCTGGACTAAAACAAAACTTGTGACCCTCTTCATATTTCTAGGTGTCATTGCATACCAAGGCTGAGGTCTCTTAAATCTCCCAGACTTGGGGAATGCAGGCAAATTCCCACAGCTGAGCAACTCAGAATTGCACAGGCTTCTAAAATTCCTCCAAATTTCTTCATTCAGTCTCTAAACAGAGTAGGGATGTGGAACATGTTGGTACTTGAAGCTTAGAACTACCTCTCGGTTAATTACATATTTGATTATGTAGGACTCTGTTGGCTGACATACACAAAAGCTAGGGCATTCCAGTAAAAGAAAAAAGTAAAAAAAGTAAAATAAATAGAAAGACCTACTGCCACAACGTGGCAGGAGTTAGGAATGATGAGAAACAAGGTCCTCTGGCTTCATGTGTGGCATTTACAATATGGAAAACTCAATGCCACACATGAAGTACAGTAAAAGTAACAGAAACAACAAAGTAGTTCTTGGTTTCCTTATTTAAACACTTCAACTACAGCTGGAAGCTCCCCTTCTGCAAAAGCAACTCAGTCAGCACAAGCCTTCTGAACTTTTTCTCCCAACTTGCCTGGTAGAAAAAATATAGTTTCTTGCTTCTCTGTGACTGAATTTTTAAAAGTATGTGTGCATATTTAGTGAGGTTGTTGAATTATGGAAACCAGAGCTACACCCAGCAGATATTCCTCAAAAAAAGAAAAGGCTTTTGTGCATTTTGATTGGAATGACTGCTAAAAATACTCTAATGCAGCTGTTTAATTTGCTATAGCTCAAATGCTAGTTTTACACTTTTAATTGCTACTATACAAAATTCTTTGATTGCATTTGATGAAATTAAGATTTCCAGTGTTTAGTGATTAAACCTGGGGAAGAAAATGTAACCACATGCTAGTTAAAATGTTAATTGTCTGTGCTGGGAAACCTAGGTGAAAAACTATTCAGATAGTTGTCAGAGCTCTAGTTATACCTATCTTGATAAACTTCTCAAAAAAATAATTATTCTACAGTATCCTAAGGGTCAAAAAATGTATAATGTGTCTCTTATTAGAAAACCTAGATCACAGTGCAGTTGCATAATTTTGCACTTATTTCTGAGGATAAAATGCCTCCCTGAAACAGCAAATGTCACATTTTCAAAGACCCAAGATAGCCCTGTTTAGGTACAGGTATTTTGTGGGTGCAGTTTTTACACACTGGCCCTCAGGCATGCAAACACCAGGATTCACATGGACAAAAGCTATACACTGGGAGTGCACAAATATCGTGTGTGTAAATAAGAGAGATGTTTACAGGAACACACAGAGCTTCGTGGTTGAGGTGTTTTGCTATGCACACAGACACACAGGGTTTGAGCTCTCCTGGACCGATGCCGAAAGCCACCCGCATTTAACCACATGTTCTTTTGTGTGTTGTACCTTGACCACCTCAAGGCAAGAGCCTGCTGGGGAGAGAGCAGAGTTTCCACCGTAGGACATCAGAGCTCTCACTGTACAAGCACTGTTCAACTACTTTTCCTTGTATAAGATGCATGCCACAGCCCTTCTCTCTCTAAAATTTGAAGTGCTCCAAGATTGTTTAGTCTTACTGTAATGATGCTGTAGCAGTCGTGCACTTCATCTGATAAATTTTCTCTATCTGGCATAGGTAACTGTTGTGTCAATATCAGGGATAATGAGGCTGGTGTTCAGATTATATTCTGGGAACTCGAGTCTGTCACCCCAGACAGTGTTACTCAAGCATAGCTCTGTCAACAAACTAAACATACTGCTCTTTCAAACAGGAGCAAGCCATATGAAAGGGAAAGCTGAAGTGCCAAGGAAAAGCTACAGTGGGTGTTATTGGAAGCATGTACCACAGGAGCATTTGCTCTCACAAAGTCTATGAGAAATACAGCAATGACTAAAGCATGCTGTATCTATTGCAGAATCTGAGCCTTCATGTAAATGCACACCAAGTACTGGACTTTGCTGCTGAATAAAAACTGTACACCTACTTCACCAGCAGCACAGGGACACAAGGAATCTAACAGAAGCCTCTGCTCCGCTGTATGCATGCAGTAGGCTGTACTTAATTCAGGCATGCCATTTTTTCTCATGCTGTTACATTTTTACCTAGTAATTATATTACAAAGGCACATAGGGAAAGGACAAGTACACAAAGCACAGTATCTTTCCATTTTCTTCCTCACTGCAAAAATGCCAGCATTTGAGATGATCCCTGACTGAATCTTACAGTACTAAATTCTACCTTCTTTTAGGAATCTAGTATATTTTTGCACCATGGAATTTTACTTAACCAAAATATTTTACGTCAGGCACAGCTCCTGAGCACTGTTGTCTAGTGTATAAACTCTAGCCATACTTACATACAGCAATCTGCAAAAGCTTTATAAAGTCATTTCTTACAGTACCCCAAATGATAAAAGCATGAAATCCTATCTTCATGTCAGTATGTCAGTTGTGCAGCTCTCATGGATTACAGTAAAAGTGGCATGTACATCTGGGGTTTTTTGGTTGGTATTGCGCTTTTTTTTTTTGCTTTTGTTTTATTTGGTGTTGTTTTGGGTTTGTTTTGGTTTTTTTGGGGTTTTTTTTTTTTTTTGGCGTGGGGATGGGAGAGGGGGTTTAGGATGGGCAACAAAGAAAAACATTTTGCATGAACACTTGCAGAAAGAATTGGACTAATTTCCTAGCCCAGAAATCTGGAGGAGGTGCTGTGGCAAAGATTCAGTGCAAGACTGTGATCAAAACACAGATGTGTAAACTCTGTCTCCGGCAAGGGGCTGATCATGGTGTGCCTGTATGACATATTACTGAGAGGAGGAAGGGGATAACTGTGAGACAAGAGTTCCCACATGTGCCAAAATTCCCCATGCAGCCAGATGCCTGTGCATCATCCACGCTGCAACATGTGCTTGTGTATGACCCACAACATGGAAGAGGTGAAGCCTGAGCTCCCTTAACCCTGTAACAGTGTCCCTAGATATGTCCCACAGTGCCCACTATGAATAATGGGAGCACAGGTAGGGAAGAGAGCTGTGCTCTACGAATCAGCCCCAGCCCCATGAGCCTACACACAGCCTAGGTGTAGCCAGCATGGGTTCAGAGAAGTCCCACACTTTCTTTGCATTGCTTTCCCTGCTACAGAGCATATAGGAAAAGCCTGACTTGTCTACTTTCTGAGTGTGTAGCCATGGCTAGAGTATTTTCAGGAAACCACACCAGAAGTATTTCCCCTATATGTTAATAGAAATGGCACCTGTATTAGGCAGTAAAATCCCTCACGTTGATTTTGCTACATCCTCTGGCACTGATGCATTCAGGTCCTCAAAGGCTCATTATAACTTAAGTCAGTCCACTCCTATCCTGCTAAATATATGGTTGCAGAAGTTAAATAAATGTCATTAGGAAAGCTGTGATCTTCCCTCAGTCATCTCAGGTATTTGCTAAATCTGCCTTTTTCCATGGTGTTTTCTGTGATCATTTTGATGCCTGCAGCTCCAACAGAGGTAGTAACAACAGGAGCACTTGTTTATACAAGCCATGAAGAGCTGTCTGCATCAGAGTACTGTTCTCTTTTGATCTCACACACACTTACACTTTTACCTATTGAGTCCATTTTTTAAACTGCGGCTACTCTTCCCATCGTTTCCAGAAATCTCAACTCATTAATGTTAAAATAAAATTTCTTCTAATAGACTGATTTTTTTTTTGGTGCCAATAAATACAGAAAAAAAAATGTTTCCAGTTTCATGATTCTAATTAAATAATTAAGATTGTACTAATGGCACAGGCTTATTATAATGACAGACAATACTTTTTGATACAAAGCCAAAATAATAATCTGGAAAAATCCTGTCTCATTAAGCCTGAAAACAAGTCAGATTTTAAAGTGTATGCTGTGGAACTTACGAAGATAAGGAGCAATCTTGCTGTTTATTGATTTTTACCAGAAATAAAGATTAAGGACTGTTACAATGTTTTTTCCTAATCTTTGCATTGAAGATAGAGGCTTATTCAAATTATAGTGAGCAGCAAAACCCATGCACTCTGAGGCATGACTCATGTTTTCTTCTTTTGAACTCCCAGTCCAAAAGCAGCATGCGTGGTAGAAGGCATGGGTTCATTTGCCAACGCATGACATTTTTCATGCTGTCACAACACATCTTGTGTCAGCTAAGCTGCCAGCCAAGAGTGGCACCCACCAGCTGCAGAGGATGCTCATCACCTCCATTCCCAGTTGGTGGGAAAATGCATGTAGGAAAAAGTTTGGACACATTGAGCAATGCTGTTTCTAACAAGTTATTTGTAAAAAAGCAGACAAAAAACAGCTCCTTATGACAAAATTGTAAAAGATCATATAGCAGTGACACAGAGTCTTTCAGAAACAATTCATTAGAATATAAGTATTTATAATGTACATATATTTATATATCATTATTTAAATATAAATATTTAAATATTCTTACGCATGCTCTGGCACAAAAAATACTGCAAAGTCTGTATAACCAAAGCAAAAGGCGATGAAAGATCCTGTACAACTTCAGTTCCCCCTCCCTATCCCTCCCTCAAACACTGAAGTTACCAGGGTTGCACAGATGTTTTGAGATCATAACACAGGGTCAGAGGATAACTGGTAAGGTCAGCTGGAAAAGGGGGAATGTAAACACTCCTTTTGGACCTTCATGAATGGGACTCTCAAAATAAAAACTTCAGGCTGGAATAAAAATGAGATAATCTGACTCCACTGCTCTCCTATACTGTATTAGTTTGGGGTTGCCAAAGTCTTCTACACAATTCAAATTTTTTTACCTGCTGATTTTTTAAATTCCACTCCAGAAAAGGCAATAGTAAAGGGATCGAAAGTCTAACCTGGTAAGAATAATTTTACATTAAGGAACAATAAATAAAAAGAAAATATATTCTGGAGGTTTTAAGCAAACCAAGTAAAGCTTTTCTTCTGTTCCATCATGAGAGAGCAGCACACTCTACTGGCTGTTTCCTTGCAGTTTTCTAGATAAAGCCCTACACATTACTGTAAATCAGGATCTTTTACTGTTCCACTGATACTATCAGAGAAAATACGGTGTAGCTGGAAAAAAAGGAAAACCAAAGGATATGCACAGCAAGTCCTGCTTCTGCCACCGGTTCATGTTGCTGGAGGCAAATGACTCGACTTGCAGCACTGCAGTTTCCACATTAATAGAGCAAGGAGAATGAAACCAACCACTGCAATGCACACTGACCTTCACAGTCTAAAAGCACAGACTGAGAGAATTAGTGCTGTTGTTCCAATATTCACAATGAAAACACAATGGTAGAGGTTTATGTTTCCTCTTTTATACCAGCTCAGTAGTCCAAGATTCATCAACTCTGCAGCACAGCACAGTGTCAGGAGAATGATGTCTGTATACTTATCAAGATGTTTGTGGTTAAACTCCCTCTGTTCTTTCATTTTGCATCTCTGTGCAAATACACCATTTTGCCTGGGAAGTCTATAAGTGATGAAACTGAAGACGGCTATTTTGCTGATTTTGCATGGAGTACATTACAAAGAGATGTCATTCACTCTCATGAAAAGTCCGTCTCAGAGGCATGTACCCTACATGCCAAGCTGTGTGTCAGACCACAAGAAACAGTTAAACTGGTGCTTCAGTGTTGTGTGAGGCTTCTGCTGTTAGCACACAGTACACAGAATCCAGTTTCATGTATCTGATGGCTTTAACATGTTATTCCCTTCAAAATATAGCAAATCAGTACGTTCCCAAAATGTTACAGTTAAAAAAAAGCTTGCATACTTAAACATCCCTCAATGTCATATACAGAGAACTAACTCTTCTTTCAGATTGAAATAAACTAACCTATTTTAAAAAAAATTCTCAGCTGCTAAAGCGAAAACACTGATTTCACAAACAACTATCAGTTGTCATTAGTGTACTGCAAAAGTTTGAAACAAATATCTAACTTTAAATTTATGCAGTTGTGTGTAGAATATCACTGCTACTGACACGTTTGCTTCCTTATGACAGACTACACTAACTTCTTTGTAATTCAAAAGAACATAGTTTCATTCCTCAACTACACCTTTGCATATGGACAGACTGCTTAGAACACTATTTAAAGAAACTTCCAAACTGGAGATAGAGAATTAAGACAGAAGAAAAAAAAGTAACAAAACCCCAGATCCTACAAACAATTTTGTTTATATTTACATAGCAAATTTTTTATTAATAGCAAATTTCTTTCCTATAAATTCACTTAATGATTTTGCCTTTTTCTGATTGCAGATAAAGAAATACAATCAAACTCTTACAGAGTCTACAAAAAAACCAACATGATTACAAGAGACTTGCATCCTTTTATTCTACAGAGAAAGAAACAATTCCCTGGGGGTTACTGAAAGTCAAACTGGCTCTTATGTGCAGCTGCAATTTTTAGTTTATATGAAAACAAATCAATATCGCGTTCACAAAACTCTGACTCCTTCTAATAGCACTAAGCTGAACTCTCCTTTATTAAATTCTCAGCAGAATTTCAAGTTTATTTTTCTAGGTTTAAAAGAGATTACATTCAACCAATCACACCTATGAAAAGAGTATCCAGCCCTTTTATTTGAAAAACTGGACAAGAGCTTGTTTCGTGAAACTACTCCACTGTGTACAAAAGAATATATGATCATGAACAGCATCCCAGGAAAATAGGTAAGATGGTTTTCAGAGAAATTTTCTTTCAGAAAAATGGGGCAACTGGCACTTTTCACACACTTCTTTCTGTCTCACAGCTAAGGAGGGATGAAATTTAACCCTGTAAGAGAAGCTAAATCCTTCTGGTATTATAATTCAACCAGTCAGACTTCAATTCCTTCGTCCTTAGGGCTTGATTCAAAACCTTTTGAAGTCAATAGAAAGACTTCCCCTGACTGCAGTAACTTTGGCTCAGGTTCTAAGCCATGTTTCCATACCTTTCACTCACCCTTATGCCTTCACACCCTCCCAAGCCTTGGAACCAGTGTGCAGCCTCAGGGCTGCTCTAAATTACTTTAGCTAATATTATCTCCCAAAGAACTAACTGCAGGGGGGGGGGATACAGCAACAATCTATTGTACCTTCTCCTCTGCTGTATCTCCACAATGGCCTCAGAAGAATGGTTGGCTTGAGACAGCTGAGATTTTTCGTGCACCAAAAGAATTCATATCCAGAAACTAATTCAGCTGTTTTTATTTTAATGGCAGAAAATAATGCCAGATTCTGGCTGGAAACAACTACAATTCATCTCAGAAAACAACTTTCTCCCAGCCCTGCATTCCTTCCCAGCAAAGAGGACCTACTCAGAGCTGGGCTCTGGGAGCCCTTCACGGCAGGGGAGTGCATGGAATAAGGCCCTCCACATCCCAATAGCACCAATTAACAGAACGGACACTTAAAATAGCAAGGGTCAGATGCATGGGTACTCTCCTTTTTTCATGGCCATTACAATCAGTCTAAATTTGTAAAGGTAGCATTCACAGTGCCCATTACATGTTTTTTAAGTGTCTCTAAATCTGGCTGAGTCCTAGCAGGATGCCATCCAGAACCCTGGGTTCCTCTTGGAGAGGTGCTGCCTTTCTCTTTTTTCCTCTATAATCTCCATCTCCATGGTATTCTAGGCAGCCATGCATTATTCAGCAGAGCATTGAGTAGTGTGAGTGACATTTGTGGGTCCTTTTTCCCTTCATATTCTCATCAGAGAGAATTATATTTCATTGTTATCAGGCCCAGTGTAATGGTCAGATGGTATGGACTGTTGGCAGAGCCACTTGCCAGAAACAGCTCTCCCATTGTCACATACATGTGTCAAAGCCATTTGACCACACAAGCATTTCCTGAAATCCCATTTTATCTCACTGTTACTGAAATTAAGGTAAATTCCAAAGGTCTAAATGAGCAGCACAAAGGAACTGACTGCTGAACTCCATAAAAATGCAGTCAGTGCAATTTTGATTGAGAGTCTAACAACAGCAAAACCAGGTTAAAATAGAGGAAAAAGTTTACTGAGAATTGGGATAATGGGATATGGATCAATTGTCTTCAGTTTGTACATCTAGGTAAAAATTAACTTCTTTAATAAAATGATGTCATTTTCAAATCCAGAAGAAGTTTGTAATTTTCTGGTAAAATAAGAAGTGCAGAGCAGTTGAAATGCAGATTTTACTGCAGAAAATATAACATAAAAAATAAATCACTCTCCACAGCACAACCAAAAGCGTATTACACAGAAAATCAATCGACAAAGCTTTACAACTACCAAAGCCATTGCGTTATTTTTTATTTTGCTAGATCCTGCTCACTAATTTTCAACCTTTCTTTTAAGTGCAATAATAATATTGAAAGGGTCCATTTTATTTACTTATCTCCTTTAGGATAATGTGACAGTCTCCCAACCTGTCTGCATGCTCATACCTTCTCCATTTGAATTAACTAATTGCCTTAACCCCACAAAAACGACAAGCGATGTTCACTCTGTACTGTTTGTACTTTTCAATATTTCTTAACTAAATTTGCTCAAAAAATTTTTTGTGTAATCACTGACAGAAATTCTGGAATACATGCAGTCAAAAAATTCCTCTTCGGGATTTTAAAAAGCATGCCAATGTAGAGAAAAAATCTAATGATCACATCAGCTCATCATCAACAGACACAAACACATCCTTCTAAAATAGACTCTGAATTACCCATTAATAAACATCTAGGCTGCGTGGAGTTATTTCTATCTTGCCGCCTAGTATTTTTTGAAAGCTTGATGAAACATAAGCATGGCAAAAGAGAAATGTTGCTACAACCTGCAGTTGCATGAAATAGGAAGTAATCAGGGGTCTGCCTAGTTTCAGTTGCACCATCTAAATGTGGAAGACAACCCTGACCACTGGGAAGTGATTACTAAGCACAGAGCCAGCTGCATGGATGTGTTCTCTTTCCCAAAGCAACTTTCCAACACTTGGCCTGCTGCAGAGCCTGCCAGACAATGTCACACATGACTGTGTTCGTGGGCCAGTGACCCACTGTGCTCTCCACAGCTGCTGCCTGCTGACACTGGTGGGTTTGCTCCTACCTGAATTCAGTTTAAGCAAGCTGTCTGGGCTTTCATGTGGTCAACAGGCTGAAATAGGCATCTCCTAAAGGCAGCTCATCTCACCTTAGATTCTTATGTTGCTGCTCTCTAGAGATGTCCCTGACTACACAGGCAACTCCAGCAACCAACAGAAACAAGGAACTCTATAGCAAGCTGGGTAAGACAGATGCTGTGTTCAGGGATCAGGCTGCAGCTGGGGTCTTAGAAGGGTCTGGCTCAGACAACAATAAACACAGCATCCACTAAGAACTTTGCTAGGTGCTTCTGGACTTTAGGAGAGTCCCCCTAAATAACCATTGGGCTGGTGAATAGACCCTGCTGGGCATTAGCACTCTTACTCTAGACTTAAAAGTGGTGGGTTTTGTCTCTTCCTACTTTTATCCACATGGATTTGATCCACTGGTGAATAAGAGAAAACCTTTTAATATTTGGAGAGCCACCTTACAGTAAGGACGTTTCAGGTACTCGTGTATCTACAACACAGAACTGCTAAGCTGTAGCTTGAAATTCCTATTGCACTGTACAAGAACAAGTGATTAGTGTGTACAACTGAACAGCAGCAAATTCAAACTTGAAAGGAGGAAATACTTTTTTTCAAACAAGGTGTAATTGGACCTTGGAGCTCATTATGGCAGGATGTTACTGGGGTTATGGTCTTATGAGAGCGTGGGCATGTACTGAAACAGTAGTAATATCCAGGCTTGTAATAGTTAATGCTTAAAGGAAGAGTATGGGAACAAAAATGAAACCTTATGCTTCAGGATTTAAAGCAATCTCAATTTACTAAGAGAGATCTTTTCTGAGTGTGATGAAAAGAGAGAGGAATTATCCACCCCTGCCTGCTCTGAGCTACTGAAACATTTCTCTGAAATACCTCATTCTGGATGTTGTTGAAAATAAAAGTATTTGGATGGATCTCAGATTTGATCCAGGCTGGCATTTATGTTACCAAATATCTCCTGTATATTGCACTGTTGATTGTATACTACAATAGATTGTACTGTATGCAAGGTAGCTTTCTTTAAGGACAGAATATTCAGATGGATTAACTAACTACTTGTTTATTTGTTTACTTTAGGGTCAGAGATGTCTTTTCAAGCCACATATATATTCATTTCACATGAAGTGCAATTAGACTTTGGAGCTCATAATCACACCATCTCCCTGGGGTATATGTATGTAAGAAAAGATTCTGTATTTTTAGCTGTCTCTGAGGATCACAGAGATCACAGTTCAAGCAGTTTAGGCAAGGGTATTCCTCTGGGAAAAATGGTAGGCTGTGAACAATTCCCACTGACACTGTCAGAGACAGTACATGCAAAATGATGGTACTTGCAGCCCAAAGAAAATGCTACGGGCAGCAAGGGAGGGTTGCACATACCCACAGAGGTTTCAGCCATATTAAAATAAGATGGGTTATTGTTAGCATGAGGTGAGAAATTTTCCCCTCATCAACTAATAGAAGGCCTGGAATACAGAATATGCTGAATTATGTATTTTGCTGGGGAAATAACTGGAAATATTTTCTAATTGAAAAGGAGACAAGTGGATTTAAAACATATCATGTTTTTAGACGACGACGTTTCCTCAGTATGGAAGAAGAGGTATAAATATTGCATTTGAAAAATGTCATGTTGATAAAAAAGCTACAGTTTCACCAATATAAAATATGAATGTAAACAACATGTCTGTCAGACATGGCTATAACATACTGCTTAGCACTGCTAACTTATAATATACTCCTATAATTGTTAGTTCTCTTAATGAAAGAAAGACACTGCATAAATTCTTGAACACGTGTTTCACTTTTCCAGCTGCCTTGTGCTGTAGAACATCATGCTAACAAGAAGTGATGCTAACAAGAAGCTAAAACCAGTGTAGCAAATGGGGCATTTAAATATATATAAACATACAGACATTCATATATAAATAGAAACTAGCTATTTTGGGGAAATGAATGGATCCCTAGACAGACATATTTCAGTTTAATATTACCTATATTTTCCTACATGGTAACCATTAGAGTCCTGCTTAATCAGAAAAAAAATTGTTATGCTCACTGCTAAAATGGAAAGTCAATATTCAGCTATCATCTCTTTTACGTTCAATATGAAATTTTGTCTGTCAAGCACAGGGAGGAAAAAGTATATGACTTTTGACATTTTTCTTAAGTCACTTCAAATCAATACTTGACACCTATATGTGTTAGTAAAAGGTGTGTGTGCTCATGTTCAGACCAGTGCCATAAAGACTGCCAGCATGCAATAGCTAATAAGGTCAGAAACCCTTAACCTGTTTTTTATTAATAATTAATAAAAGAGCATGTTTTAATACCATCTTCAAATGTATTGTTCTTACATTGTCTCAAAGAGTACATTGTTTCTGTTCTTTCCTGTGCCAAAAATCCATGTTTTCTGTTGTGATTTTCAGTCTTGACTCAAGTACAAAGCATCAACATCATTATTTGCTGTGAACTGCAGCCCAATATTGCTGCAGGGTGACATACTTCTATCTAACCAGCACATCATAAAAATGGTATTCTGTTTGCACCATGCACTAAATACTGACTGCATGGTCATATGCAAGCATAAAGCTATCATCTTTTTTCTGAAACAGAAACAAAAATCTAAAAACAAATCAACGGGACCGACATAAAACAGGTTGAGATGTTCAATACCTAATGATGATCACTAAGTCTGTAAGCTTGAGTGTCTGATTAAACGGAGAGGCAAAAATGACCCTTTGAACTTATAACCTACTGGGGGTGGTTTCTGCTGCAGTAACACCCCATTTAAACCCTGTGGCTACAGTACATCTGCGGTTCACTGGCTATAATTACAGCTTTAATACTGTAACTGTAGCAAACAAGTCCCATGGTGTATTAGACTAAACACACGAGGCATTTTGTCCTCTCGACTACAGCCTGTTTAATGGCATTTCAGGCTCCAGCACATAAGTCTGCTCTTGGCCACGCACTCCCAAGCAGTCAAAGTTGGCCTGAACTAGTTCCAGAGGAACACCGATCCAGCCCAACTGGGCATTGGACAATTACTTGAGAATATCATTTAGGGTTGAAACTGATATTTATCTAGTGATTGAAATCAGTTGGGAACTCAGATACCGCTGTGTCAGCATTATGTCTTTCCTGGAGCCTTCGGCACTGTTGGTTTGGCTTATTCCTACACTGGGCATTTACAGCTGGGCTGACGTGGCAGCTGAAGAAGCAGCACTCTGAGTGTATTTGTTTGTGTTTTTTTTATTATACTTCTCTCTTTATCCTGGCCTCTCTCCTGAAAAAAAAACAAACACAACCCACATCAGGAGAACTGAACTCAGACCATCCTTTCCCTTCCTTTTCAGGAGCCTGCCCATGCTCCCCCATTGCCATGCATTGCAGGCAGGAGTCCAGGCCAGAGCCACAGACTCAATTTGAGCCTCTTTTGTTGGACATGTTGCAATGTGCAGCCTCATCTCTATAACTTCCCAAAGAGAAATTGGTGTCTACTTAGGGTAAGTGACCTGGGGAAACTCTTTAAATGTGACGTTTCCCTCTGCCTTGCTCAGCTGTCCTGGCTTTACCTCTGCTGTTAAGGACTGGCCAGTGGAGCTCCTGCTGCCATGTGTCATGATCCATGTATGTAGATCCCTGTAATCCTCCCTTTACTGAGAGGTTTCAGCCAGCCAACCCTGTCCAGAGGACCAACTTTGAATAGCTCGAGTATTCCTTAAATTCTGCTCTAAAATGAGTCATTAGCAGTCATACCCTTATCCTGACCTTCAGAGTAAGAGCCAATTTTATTTTCCAAGTAGGATTTCACTTTTGCTTTTCTTCACAAAATTATCATTTTTCCAGTTTTCTGATTATATCGTTTGGTCAGTGAAACTTCATGGTCCTGCCAATGCTCCTGCCTACCACAGTTGGACATTTCTCTTACAGACTTTTTATTTTTCTTTCATCTTCTTTCAAAACCATTATTCAGTATTTTCTCCTACATAGCATGTTTATCTAAATGTAGCATGAACCTGAATATAAAGAAGACCTGACATTTTGCCTGTGAGGTGGAATTAGGCACCAGTCTTTAAAGCAAGGCCTTTCCTTTGCTCCCCCACCATTCATCCTTGAACCTCTGCTCCTCTGTACCCCACTCTCTTTCACAGCTCCTTCCTTTCAGCTGTCCTCTCCCATTACCATAAAACACCTGCATCCACATTCCCATTTCTTCAGCTGGAAAGCCCAGAGACACTGTTCTATTCCTACAGGCACTGCAGAGGCTTGAAGGAGGCATGCTGTTTACTTGTCTGTGTGTTAAGTAGAAAGTTTTGTGGTTCCTGACCACAAAAAAAAAAAAGTCACAGCGAATAAGGCAAGTATAAGGCAAGTATATTCTTAGGGCAACTATTTGGAAAAAAAAAAAAGTTTTGTTTGTTTGTTGTTGTTGTTGTTGTTTATTTGTTTTTATGTGGGAGAAATTGTAGATTTAATAAATTATCAACAGTAGCTTACACCAGTACCAGGGTCTGGTGGGAGCTATTCCACCAGCTGCAGGTAGAGAACAAATCAATGGCCACTTACAGCCTCATATGACAGCCTCCTGCCAAAACAGTCATGGCATTTCCTTAAAATATTGGAAGAGTACTTGGCACTCCGTTTGGTCAAGGGAAAAAGCCTGCACATGAATATTTAGATGCCCACTATATATCCTCAAAATAATGTAGGTTGGAACTTAAAAAAAAATATATTGCCTCTAATAATAATAGTAACAGTTCACAGGATTGTAAGTACCTTTCAGCCTAGGTTATCAAAACACTTTACAAAGGCAGTTAAGTAAGTATCATTATATCTATTCTACTCTGACGTGACAATGACTTTGTGTCAGCTATAACTGAAGAACAATCCAATACTTACCCATTATTCAGCTTCCCAAAATAACCTGCAATTCTCTAAGCAGCTCTAACAGGAAAACAAAGTTACAAATGGGGCAACTGAATGATTCATCCAACAGTAAATTTAACAGTTTATTCTCCTAATGGACAGAGCTACCACCTCATTGCACTCGTGCTGCAAATAATGACAACTTGTATAGACACAGAATCTTTCACCCTGGATGTTTGCAAAGCCCTGCACAAATTCTGCAGTAACATCTGAGAACTGCCACATGGCAGCACAACACAGCCACCTCTGGGAAGGAATGCAAGCAGCATACTGAAACAGAAAATTAAAGAAAAAGCTCACACAAATGTTAGCTTTTCCTAAAGGAAATATGAAAAGGAGCATAAATTCTCAATGTAGAAATACAGCAGAGCTCTTTTTGGTAGGTAACGTGAAAGTTATGGTGAGACAATCAGTTGAAGAATTTAGGGGTTTCCTAAATAAACACAAAAGCCAGGGCCCCAGCAGGTGGCCAAGTTTGATATTCAAATCTAACATTTTACATGTGGAGTTTTCATTAGGACAAGGTTACCACATGATGGACAATCTGTATATATTTGCAGATGTGGCATGCAGGGAAGTCAAACCTGGGCAAGAAGCATAATTCACAGCAATCTCTCTGCCCGAGAATAGCTGAAGGCAATGTCCAATCAAAGTACTGTCAGTGCAGCGCTCGGCGAATAAATGAGTTGCTTTGACAGGAAATTCCAACAGCAATTTTAATTCTGATCAGGCTTCAGGAAGTGGAAAGAATAAAAACACATCAATTATAGTGACAGGAAGTTTTAAATCACATGGCAAGCAGCTGCTGCCAAAGGACATGTCTGCCAGCTTTGTTAAGAAGTATGGTATTTTGGTGCGACCAAAATTTTGCACCAAAGTTTTACAGGCTGACATCAGTCTCTAATTGCATGTTATTCCACTACAAGGGTAAGGAAAATGACACAGTGCAGACAGCACACCATCATTACAACAAATCAGAAAGACCAGTTTTATTTTTTTTTTAAATCCTGACCCAAACTGAGAGTATTTATAACAACTCCAGAACACACCACCAGTAATGATATGGACCACGTGCACATCTACCTCAGTGAAGCAGGCAACCCCAGCAGCAAGGCAGAGACCATCCTTTCCTGAATCAGCTTCAAGCTGCAGAATGATCAGCACTTTAATCATTTTGCATGCACTGCCTTTTTTCATTAATCCATGTTGTGAACAGTGACCACTGCAATGAATCAGTGCACTGAGAGCAAGCCTGAAGTTTGCTACCAAGCCTGACATTTGTTGATGTTCTTACTGTATGTTGCAGGCCCGGTCTACCAGACAGCTTCCTTCAGTTATATGGGTGCTTTTCCATGTTCCCTGTGCAGTACCAAGTAACACCAACAAATTCTGGGCTAGATTTCTTATCACAGAATCACAGTCACAGAATACTGAGGGTTCATCCAGCCAAACTCCACTGCCAAGGCAGGGGCACCTAGAGCAGGTTACACAGGAATGCAGCCAGGCAGAACCTAACTAAGCTGGCCTGAGAATGGGATGGTGGGACTTGGGTGGGCAGCAGGTAAAGATCTCAGGCTACATTTCTAATTTGCCTCTAGGGGATCATGCTTCAAATGGTTATCACTTCAGGAAAGTCATTCAAATGGATGCAAATTGTTCTTTCATGTACACTGAAGCTGTCTTATACAGCACTGGGATGGAGAAGGGCATTAAAGCTAATGTAAATGTGATTTATAGTCTAGCACAATGCTGTAAAGCAGCCCAGCTATACAGAGGATTTAGAACACTGAAATAATATCTTGATCTCTGTTTTGTCAACAGGAATTTTGTAATTGGCTTCAGCAAGTATTTATCTGCTAGAGTCCAAGAAGGGAATTGTTGTTGCTGCCTTCATGACACACATCTACAGGAGGTTAGTAGGATGTGGCAAGTGCCATTCAAGGCAAAGTGACCAAAGAAGTGTGTTGAGCAGACAAACATTGATTTACTCATCTCCTACATGGATAACTGATTTACATCCCTCACAAGTGAATTATATCCTCTGCTGTACAGCTTTCTGGCTCAAATAACTCCTGCTGTCCCTTTACTGAAATCACCAAGAGGGTCAAAGGGTTCAGAGCTGAAGACCATTTCAGGGTGGGCAAGTACAGGACAGAAAAGTTTGCCCTCAGGAAAGGAAATGTTCATGAGTTTTGTGATTCACATGGACACAGATAGCACAGTACTTTCTAGAGTACTTCATAAAATGCAGAAAGAAATAATCAAAAGTGACAGAAATATTTATGCAGATTTAGCAAAGGTCACCGAAAAGTGTGTCATTTTAACAATGCTGGCAAGCTTTGTATAAAGTTTTGCTTTTCAAAGGGAATACTTTTCAGTATAAAGACTACTGGAGGAAAGACAAACTAACTCTACATAAAATTTTTCATTATGCCTTTGGAAACGGTGTGAATATTGGATTCCAAAACAAAGGAAAAAAACCTGTCAAGATAAGACATGATATATCTTTTTATTTCATTTTAACTTCTACTTAAATAGTAAAAGAAGCTAAAACATGAAAGTGCTCATAGCTTCCTGCATAATTATCTACATTCAGATTTCTCCTCAGGAGAGATTCTCTGGGCTTTGATCCAGGGATTTTGAAGAATTTAAGGGACATAGAGGAGCCAAATCTCATATTTCTTCAGAAGGAAATATGGTATCATTTACTTATGATTTTAAGGATGTTCTACACATGGACAATCTGGCCTGAAGCTGGACACAAGGAAAAATACAGGCAGAGTTATTAAATGTCCATTATTTTTGTATATCTATTTTTATTATTTTTTTCCATTGTAAGATTCTCTTTATATTCGGACAGAATCAGTGTTTCCAATCCAAAGAACACTTCAGGATATCCATAACCTATCTTATTAATTGTTCATATTTTTCATCAAAACAACCCTATTTCAGCCTAAAATTACAGGTTAATGGTGAACATAGTGGTGCTGCAGGGTTGATGGTTAGACTTGATGATCCTAGAGACTTTTTCCAACCTTAACAATTCCACAATTCTAGGATTTTGCATACACAGACAGGTATGTACAATACCTGCTAATGACCACTCTGGCTCGAAATCTCTTTGTGCTTCAATAACTAACTTAAACAGGCAAAAGAGTAAGTGGCACAGATTTCCTATTTCCTGTTTCTGTTCTCCACTACTGTCCCACCAACAGTTAGGAATGTATGTGTACAGACCTGCTTCCAAAATCCAGCAATGGCCTTAATCATGCAGAAGTTTCCCACTTAGGTCACCTAGAAGTGTAACTTGAAAAACAAGACACACCCTTGGATGTGTGCTTGGCTACCCTGACTTCCTATCAAAATGTTCTTAGCAGCACCACTTTCCACAACGCTCTTGTTCTGCATAAGGGCTGGGGCAGGCAGCATTGCACTTCAGCTGAGCTGAGAAAGGGCCCCTTTTTCACCCTAAGATCATTCTTCAAGCCTCTGTTTCTGTGGCAGTTTCACATGCCAATAAAACCTGCTACAGATCAGATCCTCAAGCATCTTCCTCCTTTGTTAATTAGCCACTTTGTGCAACATATCTACAAACAGTGGGGAAAAGATCTTTGGTTTCAGTAATTTTACTTCTTTCCTGCTTGATTTCTTCTCTGTTTTTTTTTTTTTTTAAACAAGAATATAACCAACACCTGGACTCCTACACTTTTGGGCCCTGCCTTTCTGCTTCAAAGGGCCCACTGGTTCCCTGTCAGACTGCCGGGGTTCACAGGCTGATAAACACTCAGTGTGTCATGGGTGTACACAACTCAGCCCTTGGAGTCCCAAGCTTTAATCCCTCTCAGGTTTCTTTTACTTTGTTCCCAAAACTGCTTATCAAAAGCAACTCTAGGAACAAAGGGTACTAGTTAAACATGATGTTGTTTTAGAGCTGGAGACCACATGAATACAGACCCATGCCTAACAGTTTGACCACTTGACAACATTAACCAAAGGCAAAGAGCAGCACTGATTTACCAGGCAGTGAGTTACAGAGCCTTTGATGTCCTGACTGATAGTGCACACTGAAGTGTATACCCCCGTGATGTACGACAAAATTATTCATTGTTACAGCTGTGTGATCTTCCCAAGACCCTGCTCTGCCTTATGTCCAGAGAAACTTCAACACCTGGATGCACAGGGTGACAGTTCTGAGACTGCCACCTTCACGCTCACACTAAATATAAGTTGTTCTGGTTTACACTGCACAGAATCTAGTCCACCAGCTGACAACAGACCCCCAGGGACACAACGTGACACTCAGCTCCTGGTACATTCAGTTCAAGAGCTTCCTGTGCTAACTGACAGAAACTCTACCTTCCCTGAAGGGTACATGGCAGCTTATGAGAAAAAGTTTATTTGATTTGCTCTAATGAACAAAGCTTCACTGGAGACTGCAGTCAGAGCATCTGGAATCAGGAGCAATGCAATAAAATGACTCATTAATCTGTGGTCAGAATTTTTCCCATGTAGGACAGTCAGCTCCTCATATCCTTTCCTTCTGTTACCTCCAGAAGCATCCTGTTAATTTCTGAGGAAAATACAAATATGTCTTTGTGGTTTTCATGATTACCTCCACTTTCTTCCAATTATTTCTTCATTTAATTCCTTTTCATTTCTTCATTCTTTACAATCTAGTATTTATCCACATTCTTTTTCTGTTCATCATGCTTTCTCTTTCATGCCCATCACTGAGAAATATTCTCCAGCTTTTGATGCTCCTTCATCTCTTCAGCTCTTTGTCATTCCACCAAGTGCCAAATGTCACATTTTTCAGCATTTTCTCCAAAGACTTTTTCTTATTTAGCTTATGCCTGGTCCTCTCCAGTATCATTTTGTTTCTTCATCAGGTGGGGAAAAATAGATATGGTGATTTACTGTTGTTATTACTACTGGCTAAAACTTAGAAAACTGTGTTAAAGATCTTAGGTGGATTCAACACTGAGATTCCCCTCCCAGGAGAGCAGTCTCATCTCCAGGTAACCACTGACTATTTGTTTTCCAGCTGATACACTGATAGTCCTGGAAAGCCTCTTCTTTTAGTCACCTTCCAATGAGATCATATGAAAGGCTCTCCTAGCCTCAGTGAGTTGATCAATGATACAAAAGGGTGATGCTGGTACAGGGTGATTTTGTAACCAGTTTCCTATCCAATTCCTCACAACTATTAGAACAAGACACGTTATTTATGGAGATGCCTTTCAACATTCATCTCAGTTTTCCAGTCTCTGCAAAACCACTGGAAGTCTGTAGCCTCCATTGCAGACACTTCTCCAGGGATCATGCTACTCCCTGTAGAGATGTGAGTTGCTCCTAAGTCCTATTCCTCTGGTCCAAGACATCTTGCTTCATTCATTCCTTCCCCGAGGAACTTGTTCAAGATTCTTGCACAACTTAGATCTCACCATCCAAAGAACCACAAAAATACAGCTCTGTGTTTCAGTCTGGCCACACCCAGGCTCAAGATTTTGAAAAGAAAGTGCTTAAAACAAATGAAGAGCCTACCTCTTTTAGCAAGAGCTTACTTCTCAGCAGAAGAGATACTGATTGACAGCTTCAGGAAAAGCACACAGGTCACTGCCCTTTTTAGAGACCCTGAGTGAAAGCCCTAACACACAAGAGATTCAGAAGACTAAAATTCCACTAACTCTAACCAGCCATGGGAATGACCCAGCTTGTTGCAGTGTCTCAGCATGTCTCATAAAATGCACTGAAACATTTGCTAACGAGGCTATCTGCATGTTATTGTTCATTTTTATTACAGCAGCACTAGGAGTGCCCATCAATATCAGGACCTTGTGCCTGGTACAGATGTCAGTGTGTTAACCAAAGGAGAACACATCATTCCATTTTCTACCCCCAACAGAAGCAGTCAATAACAAGACCCTTTCATGTCAGTGTGCCATTTGTACAAATGCTCAGCAGCATGGGTCATAAAAGCTAGCCCACAAGGACTGTTTCAAGGGGAAAAAAAAAAGATTCTTAAATTTATTTTAAGATTCATATCTATGCATACATGCCTGTGCATTTAACCATATAAGTAATTTGCTTAAGTGTAAGAGACCTGCTTTTAAAAACTTCACCACTGTGTCATACCATGGAAACTACCTCAGGGCTACTAGGAAGGGGGTTCAAACATCCCTCTTATAAAACACATCATTATGCATTAGAGGAAACTTCATTCAACAGAGAAGAATGGCACACCAGCTGGAGGTGAACACCATAAAACACAAAGTTTTAATTAAATTCATTAAAAATTCTTTGTCTCTCACTGTGTTTGGAGGCAGATAGAAGCCTTTAACAATGGCCAGTATACAATCAGGTTTGTCAAAACTAATAATAATACAAAAGCATTTGCTTACCCTGGGACATTTTCAAAAAGTTTGAGTAACTGTATTATTTTTAATATGAGACATTTATAAATTATTGCAAGATGTGGCCAGTATTGGAGCAGAGTTGTTGTTTCTATTGTTCATTGAATTGATAAAAGGTGTTAGTAATAAAATGCACATTTTTAGCAGTTGCCAAAGTGAATCAACCTGGAATACAGGGAAGAAGCATATTTTCCCCTTAAAACACATATATATACATACATATATATATATATAGGCCCTATATTTAGTAGGGCCTGTTGCAACAATAGCTTTAAACTAAAAGATATAAGGAAAAGTTTTTTTTCAACGAGAGTGGTAAAACACTGGTGCAGGTTGCCCAAAGAGGTGGCAGATGCCCCATCCCTGGAACCATTTAAGGTCAGGTTGCACAGGGTTCTAAGCACCCTGATCTAATTGAAGATATCCCATTGCAGGGGGTTGGATTAAATGACATTTAAAGGTGCCTTCCAACCCAAACTGTTCTATTATATATCAATACATTTTCATGATCAGTATTTATTCTCTATATTCTGTACTAAGTATGAAAAATAAACACATTTCCTGCCCTTCAGAGCTTGCAGCCCATCAGCAAAACAGGATACAACAAATGAAAGTTACAGCATCAGATCCCCTCCTGCAAACACACACATGCCTGATATCAGAAAATCAAATATGTCAGAGGACTAATGGTGAGACCAAAACATCCATAAATATTTGCAGGATTAAGCCTGCTAACCAGGGTAAAAGAGGATAGCTCTTTGGTTGCCTGGCTCTTATGTCAATGACTTTGTTTTTCAAAGCTGGAAAGCCTAGCAAAATACTTTCATATTTAATCAAATACAAATAAAACAATTCTGCAATGCACTGAAGGGCTTCAAATGATGAGTCAGTGACAATGTCAGCTATTTAGGCTCATGGCAAGCACTTAATTTGGTCTCAGTCCAGGTCCCATTTTAGTCAGTGGGAGTCTTTTCCCTGATTGCAACATGAGCCTTTGTTACTAAATTATCTCAAGCTGATGAACTGTGAAACAGAAAAGGTACTTTTACTAACCTTTTCTAATCCAGAGTAATGAAGGATAATCACAAACTAGTACTAATACTAGTACTAGTAATTCAGTAATTAGATCTGAAAACCTCCACGCTGCACAGCTAATATCTAAGGGTTGGGTATTCATTTTTTATACTTTATCAAGGCAGTCTAATACAAGAAATATCACAGATCAAGTGAACAGTCTGACAACCTATGTGATATGGTTGAAAGTGATGAAAGAAGAGATGGAAGCATACATTCCCCATCCTACACCTCAGTAAAGAAAGTTGTGGTTTTGTCCATTTCACAGTCATGGTGCTGTAATTTCTAGATCTAGATATGTATCCACTTGATGCTCAGCACTCTTTGGGGGAAGGAATTTGATGGGCTTTACTCTATGGCAAAACCCTTGAGCAAAGTGGGACAGAAACATGCATTTGAGGAACTACACAATACACAAACTAGACTGATGTATCAAAATAAATGTTAGCACATAAATTGTAGTATTGAGTCTACACAATAAAGTCCTCTAAACAATATGAAAGCGCTACTTATGTTGAAGATATAAAAGAGCAAAGTAATTTTTCTATTTTTTCTCAATCCTATTGCCTTTATCAGCTGGGAAAGTGCTGTCCTCAATTACATAGGTTTCAGAGGAAAATAAGGTGCCTGCTTTTTCACTTTTCTTTCATAGAGGCCCAAGAAGCAACTTCAAGGGGGACTAGCTAAGAGATGAAGGAGGTCAAGAAAAGAAATAGCAATAACAGCAATTTCAAAACTGTTTCAGAGGATGACAGTAAAATACGTCATAATGCACTTGCCCGTACTCAATCTCAATCTTGTACTTAAACTCAATCATCAAAAAATAAAGGTTATAATTTGAATGTATTGGCTAAGTCCTGTAAGCCATGGAGAAATGCACAAATAGAAGCTGATTTTTCCAGTGTTATGATAAATACAGTAGATAGGGTAAATTGCCTTCTGGGAGGTTCTGTCTCACTCTTTTGAGTATGGAAGTTTACACAAACAGGCAGGGGCCCTCAGGGTAGAGCTATTGCATGTGATTACACTGAATACTGGAGTATCTCAACAAGGATGCAGCTAGCCAGCTTGCACTAGTCATGCTGCCAGACCAGACACCTCTGTGACAGCTAAAAGTCCTAGTAAATTAGGCTGTTGTGAACTCACTTAGCTCATGTTTAAGCTTTCAGTGGTCTCTGCTATGGGGAAATGAAGAGATGGGCCTATGTCTCTGCGTTGATTGTAATTCAGTTTTTGACTTGCTCTGAATTACACATGCAGACTGTAACAAAGATCAGACTCCTGAGATCCACACCAGTGCTCTGAGCCCAAGGGTATCGCTTGGCAGGCCCTGAGATCTTGTAGTGGTCAGCTTTACGTGTGTATCTACAAGTATCTGTAAATCTACTGATTTACAGATACTTAATTTACAGATTACTTAATGTAATACATTATGTAAACATTGTATCTATATCTGTACCTATCAGTAAATACTTAAATAACTATATAAATGTATCTGCAACTTTTAAACACAGTTCTGTCCACAGACTAGAGAGACAACAAGAGAAAAGAGAGACCAGATTAATCTCCTGCTCCCTCCCTGCCTCCATCCTGTTACAACCTAGGAATGGCAGATGCTTCCCAAGCACACAGTGCCATGGTACACTTGTGCTTGCACTAACTCTGTCCAAGGCATTCTTGAAAATGGAAGTTCACTAGACACCTTCTCATGACTGCACAAATGAGAACCAGATGTAAATTTGTTATATATTTGCTCAAAAAGCAGCTCTTACATCCCTAAAATGTATGTAAACATGCCTAACTCTTAGAACCCTGCCTACTTTGAAATCCTGAATCCAAGCTCTCTGCAGTACCCAACCTAGCAAAGAGGAAAAGGCAGATCATAAGAGATGCTAATTCCTGATCAGTACAAACTGTGACAAATAGTTACAGCAAATGCTACAGCATACCCAGTTGACATCTGGGCCAAATTAACTAGTTCCACTGGTCTGGAAACTTAGGCACAGACTGAAGGACAGGCTGGGCTAGGGTCCATATCCCCCTCACAAAACTGTGTTGGGTTCAGCTCTTCTGGCCCCAGTTATCCCCCCATGTGAATCCCAGCACGTCTCATGTCAAAGGTAAGAAGTCTGTGAAACACATGCAGGAGGAGTTTGAGCTATCTCATTGTGTAAGATGCTGTGTTTTCAACCTGCACATTATCTGTGATGCAGTATCAGCACACAGAGAATTCTTCTTGCAGTCACAAGCGAGATCTTTGGTGCTTTCTGTGTTTCACAGCAGATGAGTGCTGTTTTGAGCATGTTTTTGCTGAGTAATTGGTGCCTAGGAGAGGAAGAGTGAACATCTGAGTGGAGATGACAAGAAAGAAAATATGAAACAACCATGATTAAGGGTTAAAATTTCAAAAATTCTCCAGTTGTGCAGCTGGGGCAAGACATTCAAAGAAGTTCAGCTCCAAACCAAGCAGTGAATTCTGAGAGAGTCCTCAAAAGCCAGCAGCTGCTACTGAGATCAGTCAGTCTATTCATAAGTGCAGGGATCTGCTTGTGCCAATCACCAAGGAGCTGAACCCATACTGAGCTTGGATGTAACAAACTCCACAACACAATTGGGGTGAGGAAAAAAAAGGAGTATCCACAGCAACAACATGCAATTATAGACTTAAAATAAATGTGAAGCTTCGTGGCTCAAGCTTAACACATTTCAGAAAAATAATGATTATGTCTTCACTTCCTGTGTGCTTTAAGTAGGGTATTAGCTTGCAGGAAGAGAGAGTGCTGGTTTGGAGGTTTATGGCTAGGACATACATCTGAAGTAATTGTGGCTCAGAGTGAATACATGCTAAGTTTATTTTAAATAAGATAGATGGGCAAGTGACAGCCAGGGTCTGGTTGAAAAGTGACATTATTTGTGGGGACAGTCTATTGTATTGCAGCAAAAGAGAATTCCATCTTCTATTAATAGCGGCCAGTGGGAATTCATGCTGAGACTTTTACTTTACTGACATACCCATTTCATTAAAGGTTGCTTCATCCAGATCCTTTCTTCAGTTTTCAGAGTAACTCTTGTGTGCAAGCGAGCAAAAGGATTCTCTGGAAAGGATCCAGCTACTACTGATTTTGAGCAGGGATTCACAAGTATTACATACAGATGAGGTCTACGGTTTGCCACTACACTAAAGACAGCATGGCTTTACATGACCTTGGAGCAGCTCTTGGGAGGGAGAAGGAGGCCCTGGGGTGCCACTGGAGCTCAGGTGCTCAGGTCAGAGTGTGAGGACACACCTGGTGAACAAAGACCCAGCTTGGGGTGCACCCCCATTCAAGGCGGGCACTCATGTGGGGTGTGCCAAATTCTTCGCTCTGCCCAGCCCAGGCACTTGGCTCCCTCTCCAGTCAGTCTGAGGGCAAGCAGCTGACACTGCTCTCTATCCAAGGCAGGTGGCCTCTCCTATGGAAATGAGCCAATTAAAGGAGGCTATAGAGAGGCACAATTAGCCAGCTTCTTAGGCTGAGGCTCAGCTATAGAATTGAAGATAGAGAGGTGCTGAAGAGGAGAATTTTCAGCTGCATAATTTTTGACCCAGTACATTAGTACTGTGGGTTAAAACAGAGGAGGGGATTTTGGCATGTGAATCTTTTTCATCTCATAGAGTCCAAGTGCCAAGGATCAAATTGAGAAGTGTGAAGTAACCAAGCAGTTTTCTGTACATCTTTTTAACACCACTAATGAAGGCCTTTCCACATTATGGCCTGTGTCTATTTCAGCCCTGATTTTGTATCTACTTACAGGATTAGAAAGATTAAGTGCTAATTAGAGCACTGAGGATTAATAACTGCTACTTCTGCAATGCACATTTTTCTTAATCTTGTCTTAAATTCTAGTGGAGATTGGTCCATGTTACAAAGCCAGAATTTGCCAAAGGTTACTAAAGACCTTTAATAAGAGAAGGTGCTGGGTATTAGTTTTCTTGTATATACTGAATAGGCATCACCCATTAGCCTAAAGAAGGAATTACAGGAATAGCAGGAAAAAGCATGCTTTGTTTCTGAAGAAAACAAAAAGGCATGTTTTCATTGTTCTGTTGGAAGCACTGTTAACCCAAATTTCAGCCTTTTTACATTTTCAGGTCTGAACCTTCTCATTTGAGCATTGTAGCCTGTATACACATTGTTAATTCAAAGAATATTCAAACACTGCTGAAATTATACATAAAGTGAGAGCTAGGAACACGTGAAAACAGCAAATAGAGAAAAATTGGCCACTGTCATTCCACTGACTGTTGACTGGGGAAATCATGGTGCTGTTCATTAGTAGAACAATTTCCTTGTTCTCATGTTAAAGCTAAGTTGCAACATACTAATAGTCATATATTTGCAAATAAGTTTAGAAATATTTTGTTGCTTGAGGGGAACATTTAGCAAATCAGCTCAATAAAGCAGTTGTTCATGTGTAAAACATGGCCAGGATCTTTTGCAGAGAAGAAAGACTTAGAGGAAGGTTTTCATTTCCAGCCAACAAAGAATTTGATTTGCATACAGGTGTTACAGGGCTTCTCTCTGAATTCATGGATCACTGCTGGTTTCAGATGTCAGGACACTGAGATGGGTCAAAGGCACTGTGAGATGACTTGCAGCTAGTTAAAGGAGTCTGAGGTCAGGTTCTTAACATCAGCTCTCTTGTTTTCCATCAAGCAACACCAGATGTACCAGGATCTCATACAATTACATTATTTCCTACTGCAACTAAAGGAGCAGGTTGGTTTCCACACAAGGAGGCTGACTACAACACTTTTTGGATTATTCTAGGAGAGAACAGCTTCCCATCTCTTGGGTGAAGGATGGGATCCACTTGCCTAAACGCACAGAGCCAGGATCACCCATTAGGATCAAGAAGGTGCAAGGAAGGGTGGTACAGCATGGTCTTTCTCCATGATGGATGCAAGGCCTCTGAAGCAGTATTTTTTCCATGCACAGAATAAAACTGCACAACAGTCCCTGTGTAATGAAATGATCAAGAAAAAGTCTGAGATCTCTAAAGGGTTTTCCTTCTTCAGACCTCCAGCTGTGTGTGACCAGAGGCAATCTTCTCTGTTAAACCAGTTCTTAGTAGATAATTCCCTGAGAATTACTGATGCTTAATAAATTGTCAGATCTGCTTGTTCAAAACAGTTTAGCATTAAACGGGCTCTCTGCATAAGACTATCTGAGAACCACCTTGAGAAAAGCCCTGTTCCAGAAGTCTTTAGAGAAAACCTGGAAGGAGAAACAGGGAAGGGAGCAAATACTGAAGCAATGTCTGTGATTAATATACTGTTAGGCCACCTTTTAGAAATGGACCGGGGCTTTCTTGCAGAAATCCTGTTTGAGCCTAAGCCTGTTGCATATTTTAGGCAAACAGACATTTGATGTCCCTTTCTGCACTCAAACACTAAAGTATCCATGACCGGACTGTGGCCTCTTCATTCTTCCTCCAAGAAGAAATATTTACAAGTGTCAAACATATTTTTCTGCACAGAAACCAGAGAAACTAATTTCTAAAGCCAAGTCCTTATTAAAATTCTGTACCAAATAAAATTACCATGAGCCAGGTGGTGAAGAAAGCCTTCAGAGGCATGCATCCAATGTCTGCAGCTTGCAAGGAATGGAATACAGACCCACCACACCTGGTAGCTGCCTGTTGTGGCTGCTCTGGAACACATGTATCTTAACAAATGGTACTTTATTAATTGTACTTCAAAAAGGGATTGGAAATAACGAGGTTTTGCACCTGATTTCACTAGTGTATTATTGCCCTGAATGCCTATGACTGATTTTTCAAGGCTTTTAAACATTTCTTAATAATATATTTTTTCACCCAATTTCTGTGTAATACCTTGGTCTCTCCTCACACTTCTTTCGTCAGCACTTGCATCCATACACCTCAGCCAGACAACTCAAGCACCTTCTGTTCAACTTCAACTTCTGTTAAATATAGTTCTTGCCTCAGACAAAAGATCAGGCGAGTGTTTTTCTGCCAGCATCCTCAGGCGCGGCGCTTCAGCTGCGCCACCAGAGAGCGCTGCCTGAATGCCTTTGAAAGATTTTTATGTCAAATTTCAATTAAAAAAAAAAAAAACAATTAAATCTGCCTTGAAAACCTTATTATTTAGAAGAGGTGATGCAGTTGTGACAGGAAGAAAGAGGAATTATTGAAAGACTGCTACACATTGCAATGCCTCAAATCTTTGCACTGCTTCATTCTAGTCTCATCCAATCTTGTACGGTCTGGTACAACAGTACAAACTGAGCTTTGTTGATTTAATCAAACAAAGCCGTCTTCAATCAGAGTGGTTATGCCAGCTACTGAGACCCACGGTACAGCTCTGATGGACTGCAGTCTGAGAAGAAAAGGCAAACTGTACTTTTTGTAGCTAACTAAGAACACCTAGTGATACATGGTACCGCTTAAGATGTAGCACAGTATTTCACAAAGTTACAAAACATTATTACAAAGTTAATGTCCATTAGTACAGATCCCAAGGCTCTGTTTCTTTAAAAAGGTTTCTCTGCTTTAACACTGATTCATCCTCAGGTTATCTGCTTATCTTCTCTTTTTAATAGTAATTTCTATCCTAGTTTTGCTTTTCAGCACCTCCTTTTGTTTACAACAGAAGGCTTTTGCTTTCCCCCAGTTATGTCCAATTTCAATCACACATTATCATGTATCCTGACACATATGTTACATGCATGGGAATGCACAAATGTGCGTCTGCATCTTCCATTAAATGAGGCATTCAAAGCTATTCTTGGGTTCAGACTTGTCCTTTTCAGAGTGGAGCTGAGCTTACAATTCTCTGGAAGGGGAAAGCCAAAGTAAGCTCTTTAACTTAAACCCCAGCTTCTGATCCACCAGCTCCAGCCAGACTGGCCATGGGAACGCTCAAGTATGACCTCACTTAGTTCCAGGACTGGCTTTCCCAAAGTACAGCGTGCATGCACAAAGCTAGAGCTGAGCTACAGGCACGGCAAGGCACAGCAGGACTGGGGCAGAGTTTGCTGGGCTAGAGGTCAGCTGCACAGGATCCTGAAGCATGTACAGAGACAGGTTTCTCTGATTAAACCTGGAAATCTTGGACCTTGACAATCAAAGTATAAATAGGTTTATCCATGGATTTTATCATGGAAACTATAAATTTCCAAGGGTCTGATTTGCTTACAGCATTGGAGCTTGTCAGTCCTAGTCACAGATAACTCCCCATCCAATTACCAAAACTCAAAGTAGGCCCCAGGCCTCACATGATACCAATATATCATTCTTCTAGACATAGCCATTTTACTCAATAATGACAAACCTAAATCAATATGACTATATAAAGTGCTCTCTTATCAAGTTTGTCAGTGAAGAACTAGTCAATGCCATCAGTGGCACCTAGAGAATTTTGGTTCACCCTACAGTAGGCACTTAAGATTTGGTATCATGCGTCTCATGAGCCTGACTGTGAGCAGAATTCCCCTCTCTTCCCTCACTGCTTTAAAAAGGGTAATTTTCAGGAACCTTAGTTCAGAGAATTACACTGTCAGACACACACAGAACCCAACCCAGCCTCTGGAGCTCCCCCTCCATTTTGCCACTTCATTCCAGCCTACTTCCAGATGGAGTAGAGAACTTACTTTTCTCTCTAATAGTCAAAATACCCTTAGTGTTTGAAAAATTAGATAAACAGATGGATCACAGGTCTCAGTTGTGTTCTTTGCCAGAACTGGGCTACATCTGTGACGTAGGATGAGGTTACCCTGCTCAGGAGGTGAGTATGGCAGATCATTTGTTTTCCCACCATGAAAAAAAATCTGTTGAAGATGATAAACTGATGAAGTGCACATGACTTCCATTGTTTTAGAAAGTCAGATCTTCTCTTGTACACAGGACCTACTCTTTCAGGAATGCATTTCTGACTAACCTATTTGCAGTGACAGTCTGTCAAGCCAGAATGTGACAACATCTCATTTTATTGATGAAGTAGTTTCTACTTCACAGAAGAGGAATAACAACACTCCTGTCACTGGCAGCAAAGCCAGAAAGATCACAGAATTTCTCCTTCTTCCAGCCCTCAGTTTCTGAGGGGATCCAGATCAGAGGAGTATCTCCCTTCCCCGAGATTTTACGTCCTGGCCCATTAAAGAGCAGAACAGTAGGCTGGAGATGAGGAGGGCATATAGCAGAGCCTGAATGTGCAGACTGTTTTCTGTCTGAAAAGGTGGATTGCAGGCAGTCATACAGAGCTCAGTCCACTGCTGCACAGCAGTGAGGGACCCGTCCTGGGCAGAGGCGTTTCTGTTTTGTCCTAGGTGCACCTTTAGCAAACAGCAGGTCTGCAGTGCTTTGGAGGGTCCAACCATTGAAGGCTACATGGGGCTGCCACTCCTGAGGTGATGTGAGAGCCTCTGCACAATGAAGGAAATGTCCCAGAGACCTCTCAAAAAATATTTGGCATGGTCTAGGTCTTAATCAACTCCAGAATGGAAAAAACAGCACCAGTGAAATGTCTCTCAATGCCTACAAATACCTGAATTCAAGTTCAATTATAGCAGGAGGAAGGGGAAAATAAAGAGCATGTTTGTTTGGTTCTTTTTTCTCAGACTCCAGAGCCAAGATCTGTGTGTTTTTGAAGTCATCCTGCAAGGAAGAAAAGGCTGAAGCTGACTGTGACCTAAATAAAGCAAAAGAATTAGGTACTTGTGATCAAAGGATTGAATGATGCATATACACATCTCCCTAAATAATAGAGTTAGTGGGGAAAATGACATGTCATTATTCCTCTGAAATAAAGCAAATTACCTATTCTGAAAAAAGGAGTTAATCTGGTTTTTATACAGTGAAGAATAATGCCACACTATTTCTTCTAAAATTAGCAGCTGACAAGCTGAGACTTCAGTGCATGTAGCATCTGGCTCTTTGGCACCACATGGACTTACCAGGGTGAACCCTTCCCTTTCCAGTTTTATAAGGTTTGGTGGGCAATAGCCATTACCACAAAGAACATCCACTGAGCTCCAGAACAGCAGTAGGTTTAAAGTACCTCAGAGTTTCTTTCTTGCTCTCTAGAGTAGCAAATGCAGGAAACCAGATTGAGAATATTTTGAAAAAGCTCAAGAATTTTGTATGGAGTCAAAGTCCTCCTTTCACCTATCTTTCCAACCAGCTGTGCCCTTGATTATTTGTCTTCCAAACAAGAAGTAAGCATGGGACAATCTCATCCTAAAATTCTGCATTTTGACATTTCCAGTATTTAAGGCAGGCAGTGAAAAGCAAATTCCAAATGCTGAAATAAGACTCATTCAAATAAATATGTTCCTGGTTTTCTATTCTCAAACTCTAAGGTTTCAGATGCTAAAAAACTGAGCCCATAACCTTAGTAGTGGCTGAGCAATTTATCTTGAAAAGATAAGGGCTATATTTTATCACATGAAGGCATTGAAACAGTGTAGAGACTTCTTCTCTAAGCTGCTGTCCTGAGGAACCTCCTCTGTTCATGTTTAGACTGAGTATGAAGGGCTCAGCATTCATAAAGAGGCTTGGGAGACTGGAAACCTGAGAATTCATTTCCATCAGACCTGGCAGACCAAAATCACAGTGCTTATTTACCCCTTAGGGAATTTCCAGTTAAATAGCCTCTCAACAGAACAACCAAACTTTCCTGAACCTCCTTTACTGATGCATAGCCATAATCATATCCAAGTTATATGCAGGGAATTCCCCAGCAGCAGATTGGAAAGGAAATGTAAGTTACAATTTCTCTCCCTCACATATCTGAAGGAAGAGACTGGGTGATATTTCCTCTGTGTTTTAATATGTAAAACACCACTATTTTTGATGTTTTTTCCTTGGCTGATTACAGAGAATAGGAAAGATAACAAATCCAGTCATAAAACCCACATACTTGACCTCTTCCATTACAGTTTTGGCCCAGGCAATTTAAAGTGCATGTTTTATATTTGCACTTATCTTCTTTCACACAAATGAGGAACAAATGACTTTCCTCTGTGCTGGGAGGGCTAATCCAAACCACACTGCCTCTCTGCTCATTGTCCTGACTCCAGGCTCCATGGCATCAGAGTGTTGTTTGGGGTCTTTTTCTTGAAGGGTAGGAGATTGTCCTCTTGTCTAGCAAGAAAAGGATCTTGTAATAGTTGAAGAGCTCCTTGGGAAAAAAGCAAGATCTTACTGACAGAAGATGCTTCCTTAAGTGAGCCAGTCCTTTTCAGAAAGGCAGGTCAGCTCATGAGTGCTGGAGTCATAGGTCTGAGGGAGACAAACATGTTTTAAATGCCTTAAGCTGTGTCTTAAATTTCCCATAGCCATGGGTTCTTTCATTGGATAAAGGCCATGTGTCAGAGAGGAAGGACACCCTCTCCATCTGATCTAACAATGAATTCATGATAATGCTCCAGGGTTGACCATCAACTGGTTTTAAGCAAAGGAGACAAAGACTCAGGGGCAAAACCCTTTTTCTCGAGGCTTCAGCAGCCCACAGAGAAACAAGCAGAGATGAGCTGGATTGACCGAGGGAGGCTTCTGAGACAGCTTCTCCCTGTGAGCAGGCAAAGCTCTCTGGACATGCTGCTCAAGGAGCATCATCCAAGCAACAGGGCTGACTGTGTTTGAAGGCACTCTTTCAGTCCACAGATGACCAGAGTAAACCTGTGCTCCAGAAAAGTAAAATCTGTGCATCTAGCTCATTGGTTTCTATTTCTGCTCCCTAAGGCAGACCTGGTATCCCAGCTGCAAAAATAAACCAAACTGGCTACATCCATCAGTCTATTTTCCCTGACAGTAAATTATATTTAGACAGATTTACCACCACCTGAACCTACTTGAGTATTTTTCCTCTCTAAATGAAGCCTGGTAAAGTTCTACACTATCGTGTGCAGAAAATGACTCTGTTGTTGAACTTTTCTTGATCCTTCATTTGGTAAACAGCAAAAAATTATGGACAAGACTGCTATGAGTTTTTCCTCTTCTATCTGCTTTGTTCTAGTGCACAGATAACATCAGGCTAATGTACTGTTTTGCATTCAGTTTAAATGGTACCACTGACCTGCAATCAGCATCCTCCAGTACCACAATGGCAGACCAGCAATCCCCTGCCAGTCTGTGTATTTACTTATCAACAAGAGAGCCAAACAGCCAGCAAACAGCTCCATGAGTACAGATGCCAGCATGATATCAGCAGAAAGAAAGACTGTCCACATGAAAGCATGCAAATCTCCTTTTTCAGTACATGCAGCTAAGCTGCAACTTCTCCCTAAGCTTCTCCCTAAGCTCACCTACAGCAGGGGACACAATTACCCATGCCAAACAACTGAGGGCAACTTTCCAACACTGTCTCTTTACAAAGCACAGAATTTATAACTTCCTTGAGAAAGCATAAAAAGTTTGAATAAAGCACAATTTTAATTATATTCATAATGATTTATTTTTTAAAATGTTCCCATTAAACTGCTATTTAAGCACAACCCATTGTAAGTCAGAAGTAGTTTGGTTCCACCTGCATTTAAAGTGATTTTTACAATTATTCTCATCAGAGCAGCCATTAATCACATAAACAATACTTGGTTTGCAGAAAACACATGATAAGCAGCTATGTTATGACTTACTATTATTTTTATTACATTCTTTAATTCAGATGTAAATTTTCTATTTAAATGTTTTTTTTTTTAAAAAAACATAAATCTTACCTTCAGATTGATGTGTGGCCAGAGGTGTCTGAGTCTCCTTGGAGTATGACACCACCTCCCGAGGTAAGAAGTCAACCTGGGTAATCTTTGACACCCCGAGTTTGTGCAGTCTGCGTCTAAGGTGGAATACACAACACCAAAAGGTTAGTCATGTTAAATGTAAATCAGCAGCAGGAGCAAATGTTTGCTGTTATGAACAGGATAAAAATACTTCAGTGTTAAGGTGAAACACAATGCAGAATGCATGAGAAGTACCTCATTGCAGTGAAGAAAATTAACCTGGGAATCATTTGCCATAATAAAGTGCAGTTCTTGAGCATATAGATCACGCTGCTGAGAGGGACTGCAAATGGGAGAGAGAAATGGCCTGCTGGGTCCCTCTTAACATGCTACAAAATTCTGTTTCATACCATCATTACTATAATCTGTCTGCTCAAAGGAGTTCATCCTCAGCCTGGGATACACAGGTGTGGAAAGGGTTCAGCGGGTTTAAACCAGGATGAATTAGACTGCCAAATGTTCAGGTGGGAGCAATAACAGTGTCTTTAACTGGCAAGGTGTGTAATTTCCATAAAGAAGGAGATTCTGCCTTCAATAGGAGACATTAATAATGGCCTTGAAGTAGGTTTGTGATTAGTGAAGTCCTAATGCAAGGGCTGGAGGAAAGCTAAAACACAACTGGAGCAGGGCAAGTATAGCCTGCCATTTTGTCTATTTCCCTTGCTTTAAATAAACCATATGAAATAAATCAGTGAAACGAACTAACTGTAAGTGGGTAAGGGAAAAATAAGAGAGGCAGCTGAGCATGGTCATGAACACTTTCAGTTGTACACAGTTCACTCAGCAGTGGGGGAAAAAATCAGTTTATTTCCTGAATATTAGTTGACTGTCTGCAGGGAGTGAAGAATATAGAAATGGTTACTTGGAAGTGTTTTACCGGAAAAAATGCCAACTTTCAGCAGAGAAATAATGCAAACACAATAAACAAATGAACTAAATAAGGGCAGCTACCTAAATCAACAAGTATGAGCACACTTGTGCATTTATGGGGAAATAAATTCCTGGACACAAGGTTTCTCAGTTTGCCACATTTTTGAGGAGAACAATTTGGAAAAACAGAAAATTCTTACACATTATCCATATCCTCTTCATTTTCCAGATTGTCAGAAGAACAGAAGTTGTAGGGGTTTAGGTATTCAATTAAGATTGATGTCTGAAAGGAAATGGGAGTCTAAAAAGGAAACTGTCATCATTGGATAACACCTACTGAACTTTTCAGCTGCATCAGCCATATTTTTTTTCTAATCTATTTTACTGCCTGGATTGTTATTAAGCTGACTGCAATTAGATTCAGCAGGTAATTGGTACAAATCAGCTGTATTGTGTAACAACCCACTAGAGCAGAAACAGTTGTTGTAGCTCTGAGTCTTTCCTCTGTTCAAAGAAGAAAACTTAACAAGTCCTTACAACTATCTCTGACTTTGCCAATATGAACAAAATCTACAATTGTCTAAAAACTCTACAGAAAAACTTCTACCTCATTACTTGGGGCAGAAAAGTTTCTTCAGCCAGGAAAAATTTAGTAGTTTTACATTTTGTAGCTGCTTTAACTTACGGTCTGTGTGAATTCAATCTTTAATAAATATCTCACCCCAGCAAACTCTCATGTGCTTTTCCCTCTCTCAGTACCAGATGTGCAACCTCTGCTGCCTACTTGGTCAGTTTGACTTCCCTATGTGACCAGTCCCCTGCTGCCCCAGGCTACTCTTTCCATTTACTGAAGTTCTTAGGTCTTTGCATTGAGAGAGTCTCTTGACAGGGGGTCTTGGTTAAGTATAATCCCTAATTAATTATGTGTCTAATCTGGACCTGATCAGAACCTCACCTAATTCTAGAACAGTTTCACATGAGGTCACTCTGTATCTCCTGGAGTGCCTGAGGATGGGGAACATGACCCTAAGGAAGAGCTGGATTTAAGTGCTAGTTGGGTGGATGGAACCTCTTTGCCCACTATGTCCCAGAAGTGAGCTACTTCCCATGGCACTGTGCTGAGACAATGCATGGAATTCTTCATCTAAAACACTTCCAGTTCAGTCATTGCTGGTGTCTGTACAAATGCCTTGTGCCACCCATATCCTGTAATTACTGGTGAAGACTGGGAGGTCCTTCTTCATCTGAAGGAATGTGATCTATTGATTGCTTTTCTTGCATTTCTAATTGTTCTCATGTTACTAAAAGTTGGCCTAGCCTTTGGTCCCAAGCACTCAGGGACAACTGGAGCATCCTTTCAATATCTGGACTTTACCAAATATGTGCTGTAATGTTCTAGTCTCTAGGTTTTTTACAGCAACACTAAATGGTCTATAGTTTTTCCATCCCCATTTTTCATCTGAGGTGCTCATAATTCTCATAAATTCAATGAATTTTCATCTTAGAGAGCACATAAGCTTTGAAGGATTCCTTTCCAAACTGCCCATGGGATGTCAGTAAGAGGATAATGACTAAAACCCATGCATTAAAACTGATTCTTCTGTCCATAGGTATCATAAGAAAGATGTATCTGCTAGAAGTGTTTGCGACGCACATCATTTAATTGCTGACTGCAGGATTTCCTTTGCATTGGTTTTGCTGGGGTTTTTTGGTTTTTTTTTGCTCTAGTCTCAGCACACCAGAGGAAATTTTGACTCTGCCTTGGGTTTGAAGACAGTTTTCTTTCAAAAGGAATAGGACTTTCATTAAAATATATACCTGTGGATTTGCTCTTTGGCATGCTTATTTTCTGTCTTTGCACTGGTCACTAGTAATTGATTGAAGTCTCTGCATACAGAGTTATCTTTTCATGAGTCAGATAAAGAAACTTGCTTTCCACAGCTTTTTGAGAAACCTTGCTCCTAGAAGGCCTTGGATCTTTTAATCCAAACTTCTGTAAAAAAAACAGCTGGGATTTCTATAAGGTTCCTGTAGGTTAAAATAGTTCAAAAAGCTCTACTTTTTTGGTACAGCCCAGGTAAAGTTGTAGAAGCATGACCTATTTGAAATCACACTCATGTGTAAACTACAAACATTCCTAGGAGTTCTAGATATGGAGAAATATTTGTTTAGAAAGCTCTCTGGATACTTTCCTTCTGGATCTTTCCTGGTGAATAGACCTAACAAACACCTAACTGCAGCTGGGAGCACTGTCAGTCAGCAGCTAAAGGGAAGCTGTTGTTTTTCTTACAGAATGGTGAATGAAGTAGCACATGAACAAGTAAAAGCACGAGACACTTGCCTGGAGACTCAAAACAGGCCCTGTAAGTTCATTGGTAGAAGAAATTTTTCAGTGTAGTGATTTGATTTTGCCTATGACTCATGCTCTGAAGAAGTTGAGGTACAGCTACCCACCCTTTTAGAGGAACAGGTTATCCTAAATGCCTCTGCAGGCAAGCATCTCTACATAATTTAAATTAACTATTTTTTTCACTTGTATGGGGTAAAGAAGTTCCATCCCAAACTATAAAATATTAATTTTAACTCTATTACAATTTTTAGAAAGCTTCATAGGCCTGAACTCAACTAAGATGACACTTATTCTTGGACTATGATCATACTTAAATGCACGATTTTAAACACATACACAGCTCCTGAGGGAACAGGGGACATTGTTACTGCATGTGGAAACAGCATAACTATAGCAGGCAGAAAGGAGAGGGAAAAGTATCTTGCAAATGATTCAGAGAACAGTCTGAATCCAGGTACAAACAAGATCAATGGAACTATACATGCACATATGTGCCACAATAATAACATTTCATCTGAAATGAAATAGTTATTTGTATTGTGTTGCAGGCAAGAGAAATAGCAATTTATCTTTTCAAAAGCTTGTTTAAATAGCAGGGGTTTTTTTCCACAAATATTACTTTGCTGAATCTTTTTATTTATGAAAATAAAAAAAAGGAAACTTAATTTATGGTCTTTTTGAGTCAAAAAAGCAAATGAAAATCACATACAACCAGCTTAACTAGGAAGCATTTTCAACATAATTATTGCAAGGAAATGATAACAAAAATAGCTGACATATACCCAAGTTCAGAGTCAGACTGGAGTTGCAGCACTGAGGGGTCTGTGTCCCATTGCAAGGTCCTAGGGTGGTAATCAGCCGTGCAGCATGAAGGGGAGGGAAGAAAAGAACACACAGAATTAACTGAAAGGATGAACAAAACCCCATTTCCTTAGTTACATGCTCTATGTAGTACATTCAACCTCCAGGTGCAAGCAACAGCCACCATATGTCAAACAAGGTTTGTATGTCAAACTGAGACAGGGCAGGCAATTTAATAAAATTACACAGTATTAATAAGCAGAGGAAAGAAGCTGGATTTTCTGTCACATATTGATCAACAAAACCTGGGATTGGGGTTTTTTCCTTTTCCTGAAAAAATCTAAGTCTTTAACTTAAGTTGATGGATTCACAATAATTTGTTAAATCTGCAGGCATCATTTATTTATGTTTTTATGATAAGGTAGACTGAGCACTTGCTATGAACTCCACTGAAGAGTTTCTCCCTTCACACACTGCTGAGACAGAGTAACCCATGCTGTACAACATTGCTCTGGGCAGGAGCAGCACGTGGTGCATAAGACAACAAATGGCACACTGAGACCAGCTCTGACATACTCTGAGGGCATCTGGGACAAACAAACAAATTCCACTTTTCCTCCCAATAAAATTCCTGGGGAAGAGGGCAATAATACATCTGAGAAAAGCAGATCTATGACAATCTCTTATGGACTGTTGTCAGATGAGGCTATCACCAAATGTACAAACGTTCCAGAGGTGTGGTCTGAAGTGAAGATGTTGCTCCTTGCACTGCAGTGCAGTTTCCCATGCAAACAGCTCTAAAACACCTTGCAAACACTCACAGAGCCTTTAAAGAGTCTTGTGAAATATTCAGAATCCTCCAATGTAGAAATGCAAAAACTGACATATCAAGGCAAACATTTTCAAAAATGCCTGCTCCTTCCCTGTCTCTTAGTTTTACTTTATTTTTCCACACTCAAGAAGCCACATCTTATATGCAAGAAAACTGCCAGAATCCGTGACAGAATCAGGAATATATGATTGCCTCCTGAGCACCTTTTCCTGTAGTATGAATACCAGAATATGCATTGCTCTCACCAGCAGAGGCTAGAGCAAAGAAAAGTGCTCCTTCACTAAGCAAGCAAGTCTTCATGAAGACATGCTGGATAACGATAGTTGTCAAAATTAAAAACTCCCCAAACTTCTTCTGAATACAAATTATGAGCATATAGAGATCACAATATTACCAGGTTCAGCCAAAACAAGCCATATAATCCACTGTGGTCAATGTACACAAGTCTTTCTGCAACAATAGCAGCCTCTGCCAATGAATCGCTCCTATAAACTAACAAGTCGCTGAATTAGTTCAGAAATAGATCTATTAAAGCCAAAAAAATTATTTTACCTCCTGTCCTGAGTAAACTCACCCATTCTATTATCAATGTTAACTCATTCTCTGGAGAGACAGACAAGGGCATGTGCTGTGCTTTTGTCATTTCAGAATGAAAAAGAATCAATCTGAACACCCTGTGCATACAAAAAGAATGAAAAACTGTAATGCAAAGCTACTTTCTCATGCAACATAAGGGCACTCATTTCCCTCAACTTCTTATGATCCATAGTAATGTTTATCAGGGTAAAAGGCTCTATACTGACAGAGAGAGGCTTCTCCAAAACTAAACTGTATTTAAAAGGGTGAGATAAAATAATAAAGCAATAAAGAAACAGATTTTTCCCTTGTAACTTGACTGCAGTGTAAGTACAGTGGAAAATGGACATAAGATCTGAATGCCTGATGCAAGGCAAAGGCATCAATGACTATGCATTATAGATACTCCATTAAAAATTCTATCTGTGTGAAGATTACTCTTGTAATGTCACCAAGGTCAGTTGCATATATTAGGACTTGCTATATAAGTGCTAGTTTCTAATTTTACTGCTGCCTAGGAGCTACTTATACATTTATGTCCAGGTTTTCCAAACTCTTAAAAGAAAATACACATAACTCATTTCAGTTTCCTCCTCCCAACATTCAATTTCAAACCTACAGGATTAGTAGGACGATAAAGGCTATTTCATCAGAAAAAACACTATTATCATATTATTTATTTAATTAAAGCAAGAGCTTGCAACAGGTCTCTAGAAGTATGGTCCCTCTAGAAGTATGGTTCCACCTCCAAGAATCCATATCTCCATATCTGCTTTCAACAGTTTTGATGCATCTGCAAAACATTTCCCAGATTTTTGCTCCACTGTGCATCACTGTGTTACCACTTGCAGAGGTGCAAGAAAAAGATGAGGAAGCAATCTGCTGAGTTGTCCTCTCCAGCCTGGCTGAGCAATGCTACCACAGAAAATGAGGCTGCAGGTAACAAATCTTCAGGTTTCAAGTCTCTTGCC
This sequence comes from Dicaeum eximium, assembly GCA_013396995.1. NCBI lineage: Eukaryota > Metazoa > Chordata > Aves > Passeriformes > Dicaeidae > Dicaeum > Dicaeum eximium. The sequence goes on from VWZP01000227.1 coordinate 1,598,441, forward strand.
CTGGGACACAGAAGACGAGTGGCTACACTCATGTAGTAGAGGCTGAAGAGCACAGGGAGTGACTCTGTGTTTCAAGGAATGCTATTGATTTGTTCTTTGTCTCTTCCTGGCACCTGAAGAATGTCAGCAGATCAAAATGAAAGTGAGTGAACAGTAAAGATGTAATCTGGACCTGCAATTTAGCCAGTTTCCATGGCAATAACATCAAAAAAGAAAGAAATAGATTCTTTGAGGTTTAGCAACCCAAAAATCATGTTGAATAGCCTGTGCTATCATCCTGACTAGAAAATTAAAGCTAATCTGTTGGTGATGAACAGACATTGCGTACAACATTCCTTGATCATATGGATGAGCATCGTAATTACTCTTGTTCTCCTGTGGACACTCCTCAGTTGGGATTTTGAAATGCCACTGGATCTCAGCAGAAAAGCAGTTGCCGATCTTTTTCCAACTAGTGCATGAGTTCCTCCTCCAGACACTTCTTCATGAGGAACAGGATTAGGTGCTGTTGCTCTTCTTTTTTCTTTCTTACTTCTTCATAAAAGAAAACTGTGATGGCTTGACTTCAATGCACCCAGAGACAGAGGCAGAGGAGATAATGTCACAGACCCTGAGGACAAGTGCATGGCCCAGGAGTCAGCAGTCAGGCTCAGGTGCTCCCACTCTGGACCTTTCAGAGAGCACAAACTGGTCAAGGTTCCCCTAAATGTATTCAAGGGATTTTGGTACAGGTCTATATAGAAGAGATGCAAAACATTTTAGGGGAAATGAGAGGAGCATTGGACTGAGCAGGTTAAAGTAGTGCTCCCTAGCAGTCTCCAGCCCTGCAGACTCCTCCCATGGGTGAAGACACAGGCACGGCAAGGAGCCCTGGAAACTCACTGAACAGCACAGACAGGGCTAAGCCAGATGGGTCTGTTTCCCCCACCCAGACAGCACTGGCACTGTTTTAATCAGAACTACCCAACATTGTTTCAGAGCCGGGTGCTGTATCCGTGTCCCACATAGTGGCAAACAATAGCCCTGTGTCATGGTCCATCCCCCTTTTACATGCTCAGTGCACAACAGCTGACCCAGGCTCACTGAAGGATAAAAAGCTGCACTACTAAATAACAGATTGTTCTAAAGCAGCACAAAGGGAATGAGGGCTGTTAGATGTTGCACTAAAAAGACAAGGTACAAGTGTTATTACCTCTCTTTATACTGATCTGCTTTCACTCTCTTCCTCTAGATAGGCATTTCAATAACCTATTTTTTCTCAAATTTAGGACAGCACTAATGTTGGTGCGGTTTCAGCTCTTACTGCTGAAAAAGTACCAGATAATTTTGACATATCATCTTTTAATAATCTGAAGTAAGAAACCAGCAAGAGGAAGAGGCTCAGATGTTGTATATTTACTAAAGGATTGGATGGGAAAACAACACTTATCTCTTCTGAATTCAAGTCCAAAGCATTAGGAAGATATTCAGAGCACAGTTCTGAAAGGACAGGGAACTGCTGCAAAATTTAAGGTGGGAGGAATTTGAACAGAAGCATTCCCTTTTCTGTAGCATTATTATTATTGCCATGGGAAAGCAGCCACTGCCATATGTTAAAATGTTCTACTAAACCTTACCTCCAGAAGATTTTATTCTGATTGTGTAATGTCAATTATATAGATTAAAAATGTAGAAAAGACTAAAATAAACAAACTGAAAATAAAACACTTTAAACCTTTTGGAAAATTCCCAACATCAGAATGCATTAATGAAGCATAGATTCTGACATACAAAACTGTCTGGAATCCATGAGAACTTCTCAGCTGATTTAAGCAACTTTGGGTCTGGCCTTAGTGGTAGTGGATGAAACACGTAAGGCATCAGTTCCAATACACATGCTTAATAATCTGCCATAATAAAATGATATTTAATATCTATAATCATGGCCATATCACAATAGAGCTTGGCTCTGGGTAAATGCCCCAATCCAACGCTTTTCATATGCAACACACTAACGGCTTAGCTCTGACTCCGCTTCCCTGCAGCCAAAATCAAATCCTCCCTCATCTGTTGCTGATGCTGCAGAACATGTGTTCTGCATGAACTCTTTTTTCCCCCTCCCCTTTCCCAGGTCAAGAGCAGCCAGGTCTGAAAATCCATGCTTTTGAAAAAAAGGCTCCTCACAGCAGTAACAGCAAACTCTTCTTTCCCAGGGGCTTCTTGCAGGGCAGAATTCTCTTTGCAGCATTGCAAATCACAACTCGAAGCAGAGCTGGAGGAAAGCAAACACCATGTTCTGGCATCTCCTGTCACCAAGAGCTGTTGTGCTCTCCAGACCAGGAGAAAACTGCACTGACAGTGTACTGAGACCTGAGGTATCTCCTGAACTGAGATATCCATATGTGTCCTAATGAAACACCATTCGATCTGACAGGGCCCAAACCAAGCATCTCCCCTTGCAGCAACAACAGTGTCCTAAAACAACCCTCCATATGGGAAATAGCAGTGCCCCCCTAACCCTGAAATTCAGTGGCAGACTGTGCCATGACTCCACAGATTAGGCTGTGCCAGGGTTTTTCAGTGATCAAAGGCCAATCCACTAAGCAGAGCACAGACTGTTACTAAACTGAAGCAGAGAGACCAGAAATGAAGGAGGGACTCCCCCAGAGCACATGGACTCACCTACCCTGTAGGATGTCTCAAGGCACCTTTGTTTACCAGAGCAATATTGATAAAATGATGTGAATGTCACTAGCTTCATTCTCCCCACCTGTGGTAGGAGGGGGTCTTGATGTTGCAGGAGGTATTTATACAATCTTCAGGCAACTGAATGAAGGGCTCCACCAGTGAAACATTACCATGGACTCTTTCCATACAAACAGAAAGGCAGGAGATTGCTCCATGCAGCAGTTCCAAGCACCCAACTTCGACTCCAGTTGTGAACAGGTATCAGAGCTGGTTGGTATCTTTACTGTTCACTCTCACTTTAATCTGCTGAGAAATAGATAAGGAAGCAACCAGCTGCTACTTGGCAGCCTGCAGGCTTCAGTCTGCTTCATGCTTTCTTTTCTTCTAACTTCAAATGCAACTAGCAAAAGAAGTGAAATAGGAAAAAGGAGCTAACCAACAAGCCCAAAACTGCAGAGAACATAATTCTTGCTTCTGACTTTGATGTAAGGAGGAGCCTCATATTTTAAAATTACAGTTTTAACCCTGGATTACAATTTCCAAAAGATTCAGAATTGCTTACATTAGGAACTCTGCACCTTCATACTGATGGCACATTGAAAAACACATCACACCCAACTCATACAACCTTAAAAAATACTGGATGCAACAACTGTGAGATAAGAGACCTCTTTTAAAATCACCAACAGAATTAAATGCTAAGGTGCGTGTGAATGCATTTTTTCAATATGATACCAAATATTGTCAGCAAATTACAATCCAGTAGTATTTGCAGTTTCAATGTTTAACCTATCACATATATAGACCATTTTTTTTCATGTCTGAATATTGCCAGAATGAATTTAAGGCTGCATAATTATTTAGCTACTTTAAAGACTTCTACCTTTTTCATTGTGTCAGTTTCTCCAAAGCTACTAACTTGCTGATGATTAAATAGAAATTCTGAACTAAGAAACTGTTGTACTGGAGATGTTTAAATATGTGTGTACGGATAAGCTATTTGTTTTTATTCCTTCCACTCTACATTTTTATAATTTCAATTCTCTCCACTGTGATTTTCACTTTCTGATATTTTTTGTACATTTGAAGTGTGTCTCCAAAACAAACGATATTAAAAAAGGAGATTCAAACTCCTAGTCAGAGATGGAAAAATACCACTTGCCTCAATGGATGGTTTGCATCTAAGCCACTATTCTGCTGCCATCTGTGCTCTGTTTTGCAGATCTGTTCCACTTTGAAAGGATTGGCAAAACAAAAATACCTTCCTTGTGCTACTTGTTTTCTGAAGCACACCATGAGCAGGATGGCCATCAGCAGTTAGGGGGGATTTGTGCCTCTCAACACGACTCTGACTGCGGCTCGTAGAGCAGAAGCCTGCTCTGACTTCACTGTGCATTCTTGTATTCAGAGCTGGACTTCTACTGCTAATCATAAAATAAAATGCCTTAATATATTCAGAGAACAAGGAGTTTGGCACCGCTGCTGGAGCACAGCCAGAAGGTTTTGCTTGGGTTTGCATTTACACTTCCAAGGAGGCTGACACCTCTGACTTCCAGTCTTCACCAATAAATAGAGCAACTCTGACCTCCCTAAGAGCACAGCACTATCTTTTAGCTGCCTGGCAACCATTAGAGCCCTTTTCAGAATGGAATGAGTTTAAAGTACTCTCTTTTTAAAGGAATATTTATGAAAATTCACAGAAAAATAATATTTAAAACACATGTTTATTTTAAAATCCTTCTTGAATCAAGGCTATGCTGCAGAATGGATTTAATAGTTTTCAAAAACCTTTTGTCTTTTTAATCAGGATGTACAATTCTAGCAAGCCTGCAATGGTAAGGACATATCACAGGACCAACACCTTGTTGATTCCCATTTCACAGAATTCCACTAATTAAATGAGAAATTTAATTCATCCAATCTGCTGAACTTATCTGCTATATTTGACATCTTTCCTTTGATTCAGGTCTGCATTACAGATCTCCTGGCAATATCATATTCACACTTTATATTCTATAGTTACAGAAATCTTAGTCTGCCAATTTATGCTGGTTTACCAGGAGGGTCACTTTGGGCAGCAGGCTGGATCTGTGAGGACAGAAGGTCAAATAGTTAGAACTGACACAGATTTACTCTGAGTGCCAGATACCAAAACGGCATTTTGAAAGTGCAGTAATAAAAAACAGGTCTGGGGGCAAGGCACAAGTTGTTTTATTCCCTTAGCAAACCCTGAAAATTCTTTTTTCAAACACTATTTTTGTCTTGGTTTTTATATCAAGAGTAAGTCTTTGCAGTAAAACAGAACTCAAATGATCACAAATGTAAAGAGAGAACTTTTGGCAGGAGAAGTTTTTATATGCTATCAGCTCATGCAAACGCATGAAAGGAGCTGCAGTACTCACGTTAGGAGTCTTTGACCCAGACTCCATGGATATGCATATGAGGAAAGTTTTCTCATAAACTTCAAGGGGCTTTGGGTACAATTGCATAAAAGACCAAATCATATTTAATAGTCAAATCTAGGAAAGGCAATCCATAACCTTTCAGAGGACTCAAAGAGGTAACACGAAGGTTGGAACCTACAACTTTTAGGTCTGGTATTATTCAGCTGAAGAAGAAGGTGATAGATTTCAGCAAATCTTCCATTTTGCTTTGGTACTAAAATCCAGTAACTACTAGCTGGAAGAAGAGCTAGTGTTTTCCTTCCTTTATACAATCTGTTTTGTGGTAGAAAAAGCAAAATTATTCGAAAAGGGGATGAGATTTTTGCTACGATTTGGGTTGAAACAAGAACTCACTGTATGAGAGTTATCAAAAATTTTTCCCCATTAACAGTCAAAATTTCAAAAGTTCTCATGACCCAGTGATCTGACTTTTAAGAGACCAGCTCAGAAATTATTTTCTGAGTTTGAACTACTAAAGTAAATAAGCACACCTAAAATGTATGAATCAAAACCAGTTTTAAATGGAAAACCATTCATTTTCATAGCTTCTGCTTATGGAAAACTTTATATGGTGTACTTAGACTGTTTCAAAACTCTTTGGGAAAAAAAAAATTTAAAAAAAAGCAATATCTCTCCAGTGGCAGCAATTCCAATTTTACATATTTGAAGAAAAATCCTAAAAATTGCATTACTGAAATAGTTACTTACTGAATCTTTTTATTTTTCCAGATAAAACATAAAATTGTGAATGGAGATTTCCTATTCAGGTCTTTTTAATAGGCTAGAGAAGGAGAAAACATCAATATGCACAAACTGTACCAGTTTAACTATGTTAAACAGCTCAACATAGGAGGTGATCTTACACAATTTAATTAAATTAAGATGAAATTCAGTGCAAGAGAGCTGTTTAAGCTGAGCTGGCCTTAGCAAGTAAGTTGTTTTCTTTTAAGAAGATTAGTGTATTAGTCCCTAAAATCATCTGATTGTCTGACTAAATGTATGATGATATGCCTGTAAATTACTAAAGAGAACTAACTATAGCTGGGTTGATAACCTAAATGGTTAAGTGGTGCTTTAAACATTAATATTATTTTCTTCTGGATGCAGCTGGAGCTCAGGTTTCCAAGGCATTTTACGAAGCACCCTGGGAATGGCAGTCTTTCTTTCTCCTTTGATTTATAGCATGGAAATGTTTGCTAATGAGAAAAATAATCAAAGATCTGGAGGACTGAACTCTATCAATCCTTTAGGAAGGAAAGCACGAAAATTCTTAATGATGCCAGAGGCTCACATGCTGAAAGGATTGCAGATGATTCTAATTAATATGGACCATTCAGACTTTGTAACTGGCACGCACAGAAAAACACTCCCTACTTTCTAGGTCAGATATACAGACACTTGAAAGCAACTGCCAAATCAGTCCCTAAGGTGTCTGCTTCTGTTTATGGGCTTAAAAAAAAAAAAAAAAAAAAAAAAAAAAAAACCAAAAAAAAAAAAACCCCAAAAAACTGGCAGGGAGAGGTTTTAGATATCTAGGGCTAAATATTCATTGAATATAAAGGAGAAGGACTGTGGTTCTTCTTGTGCAGGGACAAAAGGAGGGAAACTATATAAGAAATCTGCCATCCTTCAGCCTTGCATCCTAACCTATGCAGGGCAAGCCGAGATGTGCAAACAGCCACCCACTGCTATCCTGCAAACAGGCTGATGTTGGGAAGTGTGAGAGATTGCAACATCACTTGAAAAAGCAGCAGAGATCCTAGGCCAAAGCCAGCAGAGACAGACAGGGTTCCCCCAGGCAGGGGGGGGAGGCTGACACTGTCACTGCCTCACAGAAGCCATCACCATTCAGGTCAAGAGGCTTAAGGAAAGTCTGCTGTAAACTGTAAAATGAAACGTGTGCCAAGCGATCCTGACAATGGAGTTGTGGTAAATTAAATGGAAAAAAATGTAACAGCTGGGTGTTATTAATTTCTGTCCTACCATGTAATAGTGCACACCCCACACCAAGCCCAAAGCCACCAAAACAGAGTGGCAACACAGATCCCAGAGGGTATCCCATTTATCTCTAGCCACCAAGCAGAAAACATCTCTGGACTCTGCACTGTGAAAGACTCCACAACAGTCCCTAGGGTTACAATCCTTCTTTGTCTGAATAAAACATCAGCAAGCAAAGTTTGCCACTAAGTAGTTATTTTCCCTCAGTCTTTCCTGTAGCTCCCTTAGAGTCTTCACATTGTTCTGTACTTCCCTTTGGCTCAGCCCATTTATGAAATAAGTATGCCACTAAAGCAGCCATTTAGAAAGCATTTTGTACATATAAATTGATCTTCAAAAAAGCACCATAAAGGAAATAATCCACCACTAATAACTGTTACAGCTGCTGCTCCTGAGGCAATACATCACAGGCCCACTTGTCCTGGAACAAGTGAAGAAGGATCCCTGTCATTTCTGAATGTGGTAACACAATGAAATGCTGGAAATGCAAAGCTGAGTGGCAGTGATGAAATAGCATCATTGCACAGAAGCTGTCAAATGCATTTACTTAATGACAAAGTAGCTAAGCCCGAGGCAATACGGTTCTGCTGGCAGCGGTTTTAGCAGATCTTTTAGAAACATGGTTTTGCTAATGCCTGCGAGAGATGTTTTCTGCAGCTAAAAAGAAGATAGGAAATATGCTGTATGGACTATTAAAGGTCATCTACTACAATAACCCAATCCTCCTGTACAAAGGAAATAGAGACTAGAATCTGCCTTCTTTTGCCTTCTTTATCTGTCTAAGTAAACAGCAAAGTAGACACTTAAAAAGGAGAATGGCATTCTGATACTCTTTCTTCAGCTTGTTAACGTCTTATATTACTGTTCTAAGTGAGAAGCTGTTTGAAAATTAAAGCTGAGTTGCCAAGTCTGATTTTTCAGGAAAAAAGGACAGAGCTCAAACACTTCGATGACATGTAGATGTACTCATGAGAGATCATAGAACAAAAAACATTTCTGATTTTAAATATTATGTAGTAAGAACACACAGGAGTAGAGATACCTTTTTTTTTTTTGACTGACAGTGAGCAAGATTAAATACAAAACTGTAAAATAATGACATGCTTTGACTCATTTGGTGCCTAGATGCTCCAGAGCTATCTCTTTCCTTTTGATTGTGTATCTGAAAAGCATGAAATGTTTGTGTTTGACAGTCAGACATGAAGTAATGTGGGATTAACACAAGACTGGTGTCTGTGTGTGTTTAGATGCTGCAAAATAAACCAGAATATCTATTATTTATACAAAAATGGGTAAACAATATGCTGCAGAGAAAAAGGACTGAAATCATATATTTCTTCCTGCACCAGGTCAGTACAATCTGGGAGTGAACATCACACATTGAAAGAAAACCTATCCTAGTGTATTTCTTTTTATAAGAAAATGGCTCAAAGTAGCCATGGTAGATGGATGGAACACAGGATCATACCTGATGTAAACACACACCAATGCAGACTAATACTGTCAGCAAACTTCAAAACTGAATGGGAGAGAAGAAGACATGCTCTTGACTCTCTATCAGTAAGGACATCCAACTTAATGTGACAGCTGCTACTATATTCTCTGGAATACAACTGGGAACATTCAGAGGTCACAGTGACTGCAAGATGAACTGATGTCGTGGACAAAAAAAATCATGCTATCAGCCAGAGCCAAAGGTGATACTCAGAGAAAAGTGCTTCAGCATTGCAGACAGCTGTTCTATTTCTAGGGTTGCTCATTTAATGTATTTTATGCAGAATTAAAAAATTAGTGATGATGAGACAATCGGGATCCAGAGGGATATAACTTCTCCAGCATTTTGCTGCTACAAAATCTCTTTGAGAAATCCAGTTTTCCTTTATTTTTTGTTTTCCTTGCTACTTAATGTAGTGCTCAAACTCATTCTCACAGGAACTTTCATTACATATTTAGAGCTTCATCCAAAGCCCTGCTTTACTGCAAGTACACTTCATACACTGAAGGAAGTTAATCAATTTCAGTGCATAAAACTTATCTCAAAACCTCTGATATCAAAGGAACAACAACATAAATCAGGTAGGAACCATTTAAACCAACTATTACATTGTACCCTAATCCAAATAAGAAAAATAATTACAGAATGAGTAGCCAAACAAATCCACAGCACAGTCCAATGGGCTGTGAGAGAAATAATACAAAATAATCCAGCTTACATCATTTTACAGTAGATAAAGCACCATTTTGAAATAAGCATCCTCTGAAAGAAGCCACCAGAAGATTAATGCCTTTGTCTTTATGTGAGCCCACAAAATAATCAGGTACATAAATTTATGCACAGCAAACTACACAAGTTAGAAAGCAAAAGAACACAGATAAAATTCTTGCAGAAAGAAGGGCAACCATTAACCTTTACACACCCAAGAAAGCTGAGCCTGGTGCAGTTCACTGAGCAGATGGAAGGTAGGAAACCTTACACCCAGTCTAATGGGATTCTCATGTTCCCCAATGCACAGCAGGAAGTGCTGCACTCATGGGACTCCACTGGGCACACACACACACAATTCACAATAAATGAGATGCTGCTGCACAAACCTACTACTGTAGGATAGTGAAGGATGTAGGATGTTCCCAGCTAGGAACACATTGGAGGAGTGAAGGATACAGGGAAAAACAGGCTACAGAGACAAATCACAGAGATAAATTTGGGGATCTTGGTCCCCAGATGGAACTCGTCCAGCATGCCAATGCCAGGTGAACACAGGACCCCTGCAGGTAACACAGGCATGCACACCAATGCAGGCTGGTGTGAGCCCTGAAAGCTACCCAGCCACAGCAGCACCTCCTCCCAGCAGAGATGCATTTCTGCTATCTTATAGCAGAAATGTTGGGTTGGGTTGACAGGCAAAGTGCAGATGGACCTTACCTGAGCCAGGATATGAGGTCTTTCCAGGGAGCTGCTCAGCCCACAAAACCTTACACTGCACTGCCTGGCTCTGAGGCATTGTACAAAGTTTGTCCTTGTGCACTTCCTCAGACAACACAAACCCAAAATTCATGTCTGTGAGAGGTGCAAAGATGAGATTTACGAATGCCTAAGGTTTGCTGAATAACAGAACACACCTCTCTGTGGGCATGTTTCATGCTGGCTCTGAGATATTAGTTAGCATCCTCTCTAGCACACTAGGGTAGCAAAAGTTCACAGTATCCACCAGAGAGATGCATATAGTTATTACAAAGGAGTTTTGCATTAATAGAGGCAAATTTGTGTTTCACACTATGCTACAGCATACCTCTCAGCAAATGCCTTTACCTCAGCCCTTTTCTTCACATGCATTCAAATCTAGATTGAAGTTGTGTATGTCTGTGTATGGATAAGCTGACCATCAGCAAGAGGACTCAGGGAATCATCCAAATGCTTACAAAATACTAAACAAACCAAAACACTTATCCTGAAAGAGCCAAGCATACTCTATTCCAAGGAGAATCTCCATGCAGTCCTACAATACTGTCTTACAGAAAACGAGTCATGTCTGAATACATCATATAAGAAAGCTCTGTGAACCAATGACCCATCTATTCAGAGATGGGCATCTGCTCAGGCTATGTAATTTTCCCATCCTATCTGTGTAGCACAAGCAACATAGGCATCAAAAAAAGCAAAGTGGGATGTGTAAAGCAACATGGAGACAGGTAAGTTGCTCTCTCAGCAACAACTGGGCTCCAGTGAATTGTTCAGTGTAGCCTGGGAATTAAGAGCAGCACCAGAATCAAAGTGTAACACACCTCTGCCTACCCAGAAATGATCCCCAAGATCACAAAAACAGATATAAAATTTGGCTCTCCTGTCCAGCTGAAAGCATTCACTCAGCAGTTTCTAGAACAGTTATCCATCCAACACCTGCTTATTCTTATGGTTGCTGTCATGGCTCAGAGGGAAGCTGGAATGCTGCTCAGACCCAATGTTTTCCCCAGTGAAAAGGTTATGACAGATAGCAAAATGGTACTAAAGGCTAAGCAGCAAGAAAATACCCCATAGAAACCTGGGATGCAGAAGACAGAAATGGTTCCACAATTTAGTGCTATTACAAAGTCCACCCCATCTCTTCTCCTAATACAGTGAATGGCGTCAGAGAAAAGACAACACTGCTCTGGCTATTGTGCTGGAGATAATGGACAATGGTCCTGAAGGATAGCAGCACTATTAGTCTGTAGGTCTCATGGCAGAAGTCACTATTGTGACCATGCAGCTTTTGTTCCTGTGCAAAAAAAGGGCTGTACAACTTTTATGAATGAATTATTGTTTGATCTGTTATCCACCTGTTTGCCAGACACATTATCCTAGATGAGCAATGGTCAGTGATAGAGGATCCCACGGAGGCTTTAGGTAAATTGTTTTAGCAATGAATTTGTCTCACTATTGAATTTTTTCTGTTTTATATTTCTCCAGCTTCAATACCAAACACTTTGCTGCTTTCACTTTTCTGCTGGAGGAGCAGGTTTGCTCCTATGTAACTATTACACTTGGTGAGCAAGTTACCAGTCAGTTTTCATCGTGCAAAGTAAGACTGAGTGAGATCTGTGGCTCCAGACTACAACTATTTAACAGTGTTCAAACTCTCCAGTTTATAAATTTTCTTTCCTGAAAAGCAGATATCACAAACCTGTGTTTCTGGCTGAACTACATTCACTTTTATATAAGTCACATATGCTTGCTGATCAAAGCATATCTCAAATATGCTTAGTAATAATGGGACCAACAGATTAAGTCTGACAACTACTAGAAGTACCAACAACTCAAAGATGTATGAATACAATTTAATTCTGTACCAGAATCTATCTGCTCCCTCTTATGGGAACGTATGATGATCTCCTGCATTCCTCAAAGCTTTCAACAACCTCTCTCCTGTAATGAGCTGAAATCTGTGACTTCACAGCTTTTTGGTTTTTTTTTTTTTTTAGCATCCATCGTCTTCCTCCGGAGAACACTTCAGCCATGAGTAATCAGACTGCACACAGGATTTCTGCCAGGCTGTGTGAGCTCATCATTTCTGCAGCAGTTAGCAGCAGCAACAACAGACAAGCTGTGATCGCTGAGACTGGGGCATTAGCAGCTTTGAAACTAATCTGCTCTCCTCTAAAGCCTGAGCTCAGCCTAATACAGAAAAGGGAAAGATTCAGCAAGCAGGATGGCATGACAGGGGATCCGGCAAAGTACCCTCTCTATCACAGAAAGTGAAATGGAAAAATAAATTAAAATGAAGCAGGATAACCTTGTTTATACAGATACACAGGCAATAATATATGCAGAAGTCAAAATAAGTTAAATGCATGGTCTGGGCACCTCTCAGAGAAAACGTATGAGGTGGTTTCATCCTGTTTACCCACAGTGATGACAGTTCTACCAACATCTTCCTCACCAATTCTGACCATTCTTTCACACATGCAGGCTTGAGTGCACCTGTTCACACAAACACTGAGCACATCTACCTGCACCCAGTGACACTAATTTGACTAATTGCCACTCAATACTATCCACTGTTACAGACATTCCCCAGGGCCCAGACCAGGCGTTATCATATTTCCATTACCACAAACCAATCACTCCAGGTAAAGGTCTGCAAGCAGCCTTCCTGGCACACAGCACAGCCCTTTCAGTACCTAAGAATATGCCAAGCAAACTGGGAGGCTACAAGCAAGGTCTTAGGATTGCCACTGAATTCATTGTACAGCCACAAGAAGCTGGACAATGGATCCAAAATGAAAGCTCACAATGCAGCACATCATGAGCTCAGAAGAAGGGGACAAACTCCATTCTCCTCTGAAAGGACACGTGGTCATGTGCTTTCATTGCTTGTTGCAGACAGAGAGCCAAAGTGCTAGCATGGGTAACAGCCAAATAAATTATTCCAAGAGCCTTTTCTTTACCTTAGTGGTAAAAAATGTTATACCATTGAGGTTCAGAGGAAAAGCAGGAATTTTGAAGTCTCCACTCAGTTTTGTCAGAGCTTCACATAGGAGTGTGGTAAATAGCTTCATCTTGAACAGCAGGCTATACTTTGCATAAGAAGGATTTTTGTTCTATGCAAAGTACTTTGACTTGCTGAAATCTACTGCATTTACTTGTGAAGGCAGAATTACACTATTTTCTGTGTTTCAAACTGCTATATCTTACAGGCTAGGGTTTTTCACTTAACAGCCTCCAATTCTTCTAGAGGGTAGAGCTGGGAGCAGGGCTGAGCTGATTTAATAGCAGCTGCACAGCACCCACATTGCAAGGGAGAGTGTCTGCAACTGGCTGAAGGGGACACAACATACTCTCTGCTTATGGAAGTGGGATTTTTCTCAGCAGAAGGCTGGCATGGCCTGAAATCTGGTGACCTGAAGCTCTGTCACATTACAGTCTATGTCAGGAGAGGTAGGATGTGATGTCTACTGAGCACTGTTAACTACAGAAAGCAATCACTGTGCTTTCAAGCCATTAGCAGAGTCTTGGCTCACAGACTTGGATGAGCTGGCAGCTCAGTCCTGTGTCGAATTAGTGTGATACAAAAAGAGCTATTAGGATCCATCTTTTACATTTCTCAAAACATACTTGCGCCTCTTCTTACTTGAGCATACTCTTCTTTACCAGCAGGATCCTCACATTCTCCTTCTTTTCTATTCCAGGGAAGGAATTATTTTGGGATTGCCACTTCATTTTTTATTTTCCCCCATGGAAACAAAAATGAGAACATTCCTCTTGTTTCCATCCCTCACACACATTCTGCTTTCCAACAAGAACAGAGCTGCTTCTCTTCCATTCTACATGAAACTCTCCAATATCCAGGGTTTCCAAGACAGAATTGCCACTGGGTCCTGGGATGTTTCAGCCTGCTCCTGTCCAAGCTCTTCTCTGCCACTGTCAGTGGCACACACTGCAATGAGCAGTCACAGGAACGTGAGCCAACCTGGTGTTACAAGAGGTGGAATTCCAAGGGGACTGGTTATTTGAACAAAGATAACTCAACATGAATAACAGGTTCTACCCCTGGGCACATTTCTCTTTTGTTTAGTGCATTTCCAAATAGCATGAGAGCTTTCTGTAGGCCATTTTAGAAGTGTAAATTCAGCTCTTGTTTCCATTATAAGGTTTGGGGCTCAGAGCTTAAGATCCATTTGCTGCATGCATTTATTTGCCTCACATCTAAGACCACTCTTACTGGATGGCAGCACCCGTGGACAATGCAAAAACAAACACATTCAATACAGCACGTTCTTATTTACAGCAGAAATGGAAAAAATGGGGAAGTAAGAGCAAAGTGACAAAAACCTCACATTTATTCAAGTCTGTTATCTCTGTGTCTTACCTTCCTATGGGTCCCAGATCCCCTGAGTCCTGGCTGCCTGCGTCACTGGGTGTGCTCACTGATTTCGAAGAGGGAGACATAGGGGTTGGGACTAAATAATGAAAATAACAGGTATCCCATGTTAACACATGCAGCGACTGCACTGATGAAGAGCAGTGTCAGACAAATCAAAACCAATGGACCAAAATGATAGTGGATGAATGAGTAGGAGAGTTTGAAATGGTGAAAGCAAATAAGGAAGGAAAGAAAAAGAAAAGGAAGAGAGTCAAGTGAATTTTAAGACTTCTGGAAGTGTTAAAACTGACATGTATCTAGACAGGATTGAAAGCCCAATGGGAATCTACAGCTAATCAATGGAGAAGATACCTGTGGAAATAAAATAGTACTTGTTTTCTTGAGTCTGGTTTGAAGTTGACTTGTAAAAGATTTTAAAGGTATGAAGAAGTATCAGGGGCTTGTCTTGTCAAAAAACTACAGGAACTCTTCTGGTAAGGTCAAGTAGGCAACGCAGCAAGCATACTTTCAAATTCTGAATTTAAATCAAAAGCCAGTGTCCATTAGATATTCTCCAAGGCTGCAGTGTGGAAATGACATCAAAAATAAAAGCTAAATAAGGAAATCAGCTAAGTTAAAATCATTTCCCAAAGATGCTGAGAATACATAGTTTACTTGGTGATTGTTTTCTTAAGTAATGTAGGTCATACAAAATTTCCATTTTGGGTGGGACATGATTTCAACACTCAAGGAAAAGTTTCCCTTGGTTTAGACACTATTTGCCCAAGCTCTTGAAATGATTTTCTCTTTGCCTTGGCAGGGCTTTTGAAGCACATTTCATGCAAAGGCAGTTTTGTTTCCTGAAACAGGAAAGGAAGTTCATAGCTCAAGGTCAGCCCAAGTTAAAGCTCTTCAGCAAAGAAATAATAAATAAAAGAGTAAAAATATCCTGATTTCTTTTAAAATGGTTTCTCAAAAATATTAAAAATTAAGAGATGGCTCCAGTCAAGATTTAAAGCAAGTATGCTTCAAAGCAGCCACATTGAATAAAACACAAAAAGAGGGTTTAATGGAAAAGCAAAGTTTCCATTTGGTTTAAATCATGTGCATTTCCTTTTATAGATTTAACAGAGCAAAACTTTAAAATATTTTGTTATGCTTTACAATGTCTAATGACAGACCTGTCAAGAGATTTGGATTTTCCATATGGTCAAACACTTAATGCAGATTCTCCCTAGAGACTGTCACAGAAATGACTGCAGCATGAAAAGTGAATTCATCTTGGTGACAGCCCTTTGGCAGGTTACAGGTATGTCTGGTTGTTTACATACTCCATATTCACAGTGAGACCTGGCATCGTGTGAAGGTGGAATTAAATCCTCCTTTGTATATTAATTGTGAGTGTATGTAAAGGGAACAAAAGAGAACAAAACACTATTTTTAACTAAAAGGAATCATCTTACATGTGAATTTACATGTTCTTTTGACAGTATCAAACACAAAAAAAATAACTAAGATAAAAATTGATAACCTGCAACATGAATATATGTGTTTGGTTAATAAAATGATAAGGACATATATACTCATTCTTATATAAAAGTTGGTATTTTTAATGTTATACATTAAAAATGTATCTGATTTTATCTTGGACCTTACTTCTGTATCATGATATAATTTTAAAAACATATTTTATTATACATTAAAATGTATAAAAGCCTAACCATTACTTGTCAGACAATTCTTCTGGGGAGTGCTGTCTAAAAGCTTCAGTCACTCTACCATAACTTATAAAAATAGTAACTTTTCTCAATAAATGTTAGTTGATGCAAGTAATTAATTCAAATTCCAATTCAGAATGTCACTACCTACTTGCATAAGCACCCAGGCATCTGTATAAGGTGCTTTCCTAAACCAAAACTTCAATATTTTGTCAAATTTGAAGTTTCTCCTATACATTACTGGCAAGAATAACCAGGGGTAAAATCCTAGATTCAGTCACAATGAACATAATGAAAAGGCCTGATAGCTCCAGAGAAGCCAAGGTTTCAGCTAAAACAGNACGTGGAAGGGGAAGGGGAAAAGGAAGGAAATTTCTCACTTTGGGACCATTCAATAAATGAGGCAGATCTTAATCAAAGTAATCCATACTCAAATATTGTATGTATTTTTAAACTGAAGACTTCAGGTTCTAGAACTGCAACATCAAAACCAAAAAAAGAGGTCAAGCACATGAAACCAGAGCAAAAATCTACAGTAGTGTCTGTTGATAAGCATTTTTCTATTTGTGATTTGGGTTTTTTTAAATTTTGCTTCTCCAGTTTTGATTAATTTTAAAAGAAACTCAGTGGGAGTTCCCACATGACTATGCTTCTCCTTCCTTACAAATGCTTAATTTGAATTTTTGAAACAAAACTTGGGGCTAATGAAGTACAGCACTTATATTTTTTTGAGTGAGAAGACAAAACCATCCATCAGAAAAGAAATCACTGCTGGTATGCAAAACCAATCTGCATTATGTTCATAAAAAATTCTTGAAGAAATGAAACAGATGTTTTTGGCAATGAAAGTACTCAAAATGCCATGAGCTTGTATACATGAATGGTATGGCAGGCATTCAAACAGAAGAGTTCACTTCACTAATACAGCCAAAAACCAAAAAAGCCAAGCATGCTTTAGTAGAAAGAAAGCATTAGTTGTGGCAGAGCTGAATGCTTTACAGTGTGCTTCTCTTAAATACCTAGAGGTGGTTCTGGGGATATGCCAATGCTCTGTAACAAAGCTTCTGTCTCTCTTCTTTTACGGTCTAGGTCAGAATCTTCCTGAGCTGGCTCCTTCTTCTGCTGTAGATCAGCCTGAGTTAAACCAGAAGAAAACAGAAGTTATTTCATATATAATCAGATCTAGCAATTTTATGTGTGGAAATATTTGTATGCACTTCTGCTTAGGTACAATTTGAAGTTCATTTTGATACTTTTAGGTAATTTATAACTTATATAATTTATACTGTATGTATCAGTAACAGTATTTTTCCCAAAATGGATGGTAAAACTGGTCTTTGCAAGGATATCTGCAAGAATTTTTATAGGACAATGATGGAAATTTTCTGCCTCTCACTCATTAGGTGCAACTTATTCAACTAACATAAAAGCTGACCGTAGGACAACAGGTATCATTATCCTGAATAAAACTGACCCTTTCCTACTTACTTCAGGATCAAGAATAAAATTGCATTGCATTTCAGTGATGTAGCTTAAGGTCCTACATTTGGTCCCAAGCACTTGTTGGGAGAAGAAATATTTACTCATTAACTTCAATATCCAAGAGGTGCAAAGGAAAGAACTGACATCTCTAAATCAGGACTTTGGCAGCCCTTGGCCCACTAAAGGTCCACAAGACCCTTCCCTCTCTGCTTAGCTATCTCTACCTCCTTGGAGCTTCCACACATTTGCCTTCTTCCACTCTGATCTGTGGGCATCTAAAAACAGCAGAAGCACCTGCATTGGCCAGAATCCCACAATGAGGTTGCTCTTTTGCTGAAACCAGAGTGTTGGAGAAGAGGATTCATATAGTTCCTCAAACTGGTGTTGACCTTGGTGCAGGCACAACAGAAAACCTGAAAATTCAGAAGCATCCCCATGTTCTCCGGTTGAGACACAGCCAGGAAACATTGATTTTATAGTCAAGGCCCAGGCATATTCCTGTGCTCAGCTCTTCCCACGAGCAATGTCACAGTGTGTAGGGCTGTAGACAGCTCTCCTGCACCAGTGTGAATGGCCAAGCACCTTTGTGAGTGTCAGCCTTTATTCCTGGACCCAGGAGTAAAGCCCATTTGCACAATTATGCGCTGAGGCATTACCTGCACACACGGCTCTTGGGGCCAATGGAAAGTTTCAACCACCAGAAGTTCTCCAGAGGCATAAAGTCAGAGTGAGGGGACAAAGAGAAAGGACCTAAGAGCTCCCTCAAGCCATTAGCTTGGCCCTTCTGCCTCTGGTTCTGTAGTGATGAGCACTGAAAGCATTACCATTCAAAGATCTGTTCATGGGGGACTTCCCCAGAGACCCCGGGAGCCTCACTGGGGCGGGTGCTGCAACTGCACAAATGTGGCTCAAGTGAAAAAAAGATTAAAAAGACAGCCGAAACTGGAATGCTGATTTCTTGGATCACATCACATTTCCACGGTAATTCCATGAAATTCATGTACAATATTAAAGTGTCAGTTTAAAAGGAAACCAGTTATTAGTAAAGGATAACAGGTGCTTTAAACTATAGTAAGTGTTGACATTTGAAGGAAATGAAGCATAATCACTTAATGCTTCTCTGACTTTGCATGAAAATGAATATCCACTCCCTGTCAATTCTCACCTCTATTCCACTTAGTGACTGAATAAAAAGAAGTACAAATCCCTTAATGATAAACCTAATGCATATTGTCAAGGACAAATAAACTAATATGTCAATCAAACTTTAACAGAACTGAAAGATGCAGCCATGCCAGAAGATGAAAATGCAGTTGCAATTATGTTTTACTTTACTGGAGAATAATAATTGTAAATCTGTTACCTTAGCTAGTAATCAAACTAGTCTTCGGAGTACAAAAATACATATTTAGATTGTAATGGCTTGAAAAAATATGAGTCCTCTTTCTGTCTTCCCCCACTCTCCACTCCCTTTCCATTGAAGGAGAGCCCAGGAAAAAGCATTGTGGCAAATCAATTTTTCTTTCTCCATACACATGCACATCATGTTGTCTAAATTGTTGTCATTTGACAGTCCCGCGGTTTTAAAAGCAATTCCCTCACCCCAATATTCTTGACTAAAAATAAGCTTTTTGATTTTCAGGTTAGTCTGACGTGGGTTTGAGTATCTCATTCCACATGACAGATACCTTGGGGCATACAATACTGAGATGTCAAAACCTCAGCAAGCCCCTTGTGCAAGCATGATCTATCTAAAAGGTGGTTTTCCAAATTTACCTCTTTCTTCTTCCTTTCTTCCTCCTTCCGTTTCTTTTCTTCTCTTATCTGAGCCAAACGTTGTTTTTTGCGCTCAAGTTCTGCTTTTAAATCACTTTTGTCTGACATTTTGACTGTGCTGGAAACAAAAATATGGAAATCAAGGTGAAAATTTAATGATTATCCCATTTACTGAAAAAAATAGTTAATTATATCAAAAGGAGGGCTTCTAAAATTGCAACAAATATATTTCTACATAAGCACTGGTCCTTAGACTATACTGA
The DNA here is from genome assembly GCA_013396995.1 of Dicaeum eximium. NCBI lineage: Eukaryota > Metazoa > Chordata > Aves > Passeriformes > Dicaeidae > Dicaeum > Dicaeum eximium. The sequence goes on from VWZP01000227.1 coordinate 1,618,129, forward strand.
CATTGTAGGGAGTGGAATAATTTCATCACAATTTTCATTTCAAGAAACTAGACCAGAATGTCACCAAATGTGGAATATATTTTCAGACTGCCTCTACTACAAAATTACCTTTTTGAAGCAAACCTATTGCTGTTCAAAATAGTGCTTTAATGCTTTCAAAGTGAAGCTAAAGTCTTTTGATTTCCATGATCTTCAGCAGCTCTGCCAGACCGTAGAACTCAGATCCACAAATAGATTTCAAATGCCAGAATCAGAGCTGCCCCAAACAGCACCATAATTCTTGGGCAAGAAATAAATTTACTTGCAAAAAATGGAAACAGGAGAGCTTTTGCTTCTGCTGGTGCTTTGCACAGCTGCCAGACAGGATGCCCTGTTCCACCAACACAGTCCCACACAGACCATCAGTTCAGTCTCAGAATCCTTCCCACATTCATCCCTGCAGCGAGCACTCTCACCAAGCTATGAGCTATCCTGCCCAGGAATCTCCTCCAGCCTTTCCAGGGAAAGCTGGGCCATTCCCCCAAGAAGCTGCAGATAAGGCACAAAACCAGGCAGCCCAGCAAATCCACGTTTCTCTTTAATGAAGCAGCACATTGCTCTGCCAACAGTCCTGTGTTCAGACTTTCCAAGAGGCAGGAGACATACCTAACACTCCTGATTTGATGCCAATCATACAAACTTGGCAAAAATATTTCTTCTGAAAGACCTCTTCCGCCATTTAAACCCACTTTTCTTTAGAATAGTGATGTGAAGCCACAAATACTCTTTGTCTTTTAAATCTCTGTCAGCCTATGCTGACGTACACAAGCCTTGAAAATGAAGGGTAGGGAAATAAAATTCATACTATACAGATATAGAGCCAGATCTTTAAAGAAGATATGATACCAATCTTTTTCTACAGTTTAAAACCTCAGCAGTGTTGCACAAATCCATAACTTCTCATAGATTATTTATTAATTTTCTAACACCATAATCGTTGTGAACTGTGATCTAACTGTATCAATACTGATATTCTTATTAGGACTTTGTTTCAAAGACAGTTCTGACTAATACAGACATTCATGAAAATAGTTAACTGTGCCTTTCCTGTTCACACATCACTGATCACATCCTCTGCTGCAACTCAAAATCAATCAGATCAATGGCAGTGCCATGTATAGGCAGAGGAAGTCTATTGCTCACTTGCTCTATGGGAAATTTGAACGTCAACTCTCTGTTAGTATAACAAGAACTCTGCCCATATTACTGTCTGGATGGGTGGGTGACCAGAGAGTAAAATTATCTGCTAAAAATTACACGGCACTTTTACCCATCATGAATTTCACTGCAGACATCAGCTTCCTCCTCAAAATGATAAAAGCATAGTTAACCTGTGACATAGATTATAGTGCCAACAAAACATCACCTGCACATTAAGGAAAGAATAGAATAACATTTGGAGTCAGACAAGGAAACCATTTAATGAAAAGGACAGGCATAAGAGCAGCTCCAACTCCAGCTCACACTGTCACAGATTCTGCACTTCAGCAGAGCTGCCCATGCTGGCAAGGCACCCTTTCAAGGCTGGGAGACTCTGGTTCAACCATCAATAGCTGCCAGCAAACAGTATAGCTAGGAAGGACAGCTGCCAACCACTGGGACCACTGGATACACTGGCTGCATGTGGAGGACCACCATTTCCTTTTACCTCCATCTCTCTCATCCTATCCATAATAGTATTGCTATCAATTGGAGAAAATCAAAACTGTCAGAAAAAGAATTGCATTTGATATCAGGAAAACTAAGCAGTAGCACCTTAAACATTAATCTGTGTGATCAGCTGACATCAGTGATCTATTTTTTACATGAGAAATGCCTAGAGAAAAAAACAAGCATTTTAATTGCAGTGCAGGTAGTGTTTTGCCTACCAATCTGTTCAGGATTTCTGAGTCTCTCTTAGATATGGTTGAAATCCCATTTGAAGTCATTTTCCTAATCTGTTGCACACATTTGAATTCTGATTATAAAGTTACCCCTCAGAGCCCTTCAGACTAGATAGAGTTTTTGCATCCTTTTAGTTCTGCAGTTTGGCAACAGAGAGAGAGCTCCTGTTTCCATGCAAAAAATATGCAAATGCATTTTAAGGCTACTGACAGAAACCCTGAGGGTTTGGCATCCCTTTCAAGCTGTTTGTCAGATATCAATGAATGGCTTTCTAAAAATTCATTCCCTTAATGTCAGGGAAGCTAACTAGCTTTTCCCCTGATTTAAGCATCAATGGTTTGGTGCCTGGCCCCTTTTTTTACAATGCTCCAGTAATGGTGATCAAATCCTATTATAACTTTGCTCTATTTTTAACGAAATTGATCTTACATACAACAAAGACGATGTATTAAATTTCCTTCAAAGAATGTTGCCAGAGCTCAGTCATATACTTTCATCCTGAATATATTATAGTCATGCCTGAGCCCCCCAGACAGCTTAGCAACCTGCAGACTGGCTGTTTACAATTTTAGCACAAATTGAACACCAAGGGTATGTAACCACATTTCTTAGATGCCAGCAAGCTGGTAGCAAGCAAGGAGATAAATGTACTTATCACTCTGCTTGGCACTAACTGTGGAGCTGACAGTGTTCATTCCTGGGAGCAAATTTCTAATAAGTGCCATTCTGTACTTATGTGGAGTGCCAAAAGGCATGCCACACCAAGAGAGATAAAGCCAAACAGTAAAAGGGATTTACTTTCAACATTCTCTGTGGTGCAGAATGACAGCCCAAGGCTTATGCACAACCTAATCTCCAGCCTGGGAGAAGGCCCTGGTCAGAGGAATCAGTAAGGAGCACATTTTGTACTGAAGCAATTAAATCCCCTGTGTGGGAGAAGGAACACATAGAACAAGCACACTGAACATTGAGTAAGTGTAGAAACAATTATCATAGCAGGGCAACAGCCTGGGGCTCCCCTGTTCAAGGGAGATGCATAATCTTAGATCTTAAATCAATTTTTATTAGTTTGGCCCAGTTTATTGTCATGGTTTTAAAAGGGGAGAGAGAATCCTCCCACTCCAGAAGAGCTTACCACACATACTAGCACTGTTTCTTGTTATCAGGATCTTGCACAGAGAGAACCTGCCTGAACTCCCAATACTTGGAGAAAATTCTCCTTCCTTTGAGATACTGAAGAAAGGAGTTGGCTCCTCATGGCATGCCTTTTAATGAAATGGAGTGCTCCATTTCAAGATGTCAGTTTTCCCCATGTGCATTAAACATGCCTCAGAGTCCCCTCTTAGGTTTGGAAACACAGTTAATTCCACTTACACACCAGACCCAGCACGATGGCAGCTACCCAGGCCTGTGCACATGCAGCACTGGCTTCAGGGACTGCTTTCTGGGATTTCACAGCATCCTGGATGCCCACAGTACATGCAGAGCTATCCCTACCATCAGTACAGGTAAAATCAAAAGAGTCTGGGTATCCTAGGATGTGATACCACTTTTCCTAAGCAGATGTTTAAAAGCAGCTAAGATTAAGCATGCCCCAAAGCCACCAATTCCTCTTTAATGATGATAAAGGGCCCTGGGTGATCTACATTAAGTTCTAGAAATCTCCACTGTAAATGTCTCAGACAGGGTGGGAAGAATCCTGTCCTTACAATACTCTCAGCAGTTCCTTTTAGCTTGTCACTGTATGAAACAAGATATTCAAAAGACAATTTACATTAATCTTAAAGAAATAATGATGTTTGCACAAACTTCTCTGCTGTACACAACATATGCCAAACTACTCCACTAACCTCATCCCACAGGTAGTAATACCTCACAACCATTTCATTTTTGGTAGCAGTAAGAATATAAATATGCAAACAATAGCATTTAATCCTCGACTGGACTAAAAGCCATGAAAGTACTTTTACAGATGCAAGCCAGTTTTACTACAGCTTTATAAGCTACAAGGTCTTTATCAATGATCAATATCACAATATTTGAGTAGATACTGTTTTCAAAGCATTTATGTGAACTCTTAACAGCAGAAACTGTCACAGGTATATAAAAAGTTTTACTTGAATTTCAGTACCAATAAGTTGATACTTGTTAGAGTAATAAACCCAGAAGAACAGGTACAAAGATGTGCACGCAGGCTAAACATAGGAAAAAATAACCCCAAAATGTCCAGTGTATATCAAATAAAATAAAAAGACAATTACAACAGTGCACCTTTTAGGTAGAAAAAGTAAACAATATATAAGATCTCCCTTCTCTTCCAGCCTGTTCTCTGTATTTGCTAGAATAGCATTTTGCCTGCATGCTTTTGCCAAGCTCATCTAAAAAGAAACCTGTTTCCAAATCTGATAGCACATAAAAAAGCCTACAGATTTTACTGCTTTTTGGTGTTTGCAGGATTTTTACATGCTGTTCATTCACTAGGCTGAACTAGAGTAGAAATTTTCCAAAAGGAGTAGAAATTTTACCCCTCATTAGCCTTGAGGTCTTTCCTGGTTTGTGACTTCCTGTGTTGTCCTTTTTGTTATTATCTCTGTTGCAATTACCAAGGGGGTTCATTAAATACTGTTACATATGGCATTAGTCATCCTATAGAACTAATTATAAATAATTGATTCATTAATAAACTTCTCTAAAATAAATAGGCAACATCTAGCATTTAGAGATGCTGTACATGTATTATTCATATGCCTTCATAAGTAGCCAGTTACTCGAGTCCAAAACTGCAAAATGTATTCGTGTGAAATGCAAAGGATGTTGCACAATAAAATATATTACTCAGTGGTTTTGGTTTTAAAGAATGGGTTTATAGAGTGGGAGTACTATTACTATTGGAAGTCTGACATATGAAGTGTTCCACTGAAAAAAAATTATTCATTTCTATAATGTACCATATTTATCTCTACTTGGTACAAATTAAAATCTTACCTACAGTTAGGAATATTATATATTTTTACAACAGAAAAAAAATCCCATGAGATCTACCTATGACTTCCACAACTGTAAATTGTGCATGCAAAGTATGAAACTGTACAAAGCAGATAAACAGCTTTGGTCTGCAAGAAGCCAGAGGGAGTTGCTACCCTAGTATAAATGCATTCTAATACATCGCATTCATTTGAAAATAATGTTTGAAACACACTTCAAATGGGCAAGAGGGGCTAGAAGCATCTCAACAGCAATTTTTAAATAAACATGAGTGCCTCTTTTCATCATGCATCAGAATTTGTACTTGACTTCAGTCGAATTACATAAATAATTTTGCTAAATGTGCATATCAATGTTTACGAAATCACAACAATGAGCAAATATTTGCAGCTGCAAAAACTCAGCATTTGCAGTATTTAAAGGAATCTCCTGTGTGTGATGAATTCAGAAAAACACTAAGTAAAACTGGAGAGACTAAGTATTTTTTCTACATAACCTTGAGGCAAAATAGTCAGGCTTTTTACACTGCATCTGTGTATTTATCTATAAATAAAAATGGTTGTCAAGTGTTACATTTCAGAGAATGTACCATTTTTATCCTTCAGCTTCTGAACATTTCTAGCAGATGGGCAAAGGTCTTGTACTTTGTTCTATAAAGGTTTACAAATCACAAGCATACAGAGATTTGGTTCTGTGCTTCCTCCTGGTTGCTATGCAACAGGTCAGCACATCTTTAGCCTATTTATTTTGATGCTGACAGAGTATAAGATATGTACCCACAACTGCTCAGTTACACATCCCTTACAATCTATTACCATTTAATCTTTCTGCTCTTGTTCTTCCATAATGGCCCTACTACAAAATTAACTCAGTTTCAGCAGAATGGTAGGGTCCCCACAAAGCAGCAGGTGAGCAGAACTCTACTACTGCCTATTCTTCCAGCACCAGGAGTAGTGCCAATGAAGCAACACCTTCTTGTCATCCCTTTCTCTCATGCCCCTTTAGTCTCTTAGATTTACTATGATCTTTTCAATTCCAACAAACCTAGTGCCATGGAACAGCCATCAAAGTTGAAGGGAAGAAGCTACTGGCAACATCTGGCTGGAAATGAGCAAGAAACACACAACCTTCCAGCAAGGAGCAGAATGAACTCAAGGGCTCATACTAACATGTCACTCTAGCAAAACTGCTGCATGCCTTGCACCAAATATGCTCCCTTTATATTGCATTCCACAGAACCAACTGCATATATCACATCAAAGAAAACTGAATTTTAAATAGGTATTTTCAAATGTCTAGGATTTTCTCTCAATAAGCATTAATGAGGACAGTTAAACCTGCACAATGATCTCAGATGTGCTGCTGTGAGATGGTCCTCAATGATGCAGCAGCCAATACTGATTTGTACTTCCCAGGGATCTGACTGAGGAATTGTGCCCCAGTTATAAAGAGCAGACATTTTTAACAAAGCAAACACTTGCATGCTTGACAACATTTAGATCTTGTAGAATAGAAGATTCCTAAGCATTCTTGGTCACTGCCCTCTCTATCAGCTTCTGTCTCCGTTATCTTTTAGTGTTTGGCTGCAATAACACACAGGATTCCATATGTGGCTCTATATATGGCTGGGAATGGATGTAACAAAATTCCAAATGTTGTGACTCTACATTCCCTACAAATTAACTGGTCTTTCTCATTGCACTGGGTTATTTTCTGTGAATTTCCCAGCTTGCTCCAGAGAGGAATTGCAGGATGTACAGATCAAGAGCATCCCTTCTGAGAAGGACTTGGGGGTGCTGGTGGATGAGAGGCTGGACATGACCCAGCCATGGACACTCCCAGCCCAGAGAGCCAAACGTGTCCTGGGCTGCACCAAAATCAGCGTGGGCAGCAGGGCAGGGGAGGGGATTCTGCCCCTCTGTTGTGCTCCAGTGAGACCCCACCTGCAGTCCTGCATCAGCTCTGGGGTCCCAGCACAGGAAGGACAGGGACCTGTTGAACTGAGTCCAGACAAGGCCACCAAGTTGATTAGAGAGATGGAGAACATCTCCTGTGATGAAAGGCTGAAAGATTTGGATTTGTTCAGCATGGGCTTTGGGTGACCTAATTGCAGTTTTCCAGTACCTGAAAGGAGTCTACAAGAAAGAGGGAGAGACTTTTTATAACAGCATGAAGTGACAGGACAAGGGAAAAAGAGATTAAAACTGAAAAAGAGTAGGTTTAGATTGGGTATTAGGAGAAAAGCTTTTACTGTGGGGGTGGTGAGGCACTGGAACAAGTTGCCCAGACAAGCTGTGAATGCACCATCCCTGGAAGTGTTAAATGCCAGGTTGGATGGAGCTCTGAGTGAAAAGTGTCTCTATCAACTGAAGGGGGCTTTGAATTAGATGATCCCAAAGGCCCCTTTCAACCACAGCCATTATATGATTCTATGACCTAGCAGGATCACTTAAAGGTGTTTTCTGACAGTAAAAGACAACAAACTGCAAGCTGTAAATTGGTAAGATTTTAGAGATGGATAATGTGAGAGAGGTAACAATCTAAACCTCAAGCTGCAGGTCACTTATGCAGGTCTAGAAAAATAAGAGCCTTGTATTTCATTCAGTCTTTGATTTCAATTTTTTTGTATGTATTTCTCATACAGTGATCAGATGTCAATGATATCTGCTGCTATCATTGATACGACCACTTCTTCAAAACCTATATAAAATATGTAGTTCATCATAACAGTACCAAAGCTCCTCCCAGGAGTAAATTTAATGATTTACTAAAACCTAACATCGAATTTTGCTTCAGGATGTCTGCTAGTCTCTCCTGAAGTGGAACAAAGACTCATTTTCTCCATCCTGAAAATATTTCTGCCATTAAAACATGTTCTTTCATTCCACATGGGGGGTAAAACTGACCCCTCTGACTTTTCCACCCTCCTCCTGAGATAACACTAGTGGTACATGGCCAGCAAAGTGATACTTAAAGCCATTTACCCAAACATGAAAAATGCATGCTCTAGTGTCTGCTTCTTAACCCAGTTATGACAACTGCCAGAGAGCATCAAAGAGCAAGCTATGCTGCCATCACACAGGTTTTGCTGGGAGACTTACCCAGATACTGTTTCTTTCTTATCACAGAATATGCTTTGCTTTGCTGCTGATGTCTGTAAGGATGTAACTAGGTTAAAAATATTACATTTGGATTTCAGCTCTGAAGTCAAGACAGCTAAAGATTTAGAAAGCAAGGAAGAGCCCTAGCTGTAAGAAATATACAGAAAGTTCTCAAAAAGTAGAATAAACAACACCACCATTCTCTTTGTACTTCCCAGGGCTTATCTGGCAGTACAAACAAAGCAAGATGAATGCTCAGAGCCTGCCTTAGCCAAATATCCCTGTTGATCAACAGAAGAGAAAAAAGGTATGTCCAGATAACAAGGCAAGATGATGAATGCAGATGTCTAACAGCATAATTTAAAGGACATATGCAAATAATTTGAATATGAAATAGGACTAAGAATCAAGAAATCCATGCCTTCCATTTCCCTTTTCTGCAGTTAAAGCATTCCACCCAAACAGGAGAAACATGTTTTGGGGTTTGTTTGTTTGTGGGGTTTTCTGGGGGGTGGGTTGGACTTTTTTTTGTCTTGAGAAGACTGAAACCCACATTCCTAGGGTGACTGTTGGCTAATGAGTGAGAAGAACTGGAGGAATGGAGATTGCATTCTTAATCATTGAAGCTATTTTCTATTAATTTCTTTTCTGCAAAGATTCATTGGACCAGAAGAAGCAGATGCAAGAGAGCGAACATTAATCCCTAACAGAGGCCCCTGGGTTCAAGTCTTTGGTAGTTTATATTATATGCAGTGACTGTTTAGTTTACAATACAATGGTGTATTTAGTATCTGGAGCCAAAGATTCCTCTTTCTACCTGAGCATTTAAAGCAAGGTGCTGAAGAGTCCTTTCTATTTCTCCCACATGTTCTGTTACACCCAAAGAAACTTTAATACTTTAGACTGATGGGAAGCAGCTTCAGTGGGAAAGGCTGGAAAGGTACTTACTGCAGAAGACATAGAGGTTGTTGGTCAGAGCACAGATGAAGGCAAATATCTCTTTAAGCAAAAGTAAAAATTCCCAGAGGCTCCTTTACTTAGGTGAGTCCCATTAAACCCAGGAGCAGCTGCTGTCAGCTGCAGCTCGGCATGGAGCTCACAGTGGGGCACATGGGCTTGAGGAACGTGAACTACACGGGGCAGCCTCAGAGAGACAGGGCAGACACCTTGGCTGATGAGTCTGGGGGCTCAAGGGTGAGAACACATCAGAAAAGTGCAAAAAAGGTGAAAAAGTGAGTTTTTAGAGACTTTCTGTTCTTCGGGGTCTAAGTGAGAGCCAAGCTGATTTTTGAGGACAGCAATTTTAGTTTCTGTTTCCACACCATTTTGTCAGTGTAGATACAGCTGAGCTTCCCAGGCACCATAAGAACTTCCAGTTTGGGGAGTTCAAGTATGCACCCCAGGTTTAAGATGTGGACATGCTCTGCACTTGAAGCACAGCCTCCTCCAAATGCCATGCTGGCTGCACAGGAGCTCTTCTTTCCCAGGCACACACACACCTCTCACATGCCCTGGCTTCCACGGAGAAGAAGCTTCACAAATGGGCTGACTGAGAGCAAAAGCAAACAAGTCCCCATCCTAAACTGTGGGGCAATCACACCCCTGGAGCACACTGCAGGATGCTTCCAGAAGCAAGCTTTAGAGCATGGGCCAGTACTCCAGGACCTTGGCTCCAGAATTTGAGACCAAGACATCAGTTAGGGACCACCAGTTCTCTTCAAATTATAGTTTTGGAAAATATATCAACATTTACTAGTGGCTGTCAGAATACTGGACCACTGAAGGTCCACAAGGCAATCAGAAATGGTCCATGTCTGATTTTCAGCCACATCAAAGTTTTAAACTGGTTCCAGCAGGCAGTCTTGAGGTTTAAGAGCCAAACAGTTTAAAAACCCTACAGATCATTGCAGCATCAGAAGAGAGAACCAGAGAGAGACCAGGAGTAATTGGGTAATAGTTAAAGTCAATCCTTTAGCAACAGTGGACATTATATGATATGAGAAAGCACGGCAGTCTTATTGACATATATACACACACAAACACACATAAATAAATAAATAAATAAATAAACACGCATACACAGTACCTCACAAAAAAATAACACAAAAATGGGAGGCAACCAACTTTAATCATACTTACTCTTAATTCATCACTTGGTTTAGTGAGATCAGAAATTTTGTGAGGAAAAAATTAAACTTAATTAAATTGTACTGAATGAACACTGAGGAGGCATCATCTCCATTTAAAGACTGCATAATCAACACTAGTATTGACTAATAGTACTGCTGCATTTTATTATAAGTTTGTTCAAAAATATTTTGTTTTGTTTTGTTTGATATGTTTGTCAATGTGGAAGTCTATAGTTTTTTACTTCCCTGTCCCTGGAGTCACTGATAAGTAAACAATAAAACCCAATAACTTATGTATATAAAGGCTGCTGTAAAAGGTGTGGACAGCACCAGTAGTAAGGCTGAAACACAGGATTTTTTCCATCTTAGCCCCTAACAAAGAATATAATTTACTGTCATTTTTTGAGTTTGTGCTTTAAACATATGGGAAAAATCCTAAGGTTCTTTAAATTATAATTATCAGACAAAGTACTGAATTTGCACAAAGTGTTTTTAAATATTTTCAGAGGCCCTTAAAGGCTGAGAAACTAGGCTCTCCTGCATTTTCTTGCTATTCAGCTATCTGTGAAAAAGAAAATATTGTGGGAAATAAAGGAACAGTTTTCCCACGGGCTCTTTCAGTACAAAGAAAGAATGGCATCACTGTTTTGTTTATTTTGTCTCCAGTACAATACCCTCCTATCCCATCAGCACAATTTTTCTTGAATTATTATTACTGCTGTGGAGATAGTGAAAGGCAAGAATACAATATTCACAGGCTTTGCCAAGTGAAGCAGATTATGTACATGAATAGCTAACTGCACACTAGGGGGTATGATTTAGGTCAAATTTCTTGTTTCATTCCAAAAGGTTATAGATTTTTAAGGCATTCATTGTTTAATGCACCACACAGTTTACAGTTATAAGCACATATAACCTCAACTATCTTTTCTCTGGTTTTTGCAGAAGCAATTTGTGTTCCTAGGCAATTGAAGCCTGGAAGAAGTTGATAGTCTGTAACAAAGTGCTACAAGCGTGTGAAAAAGCTCTATGAGCAATTTGAGCTAAAAAGGACAAAGAATTAATTCATTTAGGGGCAAGCTAAGATCTGAAATAAATCAGAATTATTATACAAACCACCTTCTGGTTCAGCAAAAATATAACTAGAAAAAAAACTAGAAAAAAAACCCACTTAGAAAAACACCCCAAAAGAAACAATGTCACATGACTTTGAATGGTTAGATTAACAGAAATGGCAAACCTTTGATATTAATTAAAGAGAAGATAAACATATATTATGAAAGAAGTCACATGAGTTTAGATAGTCTCCCAGCTTTGTTCTGTGAGAATCTGAGAAAAAATTCTTTTAAAAGCTCAGTGTCAGTGGAACAGTGTTAAAACCAGGACAGACAGGTTCAAATATAAGAAAACATTAGAACAGTCTGTGTTGGTTTGTTGGTTTGTTTTGTTTTTTGGTTTTGTTTTGTTTTTTGTTTTTTTTTGGTTTTTTTTTTTTCTGTAACCCTACTTTATTACATATTTTAATTTCTGGAAATATATAATAGCAATCATTTTAAATGTCTTTGCCCCAATTACCAAGTGACCTGGTAACCACTCTGATCCTAACAGTGGTGGCCTAATGTGCAAAACCCAAAACAAGGGCATGCCTTGAATAGTAAGGATTTAATACAGCTATGTATGCCCTTTAGAAGCTAAGATCTGTTTTAATGGATACAAAACGAAAGGGGTGAATAGTTTAAGGCAAGAGAAATCCATATTTTCCCTGCATGTGGTCTGAGACCTACAGTGATTAATTTTCAATACTAATACAGCATAGTTTCAGTACTAACATAGCATCGCTTTTTTCTGTCAAATTCAGCCTGAAAATATTAGAATCAAGGAAGGCTTGACATAAAGTGATATAAATAGATAAGAAATATTTCCTCCATTATACTTATTTATATTTAATCATACTAGGCAGTTTTGTGTCTTTGCCTTACCATAAGTCCCCATTGTTTGAACACAAAACCCACTGCATCTTTCTTCTGGGCTGAAGTGAAAAATTAATAACTGAGGAGCAGGATTTGGAATTACTTGTACCACATCACAGATGAAGGGAGAAAATAACAAGGAACTAATATAATTTCTCTGCCAGGGAGAGAAAACAAAGGGGAGGGGAAGGGAAGGCCAGCAAGGAGGGAATGTGATGTTAGGACAAGTATTGAGAAAAAGAGAAAAGAGTAAGCCTCAAAGAATGATAGCAAGAGGGAAAGGATATGTGAAGAAAAGTTATCACTGTAAACAAAAAATTAGGTCCTTAAAAGATTCCTTCTGCAATTGTTTTCTGCTGAGTGTCAATAAATGAGCCTTCTCCTTTAATCAAATTATTGATTAATTATTCTAGGGCCAAGCAAGGACAGTCAGCCAGCATCTGGGGAACACACAGGGTAGAACTGCCCTGCTCCTGAAGGGCTCCCAGGAGGTCAGCTCCTCAGGTTGATGTAACTTGTCTCTCCAGATCAGCTGATTAACATGCATGGGAGCAGTGTTAAGTACAAAACATGTATTTTTACTCTAAGATTAAGAGCAAAGAATCACAGGAGACATCTAAGCAGCTGTTATTAATCAAGTAACACAGATATCTGCGCACAGGTCAATGCAGCAGTTAGACAGGGACTCATAAAAACTCTGTTAAGTCAATGCAAAACTCCCATTTCCTTCAATAGCATTTGGAGAAGGATCATGGCTTCCAAACAATGAGGGCAGCTGACTTCTGCCATCACTCTGTAGGCTCTGTTCACCCCCAGAGAAGTCAGAAAGAAACTCCAATTACTGTCAGCAGTGATAGGTCTGAGACCTCTGTCCTTAAACTTGAACTTGTCCTTAAACTTGGAATTACAGCATGCTGCCCACAAAAGGCTTCAAGAAACCATCACTCCTGCTCCATGCCTTCTCCATGCTGCACTGCACTCCCAGCTACTCATCAGAATGCTTTTGCCTCAAAAAGTAATACAAAAAGTGCTGAAGAAGTACAGTAAAAAAAGAAGGGGCATAGTTTTAAGCTCTGGAGGAGTTGGTACATCACCTGTCACAGATTATCAGAGGTGTCTTGTATCTGTAAGATCTAGTGGCTCACACATTAGTCTGCTTCACAGCTTCCTACAGCTCCTGCCATCTGCCTGGAAGTAGCCATTTTCCCAGAAAAGTTGGCAAGATGATGCCACATAAAATGAACAGTATTGGGGGAGCAAGCTCACGTATACTGTCTCATTTTGAGGCTTGCAGATGGCCAAGTGAACAACAGCTCCCAATGCCATCTCTAACTAAAAAGAGCTAGCACAGTGTTAGATGGATTATTACCAAGTAGCAAGGGACATATTGCATCTATCTGAGACTTAGACTGAGTCAGGGTCTCTTTGTTAAGCAGTATCATTCCTGCATTACCATTTCTGCGTGCTTACAAACAGCTGAGGGGAAAACCATTCGAGCCCTCATCTGAAATGCAAGCCCCATATGGACATGTAAATGTGTACTCACCTGCAGGACTTGTGTTGCTCTGACAAACAAATAAAGCTGCAGTGTCAAAAGAACAGTTTTGCTAACACAAGTTGCATCGGTACTTAAGGGCATTTTGCCACTATATTCCATCAGTACTTCAGCTGGAAAACGTCCCCTTTTAAACACAGATTACATCTAGAGTCATTATGGTTTGTTTTATCTAAGGTTTTTAAAATAAGAATCTGTAAGTATCAGATGAGTATTGCACTAAGAGGTCATTATGTCTGACTATGACTGCAGAAAGCCTGATACTGTATCTCTGCAGATATGAATTACCCCGTACACCTCAGTGAGGATTTCAGTGTTACTTCCCTCCAACTTCTTTGAAAATTAAAGCCCATGGAAAAGACAAGGAGGATCATTCTGTTAACATCCCACCATCATCTCCAAACAGCAACTCATTTTGGCACTTGGTGTTGGTAAGTCTGAAAGATTCCTAACAGCTACTTCTGCTGCTGGTCAAACCAAGCCAAAGGAGCTCAACAGGGCATTTGAGGCATAGCCCTGGTTAATAAGCCTGAGTAGTCCTGGAGAGTGACCACAAGTATGTTTAAAACCTCTGTGAGAAGTTAACTTTGAGGAGCTGAAAGATACCACATGATTGACTGATTCACCAGCAGGAGTAAATGAAGCTTTCAAAAACAATACTGCCTTTCCATACCTGTATTTTTTTCTATTTCAATCCCTTATATTTTTCCCTTCCAGCCCATTTCACATTATTGTCCAATATCCTGCAATGGTGCTGCCTCTAACCAGCTCTAGTATTCCCCCTCTCTCTTCTTGCAGGCTGGAAAACAGAGGGCAGCAAGGAATGCTTTTTGAAACCTGTCCTACAAAATAAAAGAAGACCAAGGGATGTAATCTGTTAATTTATTTGAAAATAAGGCAAGTCAGTTCTTGTTGCATCGTTCAGAATACCTACACTGAAGACAGCTGCTAACACAAGGCTTTTATCTATAGGAGGCATAACAGGAACCAGAAACCCAAAGCTGGAAAAATACACTGAAAAACAAACACATTTCAATTATGAAAAAATAGCCACTGAAAGGCATCACAAAGGAGGGCAGCTCACTGCCCTTCCTTCTATAGAAAGAGCTGGAAGGTCAGCTTCTTAATTTAAGATCTTCAGGGTACAAAAGAAGATTTCCCCGACTATTCTTTGGGTAGCCAGATTTCCAAACTCCCAGTAACTACTGCATGTGAAAGGTGTGGTTTATTGCTGCTCCGTAAAAGATTCCGCTCCTAAACTGTGGATAAGGCAGCACTACAGTTAGTGCATTTTTATGGTAGATAATTAGAGGCAGAGGTGCTTAGAGCTGAGAGAAATCTAGCCAATCTAACTCTAAACTATCTTTTGGATGTCCACATACCTGGCCCTCAGAAATCTCGCTTAACAAGGAAGATGATGGTAAGACCCAATCTTCAAAACAGTCTGTTCACAGAGAAGGTACAGAAGGGACAACACATTCTGTATTTTTATGAACTATAAATGGATGATTTTGGGAAAAGAAAATAAAGCAGAGGATGCACTGGTGTCACAGTGAGCACTCCCATGAGGAGAAGACCTGGATGCAGCCCCAAGGTCTGTACTGAAGAAACCCATTATCACAGTAAAATGCTGCAGATAAATTATAAAAGGAATTTTATCTGCCTTCACTAAATATTGAGAATGTTACTAGAGATGCCATCTCAAATGAAAATAAAAACAAAAAAAAAAGAGCTTACAAAAATCAGAATAGCAAACATGTAACTTTTCCCCCCTTAACTTAGCAAGAACAAATGAGGCACTTCAACAAAACACATTGGTAGTAACAGAAATTAAATTCCTTGATTACTCTGATAACACCATCTATCAGGAGACAGGCAGTCCTGGGACCTGGGATTTACATTCTGAAACAGGTTTTGCAGTCCTGTGTTTCGTGATATTTAGCACAATTTCCAATGTTATTAAAGTCCTCATGCAGAAGAGAAGCACTGACGAAACCCTGTATGTCAGGATAAATTTCCAGGTGCAAGTGCCAAAGTCACATGCCAACTTCATTTCAGGTCCTTCCATCTCATGCCCTCTATATTAGCAGGCTAGACTGATTGATCTGCCAAGAATCCTTCTGTTATATGCATTTATAGCTCAAATCTGTACTTTCTGTCAATGGCAATATTGACAGAAAAACAAACTTTGTTCCAGTCCATAAAACAGAGGCTTTGTCTAGGAAATCTGGGGCCTTATGTTCTCTGCTGACCATGGGGGATTCCTGGAATGATGTAACTGTAATAACATCCTTTTGAAAATCTGTTTCACTGGACTACCAGTGAAAAAAGGCCTCTGGCTGAGTCCCTCCTTCTCTCACCCTTTTAGGGAATTACCTTAAGAAGGGGGAAAGAGCTATTTACTGTCTGCTGTCATCCTGGACTCGAGCAAACGCGCTACCGCTCACGCTGTGTGAAGAATTAGAGATGAAAAACTTTTACCACCCCCTTTTGCTTTAATCTGTTCAGCACTCAGGCACCAGCCGGGAGCCTGCTGCCGCCACTCGCAGCCGGGGCCGAGAGGCACCCCTGGGACCGGAGCAGGTGCCGAGGCCGGCGAGGCTCGCTCACCGCAGCCTCCCGCACACGGGCCGCCAGAGCCCACCCGCGGCGAGGGCCGGCCGGCTACCGGGGCAGCCGGGAATGCCCGTTGGCCCAGCCGGGGATGCCCGCTCGCNTGCGGAGCGGCTCCCGGAGCCTTGCAGCCCTCACCGAGCCCTCGCCGCCGGGGGAGCAGAGGGATGCCCCGCTGACCGAAGGGCTGCTGCCGGTAGCTGCGCTCTGCCCTGCCCTGCCCTGCGCTGCCGTGCTCTGCGCTGCCGAGCCGAGCCGAGCCGAGCCGTGCCGCCCGCCGCTGCGGCAGGACCGCCGCCGCCGGCTGAATATGCTGTCTCACGGTGGACA